>JAGFNQ010002386.1:144597-346232 GCA_024364735.1 Boesenbergia rotunda | reverse complement strand
TCAATAGTGCAAAGAGCTATGGACAAAACTGATCGAGCTGCACGAAGGGACTTCGGATACTCGGATCAGCAAGCGGGATCTGCTACTAAACAAATTATACACTATCAAGATGGCGACAACGAATCAGCAGCCCAACTCCACGCACGGATCCAAGAGGTAATGAACGGTCTTCACACAATAGGTCACAAGGTTGAAAACCGTGACCTAATAAGGTATGCTCTAAACGCCTTCCTAGAAACACCTTGTGGGCATCTATGGTAGATGCATACAAGGTCTCTAGAGATCTTTCTAAAATAAAACTAGATGAATTATTTTCTGAACTAGAACTGCACGAACAGACTAACACCAATTCGGTCGAAAAGGTATGCTTTCTTGCAGGCAAACTGAAGACAACGAAGAAAACTGAACCTGAACCGATCTAACTCAGACTCAGAAGAAGAAGAAAGATCAAACTAAACTGGTCCGGCTCGCTCGAAGCTACTACAAGGAGCTGAAGAACCGAACCAACAAACGAAAAACCGGCCGAAGAAAGGACGAACCAACTGAACCAGCAAACAAGCCCAATGTGACCTGCTACGAGTGCAAGAAAAAGGGCCACTACAAGTCAGAGTGCCCTAACCTAAAGGAGACGAAGAAGCCGAGAAGAAAGAAGGCGCTACAAGCAACCTGGGACGAGTCTTCCTCAGAAGAAGAAGAAGAGGCACCCCAGTCCAACCTCCTAGCTCTGACCGCCTCAGATAAAGTCGAGACAGAGTCAGAATCAGAACAAGAGGACGGCGAGCTGACCTTCACAGAGACGGAGAAATTAAGGTAACTGGTTTTAATAGATTACAGTTAACTGAATTGATTTCTTTTCTTTCTCGTGATTTGGCAAAAGCCAAACTCCGGGTCGAATCCCTCCGACAGGAAGTAAAACTCCTGAAAGAGGGAGCTGACTCTAAACCCTTAACCGAGAAGGTTCAGGAAGGAACTTCTATTCAAGTTGAAAAACTTGAAAAGGAGAACTCCTCCCTGAAAACTCAGGTTAAGGAATTTAGAACAGCTTTAGAACGATTTACATCTGGTTCCAAGGGTCTTGACATGATCCTTGGAAAACAGAAATCAGTTCTAAATCGATCTGGACTTGGCTACCGAACCAAATCCCGACAAAGATCATATTTGTCTGTACTGAATCAGTCCAGAGGAAAAATTCAGGCATGGGTACCTAAACTACTGAACCAACCTACTGGATCAAATCAGTATGGATCCCCAAGGACAAGATTCACATCTTGCCTAACCATCACCGTGGCTTTAGTCCAGGGGGAGCCAAACTGAAAACCATTTTCATTATTAGATAAACTTGTCATTATTGATTTAAATTGATTGTTTGATTGTTTATTTAATTTCTGCAATATACCATGCTTAGACTTAGGTTAGTTAAGGACTTAACAAACTTAGCTGAAATTTGACAACATAGTATTGGGTGGAGGTGAGATGATAGTACGTTAGGGAAGCCAATTTGGCAGAACTAGCCGAAGCTACCGATCCAAAATCCAAACTAGTTAGACCAGAAATTTTTCAAAAAATAATTTTGAAAATAAAATTTCATTAAAAGGCTTTGTCAAGGAAAGGGTGGATGATCCCATAAGGCTTCGGCCAAAGAAGGCCTAGTGCCTCGCCAAGACCTGGAAGCCAATTTTTGAAATTCAAATTCAAATTAATTTTTGTCAAATTCGAATCTAACACAAAATTTCAACTAAGTATAGACTTAAACATCTTTTCAAAAACTTCAAAATTAATTAAGTTTTCAAAATTTAATTATCTTTCAAAATTAATCAAACATTTTCAAAATCTTCAAAACTATCAAAAACTGTCTCACAAAACCTATAAGGTTAACGTGATTGAAAACCCTAGATTTGGGTGAGACAGACTAGGCAGTGAAACTCAATTTAAGCTATTCCTGATTCTAATGGATCAAATCAAGAAAATTCTTTATGCGTAGGAAACATAAAGATTTGGACCAATGGATGTTGGATACGGTTGCTCCAGACACATGACTGGAGATAAATTGAAGTTTCACCAAGCTCAAACTCAAAAACCTAGGCTCAGTGGCATTTGGCAATAATGCCACACTCAAGGTAATTGGGTCAGGTAACATTGAGCTTAAATCTGATTTCATTATAAGAAAGTTCTATTGGTTGAAAACTTTAATTTTAACTTGCTTAGCATAAGTCAGTTATGTGATACTGGTTATAGAGTTACTTTCAATAGTTCCAACTGCCTAATTAGAAATGAACAAGACTCAGAATCATACTTAAGGGCACTAGAAAAAATAATGTTTACGCTATAAATCTTCCCATTATACCTAAATGTATGTTAACATAATTAGAACAAACAAACCTCTGGCATAGGAGATTAGGTCATACCAATGTAAGAACTATATCAAAAATTACCCAACTTGGCTTAATCAAAGGTATCCCCAAAATCAAAAATAATGAAAACCTAATATGTGAATCATGTAATCAAGGCAAACAAACCAAATCCAATCACAAACTTATTCAATCTAACTTAACTCAAACTACACTTGAGCTCCTGCACCTTGACCTACTTGATTCACATGGAGCCAAGTCACTAAGCGGGAACCGATACTGCTTAGTAATAGTTGATGATTACTCTAGGTTTACCTGGGTTTGGTTCCTAAAAACCAAAGATGAAACCCTAAACCTATTTGTTGAATTCTGTAAACTAATTGAAAATCAAAACGACACTAAAATAAAAAGACTTAGGAGTGATCACGGGGGAGAATTTGAGAATCAACGATTCGAAGAATTCTGCAAAATAAATGGATATTTACATGAATTTTCATGTCCTAGAACCCCCCAACAAAATGGGATAGTTGAGCGAAGGAATAGAACCTTACAAGAAGCCGCTAGGGCTATGCTCAACGAATTTTACTTAGAAAACCAATTTTGGGCAGAAGCAATTAGTACAACCTGTTATATCCAAAATAGGGTTTTAATTAATAAGCGACACAACAAAACCCCCTATGAATTGTACTACCATAGACTACCAAATTTACATTACCTAAGGGTCTTTGGGTGCAAAGTCCATATCCTAAACACCAAAGACTATTTAGGAAAATTTCAATCCAAGTCAAACCCAGGCATTTTTCTAGGGTATTCAACCACAAGTAGAGCCTATAGAGTTTATAACAGACAAACTAAGAAAATTGAAGAAACAACCAACTTAATTTTTGATGAAGAAATCAATTTAAATTCTAATAATCCAGAACCAACTTCATCAAACTCTGACCATGAAAATAATGAACAAACTATTGAACCATTAATTGAACCCCTAAATGAACTAACTATTGAACCAACCAATGAATCAACTGAACCAAGAATCGAACCAACAAATCAACCAGTTGAAACAAATAGTGAACCAAACCGACCAGCCGGACCTGAGGCTGAACCAAGCACTAGAAGAACAAAGAAACCCAGACTTAGTCACCCAACCGATCAAATTGTGGGTGATCCAACTCTAGGAGTCAGGACTAGGTCCTCCTATAGAAACCTCAGTCAAATAGCTATGATATCAAAAATAGAACCCAAAACTATAGATGAAGCCCTACCTGACCCTGATTGGATCATAGCTATGCAAGAAGAATTAGCCCAATTTGAGAGGAACCAAGTCTAGGAACTAGTGCCTAAACCTGAAGGTAAATCCATTATAGATACTAAATGGGTCTTTAGGAACAAACTAAATGATCAAGGAGAAATAGTCAGAAATAAAGCCCGCTTAGTAGCTAAGGGATTCAGCCAAATAGAGGGACTAGACTATGATGAAACATATGCCCCAGTAGCTAGACTTGAGTCCATTAGAATGTTATTGGCCTTTGCATCCCATAAAGGATTCAAGTTATATCAGATGGATGTAAAGTCAGCCTTTTTAAATGGATTTATTAAAGAAGAAGTTTATGTAGGGCAACCCCCTAGGTTTGAAGACTTAGACAAACCTAACCACGTCTATAAACTAACTAAAGCCCTATATGGATTAAAACAAGCACCTAGGGCTTGGTATGAAAGACTATCAACTTACTTAACTACTAAAGAATTTAAACAAGGCCAAATTGACTCAACCCTATTCACTAAAACCCTAGAAAAGATATGTTTATTGCCCAAATTTACGTAGATGACATAATCTTTGGATCCACCAACACCAACTTTCTAAAAGAATTTGTTAAGATAATGGAAGATGAATTTGAAATGAGCTTAGTTGGTGAGCTTACATTTTTCCTAGGACTACAAATCAAACAAACTAGGGATGGTAACTATGTTCATCAATTCAAATATGCTAAAGAATTAATAAAGAAATTTAAAATGGATAACTCTAAAAGCATAAGTACCCCTATGGCCACCAATGTAAAAATAGATAGTAACCCTGATGGTAAACCAGTGGATCCTAAACTCTATAGGAGTATGATAGGTAGCCTAATATACCTTACAGCCAGCAGACCTGATATTCTTTTTGCTGTAGGGATGTGTGCTAGATACCAAACTTGTGCTAAGGAAACGCACTTAACAACCCTAAAAAGAATTTTAAGATATGTAAAGGGCACCCTAAATGTAGGGATTTGGTATCCTAGAACTTCAACTTTTGATTTAACAGGATACACAGATTCTGACTATGCAGGCTGTAAGTTAGATAGAAAGAGCACAAGTGGAAGCTGCCAACTGTTAGGTCAGAGTCTAGTCAGTTGGTGCAGCAGAAAACAACACTGTGTAGCTCTATCCACAACTGAAGCTGAGTATGTGGTATTAGGAGAATGTGTGGCTCAACTTTTATGGATGATGCACACACTCAAGGACTTTCAGCTCAACTACACCCAAACTCAAGTATTTATTGACAATATAAGTTCAATTAATTTAACTAAGAACCCAATTCAACACTCCAGAACCAAACATATAGAAGTCAAACATCATTTTGTAAGAGACCATGTAGCCAGGGGTGAAATAGCACTTAAGCATATTGACTCTAAATCCAACCTAGCTGATATATTCACAAAACCCTTACCTGAATCTGAGTTCAGTTCACTAAGAAGGCAGTTAGGATTGTGTTCAGTAGAATAGTTTAACTCAATTGTTTTTACTCTACTTGATTTCAAAAATAAGTTTTCTAAAATTTTCTATTTTTGAAAAACTGTTTTATTTAAAGTTCAAAATCAGTTTTCAGTTTCAAACTTAGCTTTATTTCAAAAATCAATTTTAAACTTTTCGACTTAGTTTTATATTAATTTTAAAACTACCCCCTTCAAAACTAAGGCTTTTTCGAAAATGGACTTAGCCTAGGCTTTAACCCTAGAACTGCATGCACCTATAGACTTAGAAGCCAGCATCTCACAAGCACCTAAGGATACTTTTGATTGATAACCTAGAAAGGGTTGAGATGCTTAGGTCTTTGCCTCAATTTAAGATGCTTTAAGTCAGTGCATCTGCAGTAATTGGGGCACTAAATACAACTTATACAGCAATCAAGTTAAGTGTCAAGCTTAGAAAATCTAACTTGAACAGAAACACTTAACTTGACTAACCCTAGCAAAAACTACTGTTCATAACAGTTAGTAAGTAGCTAATTGGGTTAGACAGGCCCCTACAGAGAGAATTGATTGATTTAGTGAAAATCAAACTGATTCAGTACAGCAAAAATTTTACTTATTTCCTTTATTTATGCTGTATTTATTTGTTTTGATATATGGCAAAGGGGGAGAGATAGGAAAGGAGAGAGTAGAACTTTCTTTTTCAAAAATTTTCTTAACTCTATCCTTTATGCAAAAAGTATTCAAAAGTTTAATTTTTTGAAAAATACTTAAGCTTTCAAAACTTCTACTTAAGCTTTCAAAATTTTGATAAGTACTTAAGCTTTCAAAACTTCTACTTAAGCTTTCAAAATTTTGATAAGTACTTAAGCTTTCAAAACTTCTACTTAAGCTTTCAAAATTTTGATAAGTACTTAAGCTTTCAAAACTTCTACTTAAGTTTTCAAAATTTTGCTAAGTATTTAAGTCTTTCAAAATATCTACTTAAGCTTTCAAAATTAACTAAGTACTCAAGTTTTTTTTAAAGTTAACACTTTCAAAACCTTTGAGTACCTTGAAACTTAAAAGCCTCAAACTTTTTAAGTACTCAAAAATCATGTTTCAAAAAATTCCTATATACTGTTAACTTAAGTTATTAAAAGTACCTAAAACTTAAGTTTTCAAAAGTGCAAGTTTTTCCCCCACGAATTTTTGAAAAATCTAGGGGGAGATTCCTTCCAGGGGGAGGGAATAGAACTTTTTTCATATGTTGCTTAAACTTAACTTTTTGAACTAGGGTTGCCATAAATCAAAAAGGGGGAGATTGTTGGTGCAGAATGCACCTAAGTCAAACCTGTGTTTTGATAATGGCAACATAGGTCAAAAGTTAAGTCTTTCTTGTTTTCTAATAAGTTAATCAAGTGTGCAGGAAAAGCCCTAGCGAAGGACTGCTAGGCTCCAGGCGAAGGACAGTCTGGAACCGAAGCCCTAGCAAAGGACTGCTAGGCAACTGGCGAAGGACTGCCAGCATCCAAGACCTAGCGAAGGACTGCTAGGCTCCAGGCGAAGGACAGCCTGGGACTAAAGCCCTAGCAAAGGAATGCTAGGCACCGGGCGAAGGACAGCTCGGCATCCAAGCCCTGACAAAGGACCGTCAGGCAAAAGTCCAACCAAAGGAGCGGTTGGCATCAGGTAAATTCTCCCGAAAGGAGTAGGTGAGGACGCGTTCCCCGTCGAGGAAACAGTAGGCGTCGGTTCGACCTAGGACTCCATTTTGGAGACCAAAGTCAGAACCAAGACAGCTAAGGCTGTATAAATCTAATAATTTATTATGTTATTGTGTTTTGGACTAACCCTGGATGCAGGACCGAAGGAACGTGAGTCTGCAGCTCAGAGTGCCTCAAAGGAGTGAGGCAACTGCTGACCAGGGCGCCCGGAGTGTCCCGGGCGCCCCCAAGGTGAACACCAAACACACAATCAAAAAGTGCGCTTCGACAGTACAAGATGCGGGCGCCCCCGTGCTTCCGGGCGCCCCCGCTGCTCGCGGGCGCCCCCTGCGCTGCGGGCGCCCCCATGCGCATACACCGTACCCGAACCCCTCGAAGCCAAGCGAAGCCAAAGGATAGAGTTTGACCCGGTCAATCCGGGCACCCCGAGCGCTGCGGGCGCCCCGGTCAAAGCGGATCCCGAGGATAAGGGGATCAGACGGCGACCGAGCTACAACCGGATCAAACGCCACGTGGGGGGCGCCCCCAGGCCCTATATAAGGGAACTTCGACCAAGGCTTCAAGACAACACTTCCTTCAACGCCTAAAAGATCTTCTACGCTCTTGCTCTGCTCCGGAAACTCTCCAACTCGAGCCGACGACGTCTCGCTGCCCCGAACAAGTCAATTCTCTCCGGACGTCGGTAACGAAGATCGAAATTTAATATTATTAGTTTATTGCACTTATTTGTAATCAAATCTTTGTAAACAATTTTGCGCGTATATAGAATTGCCCAAAGTAAACGGTCAACGACCGTGGGCCTTGGAGTAGGAGTCGACACAGGCTCCGAACCAAGTAAATCGACTGTGTCTGTGTGCTGTTTATTTTATTTCTGCTGCGTACTTACTCTTACTTAAAATCTGAAAATTTTCCGATATTCACCCCCCCCCCTCTATCGGGCTTCTCGATCCAACAGAGTCATCCTCTAGCTCATCCGATGAAGAAAAGGAGGAGAAAAGCACAAGGCAAGTGACACTCATGGCTCTTGGAGAGGAGAGCAGTAATGATTCTTCAAGCTCCTCAAACGCGGCTTCATCATCTTCGGATGATGAAGAGGTAACTTCTCCCAAGCTTGAAAAGTGTTATAGAGCAATTGCATGTTTGTCTAGTATGCTTAAAAAGTCAAAGAATAAGGTTAAGGCATTGACATTAGAAATTGATCAATTGAAAGCTTCTAGGGATGATAATATTGATGATTTACATGTTGAACTGCTAGAAGATGAAATTAAATCATTGAAACTTGAAATTGAAAAGTTGAAGTCCTCTAAGGTTGAGGAAGTCAATGATTTGCATAATGAATCATAGTAGAGGAAAACCAATCATTGAAGAGTGAAGTTGAGAAGCTCAAGAATATTCTTGGGAAATTCTCAACTAGCTCTAAGACCCTAGATATGATCCTAAATGCCCAAAGGGCGGTGTACAATAAGGTCGGTATTGGTTATCGCCCTAAGGAACCGTCATTTGTGTCTCTCATGTCTAGGACTGATATGAGACAGTCTAGGACACCCAAAATCCAAAAGAAAATGGTCAAGGCATGGGTGCCTAAGTCATGTTTAGTTGATGCTTTAGGTCCCAAGGTTTGGGTACCTAAAACTTCTATTTTTCAAATTGTGTAGGTTATGATTGAGGGGGAGCATCTATCAACTTGGTTCGTTGATAGTGGATGCTCCAAACACATGACCGGGGATAGATCATTGTTTACCACACTTCACAAGAAAAATAGAGGTAATGTATCATTTGGTAACAATGGTAGTCTTAAGGTCATAGGAATAGGAGACATTCAAATATCCGAATGTCTTAGAATCTCAAATATCCTTCTAGTCAAGGGGATAAAATTTAATCTCCTAAGTGTCAGTCAATTGTGTGACACGGGTTACACAATTGACTTCCAACCAAGTCAATGTCTAGTTAGACAAAATGACACCTTGGACACGGTACTAGTAGGAGCAAGAGTAGACAATATTTATCAAGTTTCATTTAAAGGTGCTACTAATGCTTTTGCTAAGTGTTTCATGTCAAAAGAAGAAGAGTCCACCCTTTGGCACTAGAGGCTAGCACATGTTAACATGAAGAACATCCGGAAATTGGCCAACAAGGGACTAGTCCGAGGCTTACCAAGCATCAAGTATGAAAAAGATAAACTTTGTGATGCATGTCAAATGGGTAAGCAAACAAAATCTGCACATAAAGGTAAAAGCACTGTAAGTACTTCCAATGCTTTAGATTTACTTCACATGAATCTATTTGATTGTAGTACTTTCATATCATTGAATGGAAGTAGGTATTGCTTTGTGATTATTGATGATTTCACTAGATATACATGGACCTACTTTTTGAAATATAAGGATCAAACCTTAGATACTTTCATTTCTTTTTGTAGAAGGGTAGAAAATGAAAAATCATCAACCATTAAGACAATTAGAAGTGATCATGGAGGTGAATTTCAAAATCAAAGGTTTTTAGAATTTTGTCAAGATAGAGGTTATAAGCATGAGTTCTCTACTCCTAGAACACCACAACAAAATGGTGTTGTAGAGAGGAAGAACTGTGTTCTTCAAGAGGCTGCACGAAGCATGCTTAATGAGTACTCACTCCCGAGTTACTTATGGGCTGAAGCTGTAAATACAGCTTGCTATGTGCAAAATCGAGTCCTCATCCATAGGTTTTTAGGAAAGACTCCCCATGAGCTTTGGTTTGGAAAACCACCTACAGTTAAACACCTTAGGGTGTTTGGTTGTAAGGTGTTCATTCTAAACACCAAGGACCACCTTGGAAAGTTCACGGCGAAGGCTGATGAAGGGATACTAGTCGGGTATTCTCTCGTTAGCAAAGCCTACCGAGTCTACAACAAGAAATCTAGATTAGTTGAAGAGTCTTCTGATGTGGTCTTTGAAGAAATTCCAAAATCAATTGACCAATCAGAAAATATAGAAGGAGTTCAACTCGAACTTAGGAGACTAAGTTTGAAAGAAACTCCAAGTGGTGTTGATGGTGATGAGTCTGATGACGGTGAACCTAGACAACCCATTGGTCAGCCGGATCCTGAGACTGAACTTGTGTCTAGTGAACCCGTTCAAGAAGCACCACCAACACCAAGGCAAACAAGACTAACTTCTAGTCATCCCCAAGACCAAATTGTTGGAGACATTCATCAGGGGGTTAGAACTAAATCATTCTTCCGGAATGAGGCTAATGAAGTTGCTCTAATTTCCGAAATTGAACCTAGGAAAATTGATGAAGCATTAAATGATCCCGATTGGATCATTGCAATGCAAGATGAACTAGGTCAATTCGAAAGGAGTCAAGTTTGGGACTTAGTCCCTAGACCTAAGAAGACCTCCATTATTGGAACCAAATGGGTCTTCAAGAACAAATTGAACCATAAGGGAGAAATCATTAGAAACAAGGCACGCTTGGTAGCCAAGGGCTACAGTCAAGTTGAAGGCCTTGATTATGATGAGACCTATGCTCCTGTGGCACGATTAGAGTCCATCTAATTGATGCTTGCATTTGCAGCACATCGTGGTTTCAAATTATATCAAATGGACGTCAAATCGGCCTTTCTAAATGGTTTGATTAAAGAAGAGGTCTATGTCGAACAACCTCCGGGGTTTGAGAGTACCGAATTTCCAAATCACGTGTTCAAACTCAAAAAGGCACTTTATGGCCTTAAACAAGCACCCCGAGCTTGGTATGAGCGGTTGTCGACATTCTTGATTGAGAAAGGCTTTGTTAGAGGCCAAATAGACCCTACACTATTTCTACGAAGGGATAGTGACAACATTTTTGTAGCCCAAGTATATGTTGATGACATAATTTGTGGCTCAAATAATAAGGGCTATTTAAATGAGTTCATTGGACACATGGAGAGTGAGTTTGAAATGACTCTAGTGGGAGAGTTGACTTTCTTCCTTGGACTTGAAATCAAGCAAACTCGCGATGGTATCCATGTGCACCAATCAAAGTATACACAAGAAATGCTTCGAAAATTCAACATGAGTGATTCAAAAGAGGTAACCACTCCCATGGCTACAAACACAAGATTAGATAATGATGAGAGTGGTAAACCTGTCGATCTAACTCAATATCGAAGCATGATAGGTAGTTTGCTATACCTCACAGCTAGTCGACCGGATATCTTATTTGCTGTGGGTATGTGCGCTAGGTATCAAGTCTGTGCCAAGGAATCTCATTTAATTGCTGTTAAGCGAATTTTGAGATATCTCAAGGGCACAATTGGTGTAGGTCTTTGGTATCCCCGTACCGAATCTTTTGATTTGATGGGCTATACGGATTCCGACTACGCTGGATGTAAGTTGGACCGGAAAAGCACGAGTGGGGGTTGCCAATTCTTAGGGTCGTCCTTAGTAAGTTGGTCGAGTCGGAAGCAATATTGTGTTGCTCTCTCCACGACCGAGGCAGAATATATCGCCATGGGAGAGAGTGTATCACAATTGTTGTGGATGTCACATACTTTAGAAGACTATGGATTGAGTTACAAGGGTGTGCAAGTGTTGTGTGATAACATAAGCACAATTAACTTGACCAAGAATCCAGTCCATCATTCTAGGACCAAACATATTGAAGTAAGACACCACTTCATTAGGGATCATGTAGCTAGAGGAGACATTGTACTCTCTCATGTGGAGTCCAAGTCAAACCTAGCTGACATTTTCACTAAACCACTTCCCGAAACCGAATTTAGTTTTCTAAGACGGGAGTTGGGAATGTGTCGCGCTTCATGATTTTCAAAATGCATTAAAACCCTTCATGATTATTTCAAATTGTTGGGAAACAATTGGGTAACCTTGGGAGCATCTCACACAAACTATAAGGTTCACCAAAACGTTTTTGTTTGCTAGATATGGGGTGAGATGTTAGGATCGACTCAATTTCTCAAAATGCCAATGCATCCCTTGAGAAATTAAGTTGACGAGATAATAATCGCTTCGGTGACCAAGTATGGGGAAAACCATTGCATAGCATATGTGTATTTGGCTCCATGATCATACTTGGACATTCCAATCAAGGAAACTTGATTGGAACACTGGGTTTGACTCAAACTTAGTTGAAATTGTTTGAATGATTGTTGTTTGAGTTTGATTCCATTTGTATGGATCAAAGTGATTGTTGAACCTATAAGGACCTTTGATTCTTCCTAAGGGATCAGTTCTAGTCATGAGATCATGTCCGAGTATGATAAACTTCATCAGATCTCGTTGGAAAGTTTCAGAAAATCTGAAACTGAGTATTTCAGATTGTATCAGTGAGTATCAGGAACCCTGATCGGTCACCGGACCGATCAGGCATAGGGTTGATCGGTCTCTGGACCGATCAGCGAGACAAGCAATGTCCTTCGGGAATTTTAATCAAGTGTTCTGAGCTAGCCTGGATCGGTCCCCAGACAGATCTGACACCCTATGGTGATCTATCCACAGACCGATCAGGGAGCTCAGAGATTTCTCTCCAAGCCTACTGATCGTGTCCTGATCGATCAGCCGACCGATCAGGATCTCTCCTGATCGGTCACCCGACCGATCAGGCACTGGTCAGTCCGATCAGGCGATAGCCTGATCGGTCTGGGCGCTATCAGATCGAACGGTGATCCGTTCAAACGCATTAAATTGCAGTTGGTGGACCAATCCACCAACCAAATAACTTCCCGAAACCCTTTACTTCCGAACCCTAGCGCCGAAAACCCCCCTCTTGCGCGACCCTGTGTGTGCGAGAAGACCTCCTGCGTGTTCTTCTTCCTCGCGTGAGCGTGAGTGTGAAGGGTTCTCGGAGTCCTGTGCGCGTTCCTCTCTCGCAGAAACACTCTGCGACCATCTCTTGCGCCGAGAGCACCCTTCCGCACAAGCTTCCTGCTGTCGATCCCCAAGAACTACTCCAATGGCACCAAAGTAAGTTTTTGCTTTGGTTTTTCATTCAAATCAGTCTATAATGCTTGTTTGTGAAGCTAACCATGTTTTGGCTCTTGTTCTTGCTGTGTTGTTGTGACCCTTCTGTTTTTGCCGTGACCCCCTTTCTCACCATATGATCAAATTTCCTTTTGATTTAATGTCTAACTTTTTGATTGGGTGTTATCTTATATGATCAATTCCTTGCCGTGTGATCACTTCCTTGATTAAATCATGTGTATGACCAATTCAACCCCCTTTAGAAAGTCTTCTAAGGGCAAGGAGATTGGGGACGGAAGCTCAAGGGGGAAAACCCCTGCTGCATCTGGGCCTTCCAAACGGCCAAGCCCTCTTCTAGCTCCTGGTTTTCGAATGCGGCCTGTGAACAGGCCTTCCAAGCACGGACCTTCAAACTATTACTCTGCCGTTCAATAGATGTCCCCTTCTTAACTGAATATTGTCCATTAGTCATGGAGATTGTCCTACACTACAATCTTGGTTTTCTTCTCTCTCTCGAAAGGACCATCCATTACGACCTAGTCTCAGAATTCTACAACAATCTCCAACAAAGTCCTCAAGGGAGTTTCGAGTTCACTACTCGGGTCGGGAAGATGAACCTCGATTTTTCATATGAAATTTTAGCCGGGTTTCTGGGTGGTCGACGATCACCAAACATGTATTCACTCTATCCCGAGCTTCCTAATCCCCTGCTAGCACCCTTTGCAGATGTTACCCCTGATTCCATTCATCAGTATTTCTTTGGTTATCCGCGTCCAGACGGTCTTGATGAGCTTGGCCCTGACTTTCCTACTTTTGCTGCACTGCGTCTCTCTCCCACTAGCTACATATTATTCAAGATCATCACGAATTGTATCTTTCCAATCACCTCCAAACCTTTAGCTGAGATTCGACCCTATCACTGCCTGATGCTCTACGGCATGCACCGCCGTTTGGACTTCGATATCATGGAGAGCATCTTCCAGCCCATCTTATCTTATCGAGAGTCCAGCCGACGCACCGTCTACATGCCTTTTGGTCACGTTATCACCGACTGGCTCATGTCAGTAGGTGTTGATGTTACCAAGGGCCGGACGATGCCCATGGTGCGACAGGATTGCAGACTTGGCCGGCGAGCTTTTGCCAAGTCTGGCATCATTGTTCGGGGCCCGATCGGATGTTGATCTGGAAAGATGGTAGGGTTCTTGGGGAGTTACCACGGGGAGGTCCACAGGGTCAGGCGCCAGCCGCTGCTGCTGATGATGATGACTATGACGAGCTGGATCCAGATCTCCGATGGCAGATTTCAGAGCTCGACAGGACTCTGCAGGAGGACTTACATTTGAGGGAGACCTGGCGTGAGGAGGTTCGGTCGGACTTCCGTCTCTTTGATCGTCGACTGACCACGGTTGAGTCCGTAGTCACGGAGTCTTGCACCCTTCAGCGCACGTGGTATGAGGAGTGGCGTCGACACACCTTTCCAGAAGGGACATCGTCTTTCAGTGCTGCACCACGATCAGGGGTTGCTGATGATGCCGTTATGGATGACCCGATGCAGCATGACCCTCCGGCTGATGTTTGATTGTCTTCTAGCTGATCTCTGTTATTTGACTATGTACTCTATTTGACTGTTGGGCTATGTATGCCCCTTGACTTATTTTGTGTGGCCTAGTGCCACATGTCTCTGGATTTCAATGTCTGTGACTTGCATCGTACTCTTTCTTAGTTTGTTTTATGACCTGATCTTTATGACTTGATGCATGTTTTATTCCTTGATGATATGCCTCTTGTTGATGTCATGCTATATTATCTGCGTTTTTGATTTATAGCTATGTTCATGCTTATGATGTCATGCTCATATGATACATATGCCTGTCTTGCCATGCCTATATCTTTTTGCCATATGTGATCATATGCTTATCAATTTTCAATAAAATCATTGTTGTTTTGGGATACCCTAGGGTTGAGGGGGAGTAAGGTTGAACTTAACAACTCGTCTAGACCCTTTTCGTGTTCGACAAAGGGGGAGAGTGTGGTTGGTTAAGTTTAGGATGATCATGTTGTAGGGGGAGGATCTGGATTCCCCTATGATTCTAAAGTTGAAAAATATTGATTGAGATCCCTAAACATAAAATCGATTGTCAAACAACAAAAAGGGGGAGATTGTTGATGCAGTCTTGCCCTGATTGTTGTTTTGGAGTTGACATCGATTTTAGTTTAGGTGGATGATTATTGATTATGATTAAGTCTTGATCGGGGATCAGGCATGGTATGGAAAATTCTAGTCTGGGAGGCTAGGTGTTGGAAAATCCTAACCTGGAGGGTTAGGTGTTGGAAAATCCTAGTCTGGGAGGCTAGGTGTTGAAAAGTCCTAGCTTGGAGGGCTAGGTGTTGGGAAAGTCCTAATTCGGAAGGGTTGGGTGAAAAGTCCTAGCTTGGAGGGCTAGGTGAAAAGTCCTAACTTGGAGAGTTAGGTGCAAATTCCCATCCTGGAGAATTAGGTGAAAAAGTCCTGGCTTGGAGGGTCAGGTGCCTAGCTTGGAGGGCTAGGTTGGATGATGTTCTAACTCGGAAGGGTTGGGTGAAAAGTCCTAGCTTGGAGGGCTAGGTGAAAAGTCCTAGCTTGGAGGGCTAAGTGAAAAGTCCTAACTTGGAGGGTTAGGTGCAAATTCCCAACTTGGAAAGTTAGATGGAAAAATCCTTAGCTTGGAGAGCTAAGGTGGATAAATTCCTAGCTTGGAGGGCTAGGGTTGAGTCTCTGGATCGGTCTGGTGACCGATCAGGGACATTGGCACGCTGCTCCTTAGTTGATCGGTCTGGTGACCGATCCAGCTATGTCTGATCGGACTGGTGACCGATCAGGGAGCGCGCAGTGAGATTGGGAATCTACTGTGTGGCTCCTGATCGGACCGGTGACCGATCAGGGAGCAGGATGCTTCCTTGCTGCCTTGTTCCTGATCGGTCTGGTGACCGATCAGGGAGCAGACAGTGAGTGAGTTCCCTTGCTGATCAAAGTCCTGGATTGGTCCGGTGACCGATCAGGGATCTTGGATCTGATTAAAAAATCACTGTTCATCTGCCCTGATCGGTCTGGGTGACCGATCAGGCTTCATTCTGATCGGTCTGGTGACCGATCAGGCTTCACTCTGATCGGTCTAGTGACCGATCAGGCGTGTATAGCTGCGAGAGCTGGGAATCCCAGCGAAGCAGTGGATCGGTCTGGTGACCGACCCACACGCCCTGGATCGGTCCGGTGACCGATCACTTTAATTCAAATTGCACTGTCAGACGTGGTCAGAGCGTCTGATCGTATCCGATTCGCTGATGTTTGCTTCTGATATTTGATTTACTGTATGATTTGCTGCTCTAACAGTCTGATTAAGCTGCAGGTGACAGGGGAGGATTCAAACACTCAAGGAGAGGTCAACGGAGGCTTTCCTTGGAGCAGGTTTGTCCGATTCTCCATTTCAGGTTGCAACGGCCGAGCTGCAGACTGGAGCCGAGACTAGGGCTTGGCTGAGGGGATCTCAGGAAGACCAGAGAGGGCTCAGTGGTAGCTGGCGTTGGCAGCAAGGTAGCTGGAGGCTACGGAGGATAATGTCACCTGATGCTGAGTGGAGAAAAAGGGCGGAAATTGGCTTCGGAGAAGCAGAGTTCGGGAACCTGTGTTCTTGCCGTGCCTAGTGTTCTCCACAATCTGCTTGCTGCGTTCTTGAAGCTGTCATCACTTTGAGCAAGCGATCGAGAAGCAACCAATCTTTACTTGAGCGCTTGAAGGAGAGAACAAGTAGCTTGGAGTCCGACAGTGGGAAGACACGAAGAAGGGTTCTTGCGTGAGATCGCCACTGGGTGGAGCTCAGGGAAGTTAGCTGTGTTCTTGTCCTTGCTAAGTGTTTGAGTAAGATCTTTCTCGTAGTTTCTTTGTGCTTAAACTTTATCCTGATTGAAACGCTGTGGAGAGGTTTCTCCACTGAGAAGGAGGTTGCATTATATCCGGTGAAACCGGGGCTTGATCTACCGACGATCAAGGGATCGCCCACCTTAAGGGCACGCCAAGGAGTAGGGGCAAGTTATCCCCGAACCTTGTAAACCCTCTTGTTAGCGTTCTTGGCAGTTGTCTTTGTTTGATCTCATTTCTGTTTTAGCTTACTGCACTTTCAGTTTCTTTTGTTTCTTCCGCTGCTGTGCTACTGATAAGTTAAGTGCAGGAAAATTGTTAATCGCAAGTGAAAAGTTATTGGCTATATTCACCCCCCCCCCTCTCTAGCCATCTCGTTTCCAACACTAAATTCCTACACACTTAGACACAGGGATTAAAACACACCAGGGCCTAACTTGACTCGGTTGACCACATCAAAACCAACCTGGGGTACTTACATCATCCTCTCCACGGATCTGAATCGACCGCATGGTTAGACCTTCAGTAAGGCCAAAGAGGCAATTGCCTCAAAACCTGCTCATGAATTAGGGGTTCATTTTTTTAATTATACAAAAAATAGAAGACACAACCCCTAAATGACTACTAAACCCTATTCTCAAGGCTCCAAGGCTCCAAGGCACACACCAATGAACAACTCTCCTTTACATGCGATTTATTCTCTGACGTTCTCTCTACCAAGGCATGGATCCACCGAACAAGAGGTAATCTTAATCTTCTTCGTCTTGCAATACACGACACTAATTGCGTCTTATTTATGCAATGACAACCGTTCACGTGACCTAATCACGCCTATTATTGTGGTGGCTGTCACATGCGATGTGGGCCAACATGTATTCGCTCGTGTGACCTAATCACATGGTGTGGTGGCTGTAACACACAACGCCGACAAAGCTGTACCTGTGTTGGAGAGATTTTCTTAATAAAAAATGATCATTTTACTACCCAAAAGTTATAAGTAAAACCTCTTCTTTCATATAACCAGTTAGGTTTTATATTTGTTCTATTGGATGTTCGTTAGCAAGATTATCGGTATTGTACCATTCAATGGAGTGACCTAAGACCATTACTATTATCTATTTTAAAAGGGAAAGAAGTGATTCTCGATGTAATCTTATATCTATTGTTTCATCATAGGTCTTGTCGTAAAAATTATGAATATTCGTTAGATTGGATATGTTTCTCACACATTTTATTATTCGCTTCAGGGCCCATCGTATATAGGCCACTGGATCATGCCCAGACCTCGAAACTTGAGAGATCAACATGGATTAGGGTTAGCCCAGCTTGTTTGTCTCAACCCCTTCAATACTCAAGTTAGAGACCGGAAGGAAAAGTAGAAAAAGAATGAAGGAGAGCCAATTTGGTGGAGAGAAGTCGCATTTGCTTTTCAGAATGAGAGAGCCCACCTACCTCATCCATATTGATGAAGCTACTTATATAGGCAGAAGGAATTCCTTCGTCACTTTCCTGTACTTTCTGGATGGTTCCTGCCTATGGGTGCAATCACACTGAGTTAGTTCTTCTGCCTCCAATCATAGAGCATCAAGTTAGATAAGAAAGAGAATGAGGGAAATCGCTTCCGTCATCCATTTCCGGACAACTAATTGTGAATCGCCACATAGCTTGGGAGAGAAACCTTGAGAGAATTGCTTTTGTTAGCCACTCGGGATAGCCATTCATAGAATAACACGTAGCTTAGGAGAAGCTTCCTGGAAAACTAACATCGGTCGTTGTGTTATATATCTTCTGGTAAAGCAATATCCTGATATACTCTACCTGTGATATCCACCTGGACTATTATTTGCAGGGAAATTCTCTAATATAAGTCCACCTCATATAGCTGGGGAGAACCGGATCTCATTACTCGAGAAAATTCCTTCATCTTGTTTCATTGGAATTTTTATGTATTGCTCGGCAAGCTTATTTCTATTACTCGACTGACCTTTTCCAGGAGATCCTAGAAGGCGGGTGGGTCACCCTATCATAGCCCAGCTAACCATAGATAGATTAATAATATTGCTTGGTGGAACGGAAGTGTTACTATTTTAATAGGGCTTAGTATATCATTTGAATTAGATTGATCAAGGAAGCTCTCGGTGTTATCTCGTATAGTTCGGCAAATGTTCCACAACTTCTCATATGGTTCGGCCTTCCTCAATGACTTAAAATAACCCCATTTTTCTCGTATAGCTTGAGGAAAAAACTCAATTACCATCAGAAGCCCCTCTTTCAAGTCAGACTAAAGAGCATAGTCGAATAAAGTCTTATAAGAGTGTGAAATTTGTCTTTCCTCCCATTGTTCAGGGTAAGCCTCTTATTTCTCACATAGCTTGGGGAAAATCTGGTTACCAATAGAAAGATTTTATGAATGATGAATGACTTTGAAAGTCATGCTGATAGGGCCCAAAAATCTTTAAAAATTGATATATCTTAAGTCGTTTGAATTTTAGAAATTGTCCTAGAGCATTACAATTGAGCTTTATATTGATTTCTAGGGATATCAAGAAGGACATTTTTGAAAGCCAAATACCTATTGTCATTCAATAAAATTAGATTTAATTTCTATCATTTTTCAAAGTTGTTTGGTCATAAATAAGTTATCTCTTTTTCTTTGTTACTCTCGATTCTTCCATTTCCAAACCATAAGATACAAATTATATCAGCTGAACCATATATAAATACTACATAAATTTAAGTATCTCTAAATAATTCTTGATTTTTAGATTGATAATAAAATAAAATGATTATAGACTATGATAATCAACCACTTAATTATTTTATTTACTATTAAATGAGTAAATTTTATTTTTCTTTTGAATGTTTGATCTTGCAGTTCTTGACGACGATGACCTTCTCACAGTTAACATTTTCACCATGTAATTCAGTATTCCATTCTTGCAGCTCTCAGATAGGATCACAAGCCTCTAGTTTTGAGCAAAAATTCTATTAGTAAATCCTTTGGGTTGATCAATGGACTCCATGATTGATTGCTCCAATCAACTCAATTTCCAATCAATTGAATATGCTTAATGAACCCTCCTCTTAACACACATGATAAGTACAATCCAAACAAATCAACCCACTTTTCAAATGATTACAACCTTTATAATTTGATTAAAATACCTTTTAAAACTGTTAAAATAATAGATAATTTAAATGTATTTTGGTAACATTAATCAAATATTTTTTTTAAAAATCTAAAATTCATAAAATTTTAATTTTTGCTTTGTAAAGTTCTTAGATCTTAAATTATTTTTACTAATTTATTAATTAATGGACTGTGAACACAAATTGGCTTGTGCTCATGGTGAATAGAACAAAGCCTTCTCAAAAATTGTAGATTAATTAATCTCTAATTATGCAAAATCAATTTTAAAAATTAACCTCGAGCAATTGAATTGTGAATTTAAGATAGAAAGATTTTATGAATGATGAATGGCTTTGAAAGCCATGATGATAGGGCCCAAAAATCTTTAAAAATTGGTATTTCTTAAGTCGTGTGAATTTCAAAAATTAACCTAGAGCATTACGATTTAGCTTTATATTGATTTCTAAGGATGTCAAGAAGGTCATTCTAGAAAGCAAATACCTTATTGTCATAAGTAAAATTAGATTTAATTTCTATCATATTTCAAAGTTGTTTGGTCACAAACAACTTAAGAAACATATATCAGCTCAAAGTTGTCAAAGTAGTTGTTTGTTTTTTTTTTACTCTCGATTCTTCCATTTCCAAACCAAAATATAAAAATTATATCAGCTCATGAACCATATATAAATACTACATAAATTTAAGTATCTAAATAATTCTTGATTTTTAGATTGACAATAAAATAAAATTATGACTATGATAATCAAACACTTAATTAATTTAATTACTATAATTTTACATGCATGTTACAATATACGCCTAATACTCAAGGCATTCCAGTACTTCAATAGCATACCATAAATCATCCAAACTAGTTTCACTTTATTCACATGTAGATTAAATGGCCTCAAATTGTGACTGATGGTGGCCTCTGATTATAGTCATGATTTGTAGGCTGTGACACTCTTAAATAGGAATTGATTCAACCAACAACATATAAACATTATCTTTCATTGTAGTTTTGGAATTGGTGTATGTGTCGGTGTACTTGTATAATTCTCCTATTACTTTAGAAAAGTTTACTATTTTTTCAATTAAAAGTCGAGGTACTGGTGTTGGATTGAGGCATTCTTTGTTATGATCCTTCCATGCATCCTCCACCATCTCTATAAGATTCTTATACGCCTCGTTTACATCTGTGGCAAACTCTTTCATATAACATTCTACTGTTGAAGCTGCATGTTCTCTTTGTTGCTCAAGCTGGAAAATTCCAAAAGAAATTTTAAGAAAAAGAGAATATCTTTGAACATCTACCAAATAAATTAATTGTCTAAAATAATCACCTCATGTGAAGTTACATCATCCATGAGTCTACCAATCATAGAGCTAGCTTTAAGGATTTGGGGGAAGCTAGCAACCCACTCAAATACCTCCTTTGAAGCCACTTGATCCATGCCTACATAACAGGCACAGATAATCACAGGATATGCACTGGTTACTAGTGAGTTACTTAGATGTTCCTTTAGTGTGGGCACATATTTTTCAATGCCCCATTTGGCTTCTATGAAGTAAGATCTTGATAAAGATTTCATCTACGTAAAGGGAAATGATAAATTTAATTAGTTTATATTTGACAAGTTAATAAGAGACATTAATCATTTTTACAATATTGTACTTAAATATACCTCATCTTGAAGAAATGGGATGCGCCATTTTTCATCACTTTCTAGTTCATTTTCGAATTCCTTGAAAGTCTTTAGTAACTTGAGATAGAAATCCTTTAAGTATTCTGGTACTTCATCAATGGCTTGAGGTTCCCACCTGAAATGAGTAAACTTAACATGCATGCATAATTGACTAACTATATGCTCATGATATCTTAAAGTTTTATAAAGAATATCAAAATTAGTTTGAAATAAATTAGAAATAATAACTACTTGTTTGATGTTATATTGTTACATATTTGTTGTTGATATCTGATCTTTAGATAACGATCAAAATATTAGTAGACTTTAGGAAATTTTAAGTTGTTTTAACAAGTTAGAAGTTGTGTTCATATCTCCTTTAATTGAGAAATAAAGTAGGTGCAAATGTATTTTTTAATAGGTTTTTTCATTGTTTTTATTTTAAAGGAATATCAAGAATACATTCGCTATTTGGTTTAATAACGTACTTACAATAATTAGCTCATAATTTTATTCATTGTATTATGTTTTTAATTATTCTTTATAATTAGATCAGTAACTTATCATTTTATAATCTTTTTTTTTGTTGATTTTGAGTTGAATTTATTTTTGCCATGATTTTTTATCAGCTATATAGACTACTCAACTAATTGCAAAAAAAAAAAACTAATTGCAATATTAAGCAAAACAAAAATGTAGCAAAATAATTAATACAATAGGTACCTTTGAATTGCTCAGTTAATAATTGGCTCTCTTGAAGTGTGCTATAATTATCATATATGTCATCCATAATTGACAACAATGAAATAACCTTGCTACAAATTAATCTTGCACGAGAATACTGAGGTTCAAAGTACACATTATGTATCCAATAATAACATTCCACAACTCGGTCGCGAGCAAAGTTTAGTGATTTAGCAAGTGCTAGATCATTCCACCATCTTCAAATATGTAAAAAAAAATAAAGCAATTAGTTTAAACTACAATAAAACATTTATTTAGAAAAATAAATCATATGAATTACTATAATATGTGAGTTTGAAATCATTTATTCAACTTCTTTGCATGGTACTCGCACTTAATTCATGTAAAAAGATTTAAGAACTCTAATATTTCTTCATAAAAGAATTACTTCAATATACTTACATTGTCAGTTTCTTTAGTTCATCTTGATGAAGAGATTGTAGTAGATTAAAATCCAACTTTGCAAACTCTAATATTGAATCATTTCGCCTTTCCTCCTCTTGATAAATAGGGATATATTTTCTTGCCAAGAGCCGTTTATTTCTCTGGCATAGTGGTGTTTCAAGGAAAAGAGACACCAATATCACTAAAGGTTGTTTAAGATCATCCAACATGATGCAAGTCTAGTTTTTGTAAACAATATGGCTTCATCAAGTATATATTCTCCGTGTATCCTAAGATAAGCTGCATTGTATAAGCTTAATAATCCCTTTACATCTTCATTCAAGGTTGACATATTGAAGTTTCCTTCCTCATCCTTGAACTTGTTAAAAACATCTACAATAGTGGAAAATACTAATAATTATCTCACAACAAATCAAACAGTTTAGTAATATAGAACAAACTATTTGATTAGTTTTTTTTTTCATGACCTTGTATTAGGATAACATGTCAATATTCTAGTTTATATTTAAAAGGTTTTAATGATGACCTGCAGGCACATAGAAACCATGTTGCCTAAGTAATCGAAACCAAAGAGAAGTTTCATAAAGTTCATAGTTCTTAGCATCATGCTTAGAGATTAAACTTAGCGCTGCATCTATTTCTTTCTCAAAGTGATAATCCAATCCGAGCAACTGAATTGCATCAATCAAATTCATAATTTGCAATATGTCACTGGTTTCTCGAAACAAGTCCTTTATTTGCTCCTTTAGCTCTTCTGCTCTAATCGTCACCTACATCGTCAAACATGAAATTCAACTACTAGATATCGTTAAAACAATTAAAACAAATAATTCAATGCTTTTCAATTTCCTTTATGATGATTATATTTTTTATGAATAGGTGTTGATTGATGAAAGAATTTGAGTGAGAAATCAATGTGGGGAGAAGTTAATTAATAAATACCTTTGTCAGAGGAGGAGAAGTAGTGTGGTGGATGAAATAATCGCCCCAAATACTCGGATGATATTTTGATGTTTTACGAACTATATCTTCATTGCTAGGAACCGGGATGATTGATTGTTTCTCCATCTTAATTAGAAACTTAAGGAAGTACTGATCAAGAGGTTGGTGGCTGATTCATAGATGCCTAGCTGTTGCTATTTATAATAAGCTTAATTACGTGATGCACGTCGAAGTTTTTTAAAGCATGTGCAAGAGCATTTAACGAATTAATCATTTAAGTTGAATTCTTCGACGCTTTACCCACCCATATAAAAAATATTATATTTCATTGATAGGATTGGACGTAGAAAATGACATAATAAAAATGACTAATTGAATGATACATTTATAATGAAAACAATGATACATTGTAAAACACTAGCATCATCGAGGTCCATACTTTAAAATTTATTTTCTTTCTTAATTTAAAGTCTATATAAATATATAATTAATTATAATAGAATTAATCCCTTAATCCATGCATAGATTTCTCTTCCTATTAATAATAAGCTTATGTGATGCACGTAGAAATTTTTTTAAATCATGTGTAAGAGCTAATTAATTAAGCAATTAGTTAAGTTGAATTCTTCGACGCTTTACCCATCCATATAAAAAATATTATATATCATAGATAGGAGTGGGTGCAGAAAATAACATAATAAAAATGACTAATTGAATGATATAATTATTATTAGTGTTAGCTCTAGAATTAATTATAATATAATTAACTAAGAAATATTTATATTATATTCAATTTAATAAAGATAAAATTTGATTATTATATTTATTTCATAATTGTGTCCAATGAATAAGTATAATAATGTCCTTAGGTGCTAGGTTCTGATCTATATTAAATCAATTAGTTGAATTAATAGTGGAATAATGTAGAGAACACTATCCTTGATTATTCCTAGTCAAGTATTAATATTCAAGGACCCGGCCCCTCGGCCCTTTGGGCGGCCCAACAACCTGGCGACCAAATCAACATTTGGTGGCCCAACAACCCGGCCCGACGGTGTCGTTACTCACTAGGACTTCCCATCCCTGACCAGTGGACTTTTTCCTTTCTTAGGATTCGAACTCTAGACCTTCAAGCTAAGTACTAGAGTTTATGATTCCTAATAGCCAAGTGAGCGCGCCAGGTTGTTGGGCCTGCCCAAAGGGCCAAGGGTTTGGGTCGTTATAATAAAAAGGTGTCTTTTTAGTGTAACGACCCGGCTGGTCGACCCGACTCCTTGGCCCCTTGGGCTAGGGGTGAGCAAAAATTCGGAAAAACCGAATTAACCGAACCGAACCGATCGAATTTTGAAATTCGGTTCGGTTAATTCGATTTTCGATTTTTCGGTTAAATCGGTTCGGTTTCGGTTTTGATTTTTGTAATTCGGTTAAACCGAATAAATATATTAATTTAATTATTTTTTATTTAAAAATATAATTAATTAAATAAAATCTGGTAATTTTAATTAAAAATCAAATTAAATTTAAAATTTCGGTTAATTCGGTTAATTCAGTCAAAAACCGAATTAACCGAAAAAAAATCGGTTCGGTAAGTTAGGTTTTGGTAGAAAATTCGGTCGGTTCAGTTGGTTCAAAAAAAAATCGGTTAATTCGGTTTTCAGCTCGGTCGGTTCGGTTTTGACCGAATGCACACCCCTACCTTGGGCGGCCAAATTCATTTTTGGCGGCCCAACAACCTGGCCCGACCGTGTCGTTACTCACTAGGACTTCCTACCCCTGGCTAGTGGATTTTTGCCTTCCTCAGGATTCAAACTCTAGACCTCCAAGTTAAGTACTAGAGTTTATGAATCCTGATAGCGTGCTCACTTGGCTACCAGGATTCATAAACTCTAGTACTTAGCCTGAAGGTCTATAGTTCGAATCCTAGGGAAGATAAAAATTCACTGGCCAGGGGTGGGAAGACGTAGTGAGTAACGGCATAGCCGATGGTCGTCAGTCGACGGCATAAAGGGCCGCCAGTTGGGCCACCAAATGGGCCGCCAGTTGGGTCGCCCAAGGGGCCGGGTCGTTACAATAAAAAGGCGCCTTTTTATTGTAACGACTCGACCCGTCGACCCGACCCCTCGATCCCTTGGGCGGCCAAATTCCATTTTTGGCGGCCCAACAACCTGACCCCTTTGGTCGTCGACCGTCGTTACTCACAAGAACTTCCCACCCCTGGCCAGTGAATTTTTTTTATTGTAACGACCCGGCTCCTCGGACCATTGGGCGGCCCAACTGGCGGCCCAACAACCTAGCGGCAAAATCAACATTTGGCGACCCAACAACCTGGCCCGACCGTATAGTTACTCACTAGGACTTCCCACCCCTGACCAATGGATTTTTGCCTTCCTCAGGATTCGAACTCTAGACTTCCAAGCAAAGTACTAGAGTTTATGAATCCTGATAGCTAAGTGAGCCGCGCTTACTTAGCTATCTGAATTCATAAACTCTAGTACTTAACCTGGAGATCTAGAGTTCGAATCCTGAGGAAGGCAAAAATCTACTGGCCAGGGGTGGGAAGTCCTAGTGAGTAACGACACGGTCGGGTCAGGTTGTTGGGTCGCCAAATGTTGATTTGGCCGCCAGGTTGTTGGGCCGCTAAAAATGAATTTGGCCGCCCAAGGGGCCAAGGGGTCGGGTCACGACCGACCGAGTCGTTACACTAAAAAGGCACCTTTTTATTATAACGACTCGGCCCCTCGGCCCTTTGGGCGGCCCAACTGGCGGCCCAACAACCTGGCGCACTCACTTGGCTATCAGGATTTATAAACTCTAGTACTTAGCCTGGAGGTCTAGAGTTCGAACCTGAGAAAGGAAAAAATCCACTGGCCAGGGGTGGGAAGTCCTAGTGAGTAACGACACTGTCGGGCCAGGTTGTTGGCCCGCCAAATGTTGATTTGGCCGCCAGGTTGTTGGGCCGCCAGTTGGGCCGCCTAAAGGGCCGAGGGGCCGGGTCCTTGAATATTAATACTTGACTAGGAATAATCAAGGATAGTGTTCTCTACATCATTCCACTATTAATTCAACTAATTGATTTAATGTAGATCAGAACCTAGCACCTAAGGACATTATTATACTTATTCATTGGACATAATTATGAAATAAATATAATAATCAAATTTTATCTTTATTAAATTGAATATCATATAAATATTTCTTAGTTAATTATATTATAATTAATTCTAGAGCTAGCTAACACTAATAATAATTATATCATTCAATTAGTCCTATCTATGAAATATAATATTTTTTATATGGATGGGTAAAGCGTCGAAGAATTCAACTTAACTAATTACTTAATTAATTAACTCTTACACATGATTTAAAAAAATTTCTACGTGCATCACGTAAGCTTATTATTAATAGGAAGAGAAATCTATGCATGGATTAAGAGTTTAATTCTATTATAATTAATTATATATTTATATAGACTTTAAATTAAGAAAGAAAATAAATTTTAAAGTATGGACCTCGATGATGCTAGTGTTTTACAATGTATCATTGTTTTCATTATAAATGTATCATTCAATTAGTCATTTTTATTATGTCATTTTCTACGTGTAATCCTATCAATGAAATATAATATTTTTTATATGGGTGGGTAAAGCGTCGAAGAATTCAACTTAAATGATTAATTCGTTAAATGCTCTTGCACATGCTTTAAAAAAACTTCGACGTGCATCACGTAATTAAGCTTATTATAAATAGCAACAGCTAGAAATCTATGCATCAGCCACCAACCTCTTGATTAGTACTTCCTTAAGTTTCTAATTAAGATGGAGAAACAATCAATCATCCCGGTTCCTAGCAATGAAGATATAGTTCGTAAAACATCAAAATATCATCCGAGTATTTGGGGCGATTATTTCATCCACCACACTACTTCTCCTCCTCTGACAAAGGTATTTATTAATTAACTTCTCCCCACATTGATTTCTCACTCAAATTCTTTCATCAATCAACACCTATTCATAAAAAATATAATCATCATAAAGGAAATTGAAAAGCATTGAATTATTTGTTTTAATTGTTTTAACGATATCTAGTAGTTGAATTTCATGTTTAACGATGTAGGTGACGATTAGAGCAGAAGAGCTAAAGGAGCAAATAAAGGACTTGTTTCGAGAAACCAGTGACATATTGCAAATTATGAATTTGATTGATGCAATTCAGTTGCTCGGATTGGATTATCACTTTGAGAAAGAAATAGATGCAGCGCTAAGTTTAATCTCTAAGCATGATGCTATGAACTATGAACTCTATGAAACTTCTCTTTGGTTTCGATTACTTAGGCAACATGGTTTCTATGTGCCTGCAGGTCATCATTAAAACCTTTTAAATATAAACTAGAATATTGACATGTTATCCTAATACAAGGTCATGAAAAAAAAACCTAATCAAGTAGTTTGTTCTATATTACTAAACTATTTGATTTGTTGTGAGATAATTATTAGTATTTTCCACTATTGTAGATGTTTTTAACAAGTTCAAGGATGAGGAAGGAAACTTCATGTCAACCTTGAATGAAGATGTAAAGGGATTATTAAGCTTATACAATGCAGCTTATCTTAGGATACACGGAGAATATATACTTGATGAAGCCATATTGTTTACAAAAACTAGACTTGCATCAATGTTGGATGAACTTAAACAACCTTTAGTGATATTGGTGTCTCTTTTCCTTGAAACACCACTATGCCAGAGAAATAAACGGTTCTTGGCAAGAAAATATATCCCTATTTATCAAGAGGAGGAAAGGCGAAATGATTCAATATTAGAGTTTGCAAAGTTGGATTTTAATCTACTACAATCTCTTCATCAAGAGGAACTAAAGAAACTGACAATGTAAGTATATTGAAGTAATTCTTTTATGAAGAAATATTAGAGTTCTTAAATCTTTTTACATGAATTAAGTGCGAGTACCATGCAAAGAAGTTGAATAAATGATTTCAAACTCATATATTATAGTAATTCACATGATTTATTTTTCTAAATAAATGTTTTATTGTAGTTTAAACTAATTGCTTTATTTTTTTTTTACATATTTGAAGATGGTGGAATGATCTAGCACTTGCTAAATCACTAAACTTTGCTCGCGATAGAATCGTGGAACTTTATTATTGGATGCATAGTGTGCACTTTGAGCCTCAGTATTCTCGTGCAAGACTAATTTGTAGCAAGGTTGTTTCATTGGTGTCACTTATGGATGATATATATGATAATTATAGCACACTGCAAGAGAGCCAATTATTAACTGAAGCAATTCAAAGGTACCTATTGTATTCATTATTTTGCTACATTTTTCCTTTGCTTAATATTGCAATTAGTTGAGTAGTCTACATATCTGATAAAAAATCACAGCAAAAAAAATTCAACTAAAAATCATTAAAAAAAGTTATAAAATGATAAGTTATTGATCTAATAATAAAAGAATAATTAAAAATATAATAAAATGAATAATATTATGAGCTAATTATTGTAAGTTATTATACTAAATAGAGAATGTATTCTTGATGCTCCTTTAAAATAAAAAACAATGAAAAAGACTTATTAAAAAACACATTAGCTGCTACTTTATTTCTCAATTAATATATATTTAAATGAACACAACTTCTAACTTGTCAAAGCAACTTAAAATTACCTATAAGTCACACAGATTTTGATCATTATCTAAAGATCAGATATAAACGGCAATATATATGTAGCAATATAACATCAAATATGTAGTTATTATTATTTCTAATTTATTTCAAACTAATTTTGATATTCTTTATAAAGCCTTTAAGATATCATGACCATATAGTTAGTCAATTATGCATGTTAAGTTTACTATTTCAGGTGGGAACCTCAAGCCATTGATGAAGTACCGGAATACTTAAAGGATTTCTATCTGAAGTTACTAAAGAGTTTCAACGAATTTGAAAATGAACTAGAAAGTGATGAGAAATACCGCATACCATTTCTTCAAGATGAGGTATATTTAAGTACATTGCAAAAATGATTAATGTCTCCAATGAACTTATCAAATATAAACTAATTAAGTTAATTAATTATCATTTCCTTTTATGTAGATAAAAGCTTTATCAAGGTCTTACTTCATAGAAGCCAAATGGGGCATTGAAAAATATGTGCCCACACTAGAAGAACATCTAAGTAACTCACTAGTCAGCGCTACATATCTTGTGCTGGTCTGTGCCTGTTATGTAGGCATGGATCAAGTGGCATCAAAGGAGGTATTTGAGTGGGTTGCCAGCTTCCCCAAAATCCTTAAAGCCAGCTCTATGATTGGTAGACTCATGAATGATGTAACTTCACATAAGGTGATTGATTATTTCAAACAATTAATTATCAATTTATTTGGTAGACGGTCAAAGATATTTTCTTTTTCTTAAAATTTCTTTTGGAATTTTGCAGCGTGAGCAACAAAGAGATCAGCATGTAGCTTCAACAGTAGAATGTTATATGAAAGAGTTTGTGACAGATGAAAAAGAGGCTTATAAAAATATTATGGAGATGGTGGAGGATGCATGGAAAGACCATAACAAAGAATGCCTCAATCCAACACAAGTACCACGACTTATAATTGAAAAAATAGTAAATTTTTCAAGAATATCAGTAGAAGTATACAAGTACACTGACATATACACCGATTCCATAACTACAATGAGAGATACTATCTATATGTTGTTGGTTGAATCTGTTCTTATTTAAGAGTGTGATCACTCCCTACAAATCCAATCTAGTGAATGCAAATAAGAGGCCACCATGATCAGTCACAATTTGAGGCCATTTGATCAACGTTTGAATAAAGTTAAACTCAACTTTGGATGATTTGTAATATGTTATTGAAGTACTGGAATGCCCTAAGTGTAAGGTGTATATTGGAACATGCATGTAATATTGTAGTAAATAAAATAATTAAGTGCTTGATTATCATAGTCTATAATCATTTTGTTTTATTTCTAGAAATCAAGAATGGTATATATAGAAAGTCGATCTTAAATTTATATACTATTTATAGATGGTTGAGAAGATATAATTTGTATATTTTGGTTTGGAAATGGAAGAATCTAGAGTAAACAACTTTTTAAAAATGATAGAAATTAAATCTAATTTTATTGAATGACAATAAGGTATTTGGCTTTCTAAATTGTTCTTCTTAATACCCTTAGAAATCAATATAAAGCTCAATCGTCATGCTCTAGGTTGATTTTTAAAATTCACACGATTTAAGATATACCAAATTTTAATGTCACACCCCTAGAGGCATATGCTTACTCGAAAATCGAGCAGCATCTCCCTGTACGCGGACAAGTTGGAGCATATATACATAATCTCTCACATATATAGCTTAACCACAAGCGGCTAGCATCACAGAAAAAAGAAAATAAACACAACCACGCAGTTTATCAAAATTGGATGACTCAGCCATCATTAACATTAAAGTAAAAGCACAACCACGCAGTTAATAGCTTTAGACAATTTGAATTAGCAGAGAGGAAAGTCCGAATACCCAAAAGATACGAACATAACAAACCAACAAGATGATACCGGATAAATAAATATAATGTGAAACACACAAAGTGCGGAAAATAAAACAACTAAAATCAAATACCCAAAACAACTATACCGGGGGACAAGCAACTGGATCTTCTCCTGGCTCCAAGAAATGCAACTACTTGCTATCCGAAACAAAAAGAAGAAGCAGGGGTGGTGAGTCCGAGCGGACTCAGCTGGTCCGGCAAAGGGGTCGAGGGGTCGGGTCGTTACAAGCATGTAGGTCAATCAATTAATGATTTGATCTCATAAGTAATGAATATGAGATATCAAGTTGACACATGAGTATACATTAAAGAATGTATACTGAATTGACCCGCCATGAGGAATTTTCATTGATCGTTATATGAGTGTCATAAACTTTCCCATGTGACTATTAGTATAAATAGTCTTTAGACCTAAAGTAATTACAGTTCCCTACATAAGGAGTATAAAGGTAATCACTGGATATGTAACAATTTATACGGAGGAATATGAGTGAAGTAGATGAGATCTATCCCTCCCATATGACGGGAATGATATCTGTGGGCTCCTTGATCGAGTAGGACTAATATAGTGTATGACTATGCTCAAATGAGTCAATATGAGATATTGAGCTCATTTGCTTGAGCGAGTCTACTTAGGGATTAAGAAATACAAAGATTAATAAGGGGATGACATGGTCTATGCCTCATTTATCAATCTAGATATCAAGGATAAAAGGACATAGTCATACATTATAATATTCACGAAAAGGTTATGGTAGATCTAGACATTCTCGTCACTTGGATAGCAATGATGTATTGTTAGATCCCGCTCATTGTTTATATATCTAAAATAGTTAAGATACATTGCCAATGTTACGAGAACCTATTGGGTCACACATAAAGGACATAATGTCTCGGAGATAAACTGATTTTAATTTAACTAAAATGTGATCCGAAATTGAATTAATTGAGTTAGATTTAAATGAATCTATTTGAATTATGGATTGAGTCTAATTTGAGTTAGATTCATTTAGATTAGACTCAACCACTTAATTATGGATATTATTCATTAAAAGGTTTAATGAAATATTATTTAAGATGAAGACTAAGGGGTATTCTATTCATTAGATGAATAGAATATTAAGAGTCTCAAGAGATACCAATTGACTTGATATTCATTGGGTTTTATTAGCATTAAGATGAAAGGAGCTAAAGGGGCAAAATTCCTTGGTATTCATTGGATGAGTATAAATACCCTTCCTTGTCAAAGACTAGGGTGTGCATCCCTCTTCTTTCTCTTTCTTCATCCTTGGCCAAAACTCCCTAGTGGAGGTTCTTGTGCTTTGTGAACCATCCCAAGTTGGTAGCACAACTATGGTGGTTCTTCTCCAAGGTGTAGATCGTGTTCGTGTGGATACTACTAGAGGCACGGATGCTTGAATGTGAAAGAGATCTGGCAAACTAAGGACTAGCGAGATAAGTGAAGGGCACGTTCTAAACGTATATCTATTAGATAGATCAAACTTCGTACGAATTTTTCGTATGGATCACTCAAGGGATCTTGTTTTCCACTACATTTTTATGTTGTTATCACATAAAGATCCTTACAGTGGTATTAGAATCACTTGTGAAAGATCGTACAAATTTTAGAAAAACTTTTATATGTGATATAAAAGTAGGACATATTTTTGTTATCGATTGTATAATATATAAGCATTTGTCCAAATACAAAATTTTGTGTTGATCAAACTAAAAGTCCATACCATCATCATACGCAAAGCGTTCTATGGTCTGATTGTACTCAACAAATTTTATAACTTATGGTTTCGACTCATAAGCATTTTTTAGTTTTCTTTATTTTGTAATGTACAAAACGAAGAGTAGAATGTTCATTGAAGGATGAAATTACAAGAAGGATGCCGACAACACATGATGACCTACGGAAGCACTTGGAGATGATGTTATTCTTAGGTTGACCATTCAATCTTCTCATTGACTTGAGAGGATTGTAGTATACGGGTTATAACCATGTCATGATTATTGTTTATATTATTACTTGAATGTGATGCATGTTTAGATGATAATTTTATCTTAATTAAGTCAACTCGATATACCTACCAAAGTTTGAAACTCACTACTACCTCGATCATTTGTTGTTCGGATTGTCAAAGCAAAGTGACACATTTTATCTTGGTATAGTGCGAGTGGACAATTGTGATGTTCCACTATTAAACTTTAGATTAGACTTAACTAAGTTACCTTAATTGGATTGAGAACTTAGAGGCATATTCCAATAGTTGGGCAAGTTGGGTTGAAGAGCAATAATACTAAGTTGGGCGATTAGCCAAAGCTAACTCAAGATGATGTATAATGTGGATTTTGACCTTTTGTTGACAAGAGTTGCATAAGATGTAATTCGTAAACGTTCCCTACCTAATCATACTAAATCTTGGGCGGCAATAATACTAAGTCTTGGGCGATTAGCCAAAGCTAACTCAAGATGATGTATAATGTGGATTTTGACCTTTTGTTGACAAGAGTTGCATAAGATGTAATTCGTAAACGTTCCCTACCTAATCATACTAAATCTTGGGCGATTAGCCAAAGCTAACTCAAGGTAAAGTATGATATGGATCTTATCCCACATGAATATTGTCATTATTGAGTTGGAGCTAATAGTTTGGGCAAATTGCGTTTTCCTACATCTATGACTAACCCCTACCAAAAGTTTTATAATTTAGTGGGAGAATCATTTAATTAAAGGTCTAATTAAATGATTTAGATATGATACACATTTATGCATTTTTAATATTGTAGATCACCATGTCGTCAAATATGTCGAATACTCTCTCCTTGAGAAGGATAACCTTAATAGAGCAAATTTTCTAGACTGGTACAAAAACTTAAGGATCGTCCTTGTTAGTGATTGAGAGAAGTGTCCTAAGGCAATCGCCTTATGATTGTAATCATTTATTCTAATAAATGAATATTCACTATTTGAGTATACATGTTTGTGTATTTGATTGAGATCTTAAACTCATTTACTAATGTCCGCAATACAATTCACAGTATGAGAGAATTTGTGATGAATTCACAACTAGTAATTATCTCTACATGTGCAATTGTGAAGTATTGAAATTGTCCCTAGTCGATGAATTGGTAAATATGGACACTATCAATTCTGTTGAGACTAACATGGGTTATTCTCTAATCAGCTGATTCTCACTGGCTGGTGACATCGAGATGTCCGGAGATAAACATGAATGCTAGTTAAGGGAACTAGTTCATTGGAGTGACTGACTGTAAAACTTCATATGGTAGTCTACATATAGATATGTCAGTGAAGTTCTTACTGCAGCTTAAGTGCGATGTTCCTTTGACTTGCGGTGTTCAAGCCATCTTGGTCATGGAGACTTATACTTTGACATCTTAAGCAAGCATCTCTAAGGAGGTGTGCACCCAGGATGATTGGGTATAAGCCGAAGTGCCTGAAGATGTTTGAACAGCCTACAAAGTGTTGGTGCAGAAAGCACCAAAGTCAAACCTGTGTTTTGATAATGGCAACAGGGTTCAAAAGTTAAGTCTTACTTATTGTCTAACAAAGTTACTCTAGTGTGCAGAGCAAAAAGTCCTAGCGAAGGACTGCTAGGCACTGGCGAAGGAATGCCAGAGCAAAAAGTCCTAGCGAAGGATTGCTAGGCACTGGCGAAGGAATGCCAGAGCAAAAAGTCCTAGTGAAGGAATACTAGGCACTGGCGAAGGAATGCCAGGGTAAAAGCCCTAGCGAAGGACTGCTAGGCACTGGCGAAGGAATGCCAGGGACTAAAGCCCTAGCGAAGGACTGCTAGGCAACGGGCGAAGGACAGCTCGGTATCCAAGACCTGGCAAAGGACCGCCAAGCAAAAGTCCAACTAGAGGAGCGGTTGGCATCAGGTACATTCTCCCGAGAGGAGTAGGTGAGGACGCGTTCCCCGTCGAGGGAATAGTAGGCGTCGGTTCGACCTAGGGCTCCATTTTGGAGGCCCAAAGTCAGAACCAAGACAGCTGAGGCTGTATAAACATAATACTCTAATGCTTTATATTGTTTTGGACTAACCCTGGATGGAGGACCGAAGGAACGTGTGTCTGCAGCTCAGAATGCCCAAAGGAGAGAGGCAAGTAGCTGAGCAGGGCGCCCTCAGTGTCCTGGGCGCCCCCAGGGGCAACACAAAACAAGCGAAGCAACAAAGGCTTCGGCTAACCACTGGCCGGGGCGCCCCTAGCAGCCAGGGCGCCCCCAGCAGCCAGGGCGCCCCGAACACCCAGGGCGCCCTCAGTGCCCAGGGCGCCCCGCGCCTATGCCAGCGAAGCCGATTACCCTTATCTAGCCGAGAAGCCCGCGCTGAAGGAGTCAAGCAGGGCACCCTCAGCGTCCAGGGTGCCCCCAGTGTCAAACCTCATCCCTATTCGAGTGGGATAGAGGTTGATCAAGCAAAGCTCGGATCGCGTGACACGTGGGGGGGGCGCCCCCGACGTCCAGGGCGCCCCGAGGTGCTATAAATAGCATCCAACGCCCAGGCTTTCAGCAACAACTTCAATTCAACGCTTCGACGCTCTTCTGCTCCCGCGCTCTACTCCGGAAACCTCCCAACACGAGCCGACGACGTCCCTTCGCTTCTAAAAGTCAACCTACCTTGGACGTCGGTAACAAAAGAGCGATCTTTTAATTTTGTGCTTATTACACTGCTATTGTAATCAATTCTTGTAAACTGTTTTTGCGCCTCATATAGAATTGCCCAAAGTAAACGGTCAACGACCGTGGGCCTTGGAGTAGGAGTCGACTTAGGCTCCGAACCAAGTAAAAAATAACTGTGTTTGCGTTGTGTGTTTTTATCTTCCGCTGTGCAATTGCTCTTAATTTAAATCCGAACGCTTTCCGATATTCACCCCCCCTCTATCGGTTCTCTCGATCCAACAAGTGGTATCAGAGCGGGGAAGTTCAAATTTGGTGCAACCACCAGTTTGAAAATTTTTTTTTCGGATTTTTTTTCTTTTTCTTTTTCTCGTTCGAAATTCTTCTAAATTTTTCGTTCGAATTTTTTTTCGTTAATCGAGGTTGGTGCAACACCCCTCGATATTTTATTTCCTTATCCCGCACTACTAATCCAAGACCAAGTCTTGGGAAATTTTTTGTTAGTTATTTTTTTCAGATTAAATGGCCATGCAAGAAGGATTCAGCACCGCCAGACCTCCACTTTTCAGTGGAGAAGACTTTTCCTACTGGAAAAGTCGAATGGAGGTCCACCTGAAAACTCAGGTGGACATGTGGATTATCATCCAGTCCGGACTGGAGATTCCCACAAATGCTGAAGGAGTTCCTCAAAGCTACTCAGAATGGGACACCGCTCTGAAGCACAAAATAGAAGCCGATGCGAAGGCAACACAGACCCTACAATGTGGTTTGACAAAAGAGGAGCTAAACCGGGTGGGCCCCTTCAACAGTGCTAAGGAGCTGTGGGTAAAACTGATCGAGCTGCACGAAGGAACATCAGACACTCGGATTAGTAAGAGAGATCTGCTCCTAAACAAACTGTACACCATCAAGATGGCCGACAACGAAACAGCAGCCCAGCTCCACGCACGAATCCAAGAATTGATGAACGGTCTTCACACTATAGGTCACAAGGTCGAAAACCGTGACCTAATAAGGTATGCCTTAAATGCTTTCCCTAGAAATACCTTGTGGGCATCTATGGTAGATGCATACAAGGTTTCAAGGGATCTCTCTAAAATTAAATTAGATGAATTGTTTTCCGAGTTAGAACTTCATGAACAGACTAACTGCAATATGGCCGAGAAAGGTATTGCCTTTGTTGCAGGAAAAGCTGGAAGGACAACAAAGAAAAAGCCACAACCTGAACCCGAGTCTAACTCAGACTCAGACTCAGAAGACGAAGAAGGAGATCGACCGAAGCTGGTCCGATTGGCCCGAAGCTACTATAAAGAGTTAAAGAACCAAACCAACAGAAGGAAGGCCAACCGAAGAAAGGAAGAACCAGCTGAACCCACAAATGACAAAAACAAGCCCAACGTAACCTGCTACGAGTGCAAGAAGAAGGGCCACTACAAGACGGAGTGTCCAAACCTGAAGGAGACCAAAAAGACAAGAAGAAAGAAAGCACTCCAAGCAACCTGGGACGAATCTTCCTCAGAAGAAGAAGAAGAAGCACTCCAGTCAAACCTACTGGCCCTGACCGCCTCAGAAGAAGTCGGGACCGAGTCAGAATCTGAATAAGACGACGGCAGACTAACCTTTTTAGAAGACGGCGAAATCAAGGTAAGTGGTTTCAATAGAAGTCAATTAAACGAACTTATTTCTTATCTTTCTCGAGATTTGGCGAAAGCCAAACTCCGAGTCGAGTCCCTCCGACAGGAAGTAAAACTCCTGAAAGAGGGAGCTGACTCTAAATCCTTAACCGAGAAAGTTCAAGAAGGAACTCCTACTCAAGTTGAAAAACTTGAGAAAGAGAACTCCTTCCTGAAAACTCAGGTTAAGGATCTTAGATCAGCCTTAGAACGATTCACCTCTGGTTCCAAGAATCTTGAAATGATTCTTGGAAAACAGAAGTCCGTTCTAAATCGATCCGGACTTGGCTATAGAACCAAATCCCGACAAAGATCTTACTTTGCTGTACTGAATCAGTCCAGAGGTAAAATTCAGGCATGGGTACCTAAACTGTACCTGAACAAACCAACTGGATCAAATCAGTATTGGATCCCCAAGGACAAGATTCACATCTTGCCGAATCATTACCGTGGCTTCAGTCCAGGGGGAGCCAAATTAAAAACTATTTTTATTGTTAAATAGAATTTAATTCTTGCAATTTGCCTGATTGAGTGTTTATTTAATTTCTGCAATTTACCATGCTTAGAAATAGTTAGTATAAGGACTAAACAAACTTAACTGAAATTTGAAAACATAGTATTGGGTGGAGGTGAGATGATAGTACGTTAGGGAAACCAATTCTAATAAGATCAAGTTCACTTGGTCTCTTTAGACTGGTGAAACTAGCCGAAGCTACCGATCCAAAATCCAAACTAGTTAGACCAGAACTTTTTCAAAAATTAATTTTGAAAATGAAATTTCATTAAACGGCTTTGTCAAGGAAAGGGTTGATGATCCAATAAGGCTACGGCTAAAGAAGGCCTAGTGCCTCACCAAGACCTGGAAGCCAATTTTTGAATTTCAAATTCAAATCTAACACAACTTTCAGTTAAGCATAGATTCAAACATCCTTTCAAAATAAACTTAACTATTTTCAAAAATTAATTTAATGGTTTCAAAATAAATAATAATAATAACAAAACCTGTCTCACAAAACCTATAAGGCTAACGTGATTGAAAACCCTAGATTGGGTGAGACAGTAGGATTAAGAGTGTAAATTCTTTAATGCCTATATTATGAGTTAATCCTGTAGTTCATAGTCAAACCATGGTCAACATGGTCAAACCATAGTCAACATAGTCAAACCATGGTCAACTTTGTCAAAACCACAGTCAAAACAGTCAAATCTGGTCAAACAAGTCAAATCTGGTCAAAACCTATCTTTTAGGGTCAAAAACCTGTCCCTAGGGCGCCCAAACCCTTGCGGGCGCCCCGAGGCTGGTCAAAAGTAGCTCTCTGCTACTACAGGCTGACCGGGGTGCCCTCAGCAGCCAGGGCGCCCCCATACTGTCCTTCAACGGCAGAAAGCTGCCAAAAGGCAGCCACAGCCCTGTCCAGGGCGCCCTCGCCATCCAGGGCGCCCTCCCGCTACAGGGCGCTCGAAACTGCACTATAAAAGGGGCTCCATACCCCCTTCTACTCCTCACACTCAAACTTCTTCTTCTCCTCAACTCTCTACCCTCCAAGAGTTCTTGCAACCCTCTCAAGGTCTCATCTTCAACAATGCCTCCCCGAGCAGCCCGGTATAATTTTTTTAAGTTAAATTTCCTTAAATGCAATTCCTTCATACTTTTTGTAAACGCATATTCCTTCTCTTAGAAGACGCCGACCAAACCAGGCAGAACCCGGTACCCAACCTAGTCCTGATCCTAGGTTTCCAAATTTAGAACTATGTAATAAGTTCGCTCGTACGACCTATAAACCTATCAAGACGAGCTACTTGAATAGACAATTTTTCACCCAATCCTGTCCTTTAGCAATGAACGTTATAAACTTCTACCAACTTGATAATCTAGTATTCTGCACCCATTCAATCAACACATCCTTATGTGCAGAATTTTACAACAACATAATTAGACAGGATGGTCTCATGTTCGTCACCACTGTCCAAGGAATACCCTTAACTATCACACCTACTCTACTCAACCGATTTCTGGGACTACGAGTCTCACAGTCCACCTTCTGTTGTTACCCACCTAGGGAGCCTCCCTTTGATGCTCCCTACTCTCACATTACCTTAGACATGTTACACTCTTACTTCTTTAGGCAACCCCTGGCCAGACGATTTCAGTCTGTCGAACTACAGGTCCAGGACTATGCTCTATATAGAGTCATAGTAGAGACGTCACTACTATGCGACCATTCCACGCCTTTCTCCTATATGCCTTGATTCATCAGCTAGACATCGACATAGGACTTCACATGTTTCATGCTATCCTACATGCATCCAGTGTTACCACGCAAGGGCGGGTACGCACACCCTACTGCCACATTATCACGTCTATATTACATCACCACGGTCGGAACATCACCGAGGGAGAGATGGCTGAGTTGACTGATTACGACGAGATAGGATATAGAAACTTCTCCCTAGCTGGTATAGAGGTTTCCGGTACTGGGGTCTTGTCTTGGAGACGTCAGAGAGCAGCTCCTCCGATCGACTCAGATGAGGAGGTCGATGTTGATGTTGGAGATATAGCAGCAGCAGCCCGAGCACACATAGACGAGCCTCCACCACCCACTCTCTACCAGCACCTCACACAGATACAGACAGAGATCCACAGCCTCCGAGAGGAGGTCGAGGCCTATCACATCGAGGAGATGGACGCTCGTAGAGCCGATCGAGAAGTGGCTGATGCGAGATACATTGAGATGATGGCATGATTCGATTCATGGCAGCCCGGCTCATCTGACCACCCTGGGCCTTCTTCATAGCTAGTCTATTTCTGCATTGTACTAAGTAACCAAAACATGACTTATGTTTGACGCTACTGTACCTCTGTTTGACTAGGTAGCCTATTCTGTTTGACTACTTGAGTATCTGAGTTAGGATTGTGCTCTGTAGAATAGAATAACTCTGCTTTTGATTTTTTTTCTTTACTTAAATTTAAAAATCAGTTTCTAAAAGAATTTTGAAAACTGTTGTGTTTAAAATCAGTTTTAAAAATCTTTTCGGACTTAGTTTTTTTTCAAAACTACCCCCTTCAAAACTAGGACTTTTTCGCAAATGGACTTAGCCTAGGCCCTAACCCTAGAACTGCATGCACCTATAGACTTAGAAGCCAGCATCTCACAAGCACCTTAGGATCCTTTTGATTGATAACCTAGAAAGGGTTGAGATGCTTAGGTCTTTATCTTAATTCAAGATGCTTTAAGTCAGTGCATCTGCAGTAATTGGGGCACTAAATACAACTTACACAGCAATCAAGTTAAGTGTCAAGTTTAGAAAATCTAACTTGAACAGAAACACTTAACTTGACTAACCCTAGCAAAAGCTACTGTTTATAATAGTTAGTGAGTAGCTAATTGGGTTAGACAGGTCCCTACAAGAGAAAATCAACTGATTTGGTTAAAGTCTTGGTTCAGTACAGCAAAATCTGAAAATGTTTTCCTTTATGAACATTATTTCCTTTATGCAATTTAATTTCTGCTATCTTTATCTGCTTTTTGATATATGACAAAGGGGGAGAGATAGAGAGAGTTTAAAAATAAAAAATTTTCATTTCTTAAAAACTCTATTCTTTATTCAAAAAGTATCAAGTTTCAAAACAGCACTTAAGCGCTTAGTTTTTCAAAATACAAGCTTGTCAAAATTTTCTTACTTAAGCCTTTCAAAATTTTCTTACTCAAGCTTGTCAAAATTTTCTTACTTAAGCTTGTCAAAATTTTCTTACTTAAGCCTTTCAAAATTTTCTTACTCAAGCTTGTCAAAATTTTCTTACTTAAGCTTGTCAAAATTTTCTTACTTAAGTCTTTCAAAATTTTCTAAGTACTTAAGCTTCTCAAAAATTTACTAAGTACTAGAGTTGTCAAAAATTTAAGTTTTTTTTGGTACTTAAGTTAAAACTTTCAAAAACCTTTTGAGTACTTTAAAACTTAAAGACTTCAAAATTTTTCAAAGTACTCTAAACTCATGCTTTCAAAAACCCTTCTATGTACTTTTAAAACCTTAAGTTGTCAAAAGATTTCCAAGTACCTAAACTTAAGTTTTCAAAAGTGCAAAAATCAGTTTTTACAAAAGCCTTCTATTGAAAAAATTCTAAGTAAAAATTTTTCTTTAAACTTAGAACCCCACGAATTTTTGAAAAATCTAGGGGGAGAACCCTTCCAGGGGGAGGGAACAAAACTTAGTGTTTTACATGCTTTGATTAAACTTAACTTTTTGAACTAGGGTTGCTATAAATCAAAAAGGGGGAGATTGTTGGTGCAGAAAGCACCAAAGTCAAACCTGTGTTTTGATAATGGCAACAGGGTTCAAAAGTTAAGTCTTACTTGTTGTCTAACAAAGTTACTCTAGTGTGCAGAGTAAAAGTCCTAGCGAAGGACTGCTAGGCACTGACGAAGGAATGCCAGAGCAAAAAGTCCTAGTGAAGGACTGCTAGACACTGGCGAAGGAATACCAGAGCAAAAAGCCCTAGTGAAGGAATACTAGGCACTGGCGAAGGAATGCCAGGGTAAAAGCCCTAGCGAAGGACTGCTAGGCACTGGCGAAGGAATGCCAGGGACTAAAGCCCTAGCGAAGGACTGCTAGGCAACGGGCGAAGGACAGCTCGGTATCCAAGACCTGGCAAAGGACCGCCGTGCAAAAGTCCAACCAGAGGAGCGGTTGGCATCAGGTACATTCTCCGAGAGGAGTAGGTGAGGACGCGTTCCCCGTCGAGGGAACAGTAGGCGTCGGTTCGACCTAGGGCTCCATTTTGGAGGCCCAAAGTCAGAACCAAGACAGCTGAGGCTGTATAAACATAATACTCTAATGCTTTATATTGTTTTGGACTAACCTGGATGCAGGACCGAAGGAACGTGTGTCTGCAGCTCAGAATGCCCAAAGGAGAGAGGCAAGTAGCTGAGCAGGGCGCCCTCAGTGTCCTGGGCGCCCCCAGGGGCAACACAAAACAAGCGAAGCAACAAAGGCTTCGGCTAACCACTGGCCGGGGCGCCCCCAGCAGCCAGGGCGCCCCGAACGCCCAGGGTGCCCCGAATGCCCAGGGCGCCCCGCGCCTACGCCAGCGAAGCCGATTACCCTTATCCAGCCGAGAAGCCCGCGCTGAAGGAGTCAAGCAGGGTGCCCCCAGCGTCCAGGGCGCCCCCAGTGTCAAACCTCATCCCTATTCGAGTGGGATAGAGGTTGACCGAGCGAAGCTCGGATCGCGTGACACGTGGGGGGGCGCCCCCGACGTCCAGGGCGCCCCGAGGTGCTATAAATAGCACCCAACGCCCAGGCTTTCAGCAACAACTTTAATTCAACGCTTCGACGCTCTTCTGCTCCCGCGCTCTTCTGCTCCCGCGCTCTACTCCAGAAACCTCCCAACACGAGCCAACGAAGTCCCTCCGCTTCTAAAAGTCAACCTACCTCGGACGTCGGTAACAAAAGAGCGATCTTTTAATTTTGTGCTTATTACACTGCTATTGTAATCAATTCTTGTAAACTGTTTTTGCGCCTCATATAGAATTGCCCAAAGTAAACGGTCAACGACCGTGGGCCTTGGAGTAGGAGTCGACTTAGGCTCCGAACCAAGTAAAAAATAACTGTGTTTGCGTTGTGTGTTTTTATCTTCCGCTGTGCAATTGCTCTTAATTTAAATCCGAACGCTTTCCGATATTCACCCCCCTCTATCGGTTCTCTCGATCCAACACAAAGGATTCACCACTCCTTGTGAGGAAATGTATACCCGAGGCCTATCGTTGGATTGTTACTCGAAGCCTCTGGCCAGAGCATGACATGTTTAGAGTATGAATCTCTTAAATACATGAGAGTAATTAGAATCCGTAGGACGAGAAAACATTACTTGGGCTAGGTGTGACGTAGTCAGCCTAGTGGGGACTGACACACATAGACCATGTCCTGAACCAAGTGGGTATAAGATGGTGAAGGGAATGGGCCACGATTCATTATAGCTACTGAAGGGTTTCAGAATTGTTTCTGAGGTCAACCGTTGATCTTTCGATTAATTGGGGATCATGATGTACTACTAGGTGCCACTTATGATTGTTCTATAATTGATTAATTATAGACGGCTAACATAAATCGAAAGCCTATTTAGTCACACGCACTACGAGTAATCCGAGGGATTTAAAACGAGTTGAAAATTGGATTTTCCAATCAAGAGAGATTAGGTTTGGTTGAGCCAAACGATAAGTCGAATCTGAATTTTTCAGAGACGCATCAGAAGCATAAAATGACTAAGTCTTTTAAAGACTTAATAGATGAATTAAATAAGTTTAATTCATTGGGGCTTGACTTGGATGGGCCGGCCAAAGAGGGCCTCCATCCTCTTTGCTTGGCCTGCCACAACAAAGGGAGAGAACCAAGTTTTTGGTTCAATTTATAAAATAAATCAAGTGTGGGTTGTTTTATAAAATAATGGATGATATAAATTTTTTATATAATAAACCAAGGTTTGGTTTATTTTTCATGGAAATTAAAATGAACCATGGATTGGTTTATTTTATAAAATCAATCATGGATTGATTTACCATAATAAGGAAATTTATTCCATAGGAGAGAAGAGACTTGATTGATTTTTATCATGAATTAAAATATGATTTTAACCATGATATAAAATCAAACTTGGCATGATGGAATAAGTTATTCCATATTTGAGAGGCTTGATGGTTGAGAGACCACTATACAAAGGACCCAAGGCAAGGCTTGGGTGATAATCGAAGAGACGAAGGCATAGGCTCTCTCCCTCTCTTTCTCTCCTTCTCTTCTCCCCTTCTTGCCGTGCGCCAACCAGCCCCAAGAAGGAGCACCAGCCAGCCATCCTTTTGTGGTTAGTCTTCCGACTTCTCTCTTGGTTTTTCTCGTCGTGTTCTCGGAGAATCTAGTAGTTCTCGAGAACACGAAACTCGTGGCTTTGCGAAGTCATCCCGAAGATACTCGGCGTGGACGCGAATAGAGGCGGAGCTTCCAAGGGACGCTTACGGTTAGATCTCGTCCCTTCCTTCGAGTTACGCGAGGTAATACGTAAATTAGTTTATGTTTCTGCAAAATTTTAAATATATGATCATATCTACACAAGATAAAATTGCATGCTTAGATGTGTGGTTAAATGATTTAGAGAAATTATTTATGCTAAACCTTCCGCTGCACGTAATTAATTTTAAAATTATAAACCCGCATCCATGTCAACATGCACTCGGTCCCAACAGTGGTATCAGAGCCGAGGATTGTGTTCGACATAATCATATAATTGTTTTGCGGAAAACTTTATCATGATCTCAATTTTGGAAAATTTTCAATTATGGAAACATTCCAATTATGGTAAATTTTTGATTTAGGAATTTCAAGGTTTGGAAATCCTCATGAAATTTTGCAAACTTTTGAAATATCTCTGTTTCTGAAATTTTATGTTAATTGTGAAAACTTTTCATTTTTGGAAACTTTCCAATTTTGGAAATTTCCTATTTTGGAAATTTTCCAATTTTGGAAAAACGTAAGTTTTCTTTATACCAGAAACTTACAATTATTCTGAAAACCTTTTATTTTTGGAAACTTTCTATTTATGGAAAGCTCGCAATTTTGGGCACTTTCTTTCAAGAAAGTCTAGACAAATTATGGGAATATTAATTGGCATTTAAATTTATAATTGTAAATTAAATTATTTACAAAATTCTTTATTTTGGATTGAGCCTCGGGGAGCCGTCCAATTTAAAGTTAGTTGTTATAATTAAATTTCCTAAATTGAATTTAAATTATCAAATTCTTATTTTGGATTGAGCCTCGGGGAGCCGTCCAAATTAAGTTATTGATATTAATTTTCATAAATAAAATATGTGATCAAATCTTGGAAATTTTTGAGGTGATTCTCAAACGATAATTTCCTTATTTGATTTATGAGGTGATGCTCTTACATATTATTGTCTCCAAAATTAATTAGGAAAATTGTTTCCTATAGAGTATATTTCCTTAAATAAAATTTTCATGAAAATAATATGTGGTTGAATTAAGGGAATTTGTCTCTTAATTTAATAAGATTTGATTTAGAGAAATCAAAGTCTTAAACATATTATTTCCGAAATTGATTATGATAATTCAGGAAATTTTTTCCCAAAACAATTCCTTGAATAAAGTATGAAATTAGAATTAGGAAATCCGCTTCTTAATTCAATTAATGAGACTTGATAAATTAAGTCACATACATACTTTATTAAGGAAATCGTTAGAACATGACATAATTATATGTCATGAATGTGTATAAAAGAAAAGGATGAGACCTAAAACCCCTTACAAAATATTAAGGCCAACACCTTCCATTAATATGGTTAGAACCGGAGTTTTGTTTCTCGTTTGGGTTGATGGACACATCCATGCCCGGCTTGAACCTCAACATGTTCAAACCATGGAATTAGTTTATGATTAATATAGTTGGAGTAAGAGGTCAATCCTTAGTTTTGGTTGTTGGACACATCCAAGCCTGACTAAACGGTTGAATGAGCTCCAACCATATTAAAACTATTTCTTGATTAATGGGTCAGCCTTAAGCTTGGAGCATCGATTTGTTGCGCCACAACCAAGGTCGATGTAAAGAGAGGTGCAGTTGGGTGCTATGTATATTGTTGCATACTTGTTAATGAGTTAACAACCCAATGATTTATGTAAACATTCAATTAGTTGATAGCATAATGTGATAGTTACATATGTATAATATCTAATCGGTATAATTACCTACCTTCATAGCTAAGAATAACTTGATGGACTCTAGCCATGGTTGTTCTTATCTATGGTTGGATATCAACCTATTTGGAGATGTTCCTACGATCTCCCGAATTGATAAAAATAGTTATTCAATTCAAAAAATAAATAGGATTTAATTAATGTATATTGATGCATTCTTTATCATTCTCATCACAAAACCTCAATTTGTATTTCTAGGATAATCACCTGATCATGTCTTCTCTGAATTTGCGTTCCATTTTGGACACCAATAAGCTGACTGGGCCAAACTTTATGGACTGGCTTCAAAACCTGAGGATAGTCCTCAAGGTAGAGAAGCTTGCTTATGTCCTTGAAGAACAACTTCCCAACCATCCTCCTGAAGATGCAACTCCAGACCAATTAGTGGCCTATCAGAAACATGTGGCCGATTCTGAACTTGCGAGTTGCATCATACTGGCCGCTATGGTACCTGAGCTACAAAAGCAGCATGAGCATATGGATGCTCATACCATCGTCTTTCATCTTCATGAGCTGTTTGACGAGCAGGCGAGATCCGAAAGGTTTGAGGTCTCCAGACTCCTCTTCACCTCTAAGATGCAGGAAGGCACTTCTGTTTCACAGTTTGTGTTGAAGATGTTGGGGTACATTGAGCGACTAGGCACACTCGGATTTGTAATGGATCACGAACTAAGTATTGACTTAATTCTGCATTGTTTGCCCAAGAGTTACTCACAGTTTGTGATGAACTATCGAATGAACAAACTGAAGACTACCATTCCTGAGTTGCTTAACCTGCTGAAGACTGTAGAGCCTTCTGTAAAGCAGGATCAGAAGACGGTACTGTTAGTTGGTTCTTCAAAGAAAGGCTTTAAGAGGAAGCCCAAAGAACAAAATAAGGGAAGGAAGAAAAAGGCCAAAAAGATTGAAAAGGCACCAAAAGGCACTTGCCATCACTGCGGCAAGGAGGGCCACTGGCAAAGAAACTGCAAGGTTTATCTTGAGTCCTTGAAGAAGAAGGCATCCGATGCCCCATCCTCTTCAGGCATCTTCGTTATTGAATGTCACTCTATTTCCTCGTACACCTGGGTACTTGATACTAGGTGTAGCTCACATATATGTAATGACATACACAGGCTAAGGAATAGAAGAAGACTCGTCAAGGGAGAAGCGAATTTGCGAGTTGGAAATGGAGCAAAGATTGCTGCTGTTGCCATTGGAACATATTTGCTAAAGCTCCCTACTGGACTTGTCTTAGAATTGGATAATTGTTATTTTGTTCCTTCGTTAATAAAGAACATTGTATCTATTTCATTCTTGAATGAAAAGGGTTATCATTTAACTTTTAGTAACAATTGCTGTTACATAACTTTAAATGGTGTTCTTTATGGGACCGGAACTTTATGCAATGGTATCTACACGTTAGATTTATCTGGTGACGTTTTCAATATCGAAGTTAGCAACAAACGTGCTCGAATAGATAATCAAATAGACTCCTATATGTGGCATTGTCGTCTTGGACATGTAAGTAAGAAACGCATGACCAAATTACACCGATGTGCAATTCTGGAATCATTTGAGCATTTGATACATGCAAATCATGCTTAAAAGGCAAGATGACCAAATTACCCTTTTCCAAAAAAGGTAAACCAGTGGGAGAATTGCTTGGTCTGATACATACTGATGTATGTGGACCAATGTCAACTCTTGCACAAGGAGGCTATAGCTACTTCATTACCTTTATCGATGATCACTCACGATTCGGGTATGTGTTCTTAATGAAACACAAATCTGAAGCTTTTGAGAAATTCAAAAGGTTCAAAAGTGAAGTAGAGAAACAGCTTGGCAAAAGTATTAAGATACTTCGATCCGATCGGGGTGGTGAATACTTAAGTCAAGAGTTTCAAGATTATCTTAGGGACAATGGGATATTATCTCAATGGACTCCGCCATATACACCACAGCATCATGGTGTATCTGAGAGGCATAACCGAACCTTGATGGGCATGGTTAGATCTATGATGAATCATGCAACTCTTCCAAAATCTTTTTGGGGCTATGCGCTTAAGACAGCTGTTTACTTACTAAACAGAGTCCCGACCAAGGTAGTCTCTACTACTCCATATGAGACGTGGAATAGTAAGAAACCTCATTTATCTCACCTAAAGATATGGGGTTGTCCTGCTTATGTGAAGCGGACTATATCAGACAAATTGGATGCTAAGTCTGATAAATGTCTATTTATTGGATACCCTAAGGAAATGAAGGGTTACCAATTCTATCATCCCTTGGAACAAAAGGTGTTTGTTTCACGGCATGCTGTATTTTTAGAAAAAGAATTTCTTTTACAAGAAACAGTTGGAGTAGCATTGAACTTGAAGAAGTTCAAGAAACTCCAATAGACATTACAGAGACACCTAGTCTAGACCCACAACCAATAACTCATAATGATGAGCTATCAGTTGAACCTAAACAACACCACTTCTTTGTAGGTCTGATAGGACACACAATATTCCAGAGAGATACGGATTTCTCATAAATGAATCGAACGACGTGTTACTCATTAACGATGACGAACCTATCAGTTATGAAGATGTTCTGAAAAATTCAGAAAGGGATAAATGGCTTGAAGCCATGAAGTCGGAAATGGATTCCATGTATAAAAATCAAGTATGAGACTTGGTTAACCCACCTGAAGGGATTAAGCCCATAGGGTGCAAGTGAGTTTTCAAGAAGAAAACCGACATGGAAGGTAATGTTGTTACCTTTAAGGCTAGATTAGTGGCAAAAGGATATCGTCAGAAACAAGGAATTGATTATGACGAAACCTATTCGCCAGTAGCTATGCTTAAATCTATTCGGATGCTCCTGGACATAGCAGCTGATTATGATTATGAGATATGACAAATGGATGTGAAAACAGCTTTCCTTAATGGAAACCTGCTTGAAGATGTATACATGATACAACCTGAATGTTGGTGCAGGAAGCACCATATCGAACCTTGTTTTGATATTGGCAAAGGATTCAAAGTTAAGTTTATTGGTGATCTAACAACGTTACTCAAGTGTGCAGGAAAAGTCTTAGCGAAGGGCTGCTAGGCACCTGGCTAAGGGCTGCCAAGAAACAAAGTCCTAGCGAAGGGCTGCTAGGCACCTGCGAAGGGCTGCCAGGAAACAAAGTCCTAGCGAAGGGCTGCCAGGAAACAAAGTCCTAGCGAAGGGCTGCTAGGCACCTGGCGAAGGGCTGCCAGGAAACAAAGCCCTAGCGAAGGACTGCTAGGCACTGGCGAAGGAATGCCAGGGACTAAAGCCCTAGCGAAGGATTGCTAGGCAACGGGCGAAGGACAGCTCGGCATCCAAGACCTGGCAAAGGACCGTCAGGCAAAAGTCCAACCAGAGGAACGGTTGGCATCAGGTACACTCTCCCGAGAGGAGTAGGTGAGGACGCGTTCCCCGTCGAGGGAACAGTAGGCGTCGGTTCGACCTAGGGTTCCATTTTGGAAGGCCAAAGTCAGAACCAAGACAGCTAAGGCTGTATAAACTAACAATTTATTGTTTCATTGTGTTTTGGACTAACCCTGGATATAGGACCGAAGGAAATTAACGTGTGTCTGCAGCTCAGAGAGCCTCAAAGGAATGAGGCAATAGCTGACCAGGGCGCCCGGAGTGTCCCGGGCGCCCCCAAGGTGAACACAAAACACAAAACCCGAAGAATTGCTTTTGCAGCTGCTATCCTGGGCGTCCCCGTGCTCCTGGGCGCGCCCGCTGCTCCCGGGCGCCCCCAGTGTCCCGGGCGCCCCCAGTGACAGCTACCGAAGCAGCTCCCTTCGAAGCCAAGAAGATAGAAGTTTGACCCGGTCAATCCGGGCGCCCCGAGCGCTCCAGGCGCCCCGGTCAACACTTGATCCCGAAGTTGAAGGGATCAGACGCTGACCGAGACCGAGCCGGATCGTGTGACACGTGGGGGGGGGCGCCCCGGACGTTCCGGGCGCCCCTAGGCCCTATATAAAGGGCCCTCGACCCCAAGCTTCGAACAATACTTCCAATCAACGCTTCTACGCTCTTCCGCTCTCGCGCCTCACTCCGGAAACCTCCCAACTCGAGCCTACGACGTCCCGGTGCTCCAATAAAGTCAACCTTCATCGGACGTTAGTAAAAAGAAGAGCTTTCTTTTTGTTAAGTTTACTATACTGTATTTGTAAATCAATATTTGTAAACTTTCATTGCACCTCATATAGAATTGCCCAAAGTAAACGGTCAACGACCGTGGGCCTTGGAGTAGGAGTCGACCTAGGCTCCGAACCAAGTAAAATTACTATGTTTGCGTTTGATTGTTTTATTCCGCTGCGTAACTGCTCTAAACCTAAAATCCGAACGATTTCCGATATTCACCCCCCCTCTATCGGTTTTCTCGATCCAACAAGTGGTATCAGAGCGGGGTAGTTCAAACTTGGTGCAACCACCAGTTTGAAAGTTTTTCGGATTTACAAAATTTTTAATCTTATTTCTTTTCTTTCTAGTTAATCAACACCACTCGATCTTTTTCGCCTTTTATTTTAAAATAAAAAATTGATAAGTCAAAATTGATAAAACGAACAATTTTTGAAAATTTATCATAAACTTTTATTATTATTATTTTAATATTTTCCTCGAAATTCGTGCTACCTTAATTCGAGCAAATATTTTTTTTAACATTAAATTTTTAATTTTTCATCATTAATCAGAATTGACAAAATTAATATTTTCAAAAATTTATCATAAACTGTCATAATTTTTTATTATTATTTTACCTCGAAATTCGTGCAATATTTTTGTTGGGCTATATCTTCTCCCTCCCGCACTACTAATCCAAGACCAAGTCTTGGTACAATTTTTTTATTTTGTTTGTGTGCGAGGTTTATATTAAATGGCCAACCAAGAGTGGAACAGTGCATGTCCACCACTATTCTCCGGCAAGAACTTCACGTTTTGGAGATGTCAAATAGAGTCCCTTCTGAAGGCCCACATGGACTTATGGCAGATCATCCAAACGGGATTCTCGTTTCCTGTAGAAGATGAGTCATCAATCGAGTGGGACAAACTGGATGAACACACCCTCAACCAAATTGAGACCGATGCAAGGGCAACTGCAGTCCTACAATGTGGCCTAACCAAGGAGCAACTCGAGCTAGTAGGTCCATGCAGATGTGCTAGAGAAATCTAGGAAAAATTGATTAATCTTCATCAAGAGATCTCAAATGAAGAAGAAGATTAGGTAAGTTATCTTGCCCTTTCGGTCCAAGCACAAACAGCCGAGTCAGAGTCTGAACCCGAATCCAAAGTCGAACCAGAATCAGACGACGAATTGACTGAGACGGTAACTAATTTTGAATTCTTTTCAAAATTTGAATTAAATAATCAAACAGATACTGTAATGGTCGAGGAAGGTGTAAATTCTTTTGCAGGGAAAAATCTTAAAGAACCACCAAAGAAGGAGCTTCAACTAGTACTCGAGTCCGACTCAGACACGGAATCAGAAGATGAGCCTAGATCCGAGGTGGCAAGAACCAAGGGGGAGATTCCCAATAAGGAACCAAAAGGTAAAAGAGTAAAATCAGATTTTAAAAATCATGTAACCTGTTACACATGCAGGGAGAAAGGGCACTACCAAAGTGAGTGTCCTACTCGTAAGATTCAAACGACACCACCGATGGCGACAAAGGAACCAGTTCCAAAAGCACGAAGGGACAAAAGTCGCATCCAATGCTTCAAGTGCCAGGAGTTCGGGCATTACCAACGTGAATGCACAGATAAAAGAGCTACCAAGAATGCCGGACAAACGATTGACAAAGGTAAATTTACAATATTTGAAAATCCGTTATTTACCTTGAATAATGTGATTGATTCATGTAACTTAATTAAAGCAAACTTCAGAAAATTGAAACAAGAAAATGAAACCCTAAAATATAAGGTCAATAAGTTAGAAAATTTAATTCATAATCTTGCTGATTTCGAAAATCCGGAGTATTACTCCAATTGTGACCTTACTTAGACAATTGTTTGTTTTAATTATGTGTTTCTTTTTATTTTTGTTTTTTGCTTAGAATTAGATTGGTTAGTGTAAGGACTAAACCAATTAATTGAAATTTGAACAACATAGTATTGGGTGGAGGTGAGATGATAGTACGTTAGGGAAGCCATCTTAGCGGAACTAACCGAAGCTACCGATCCAAGACCTAAACTAGTTAGACCAGAATTTACCAAAAGTAATTTTGAAGATGAAATTTCACTAAAAGGCTTTGTCTAGGAAAGGGTTGATGATCCAATAAGGCTACGGCCAAAGAAGGCCTTGTGCCTCGCTGATGACCGAGTTTTAGTCGTGTTACGGTTTCAAATACAATTATAATGTCAAACTCCTCTAAACTAATGTAGTATAGAGTAACTCGAGTCGTCTCTCTCAAGGAATGTAATGATAGGTTAATAAATATTAGGATATGATGTTATTGCTTTTAGATTTTGGGATATGAAACTGGGGGTTTGGATTTGAAAGCTAAGACTACGAAATGAAATAGCAGAGCAAGTATGAAATCTAATCCTAATTAATAAAAGACAATGCGAGTAAAGGAGATCTAATCTAATTTAAACTATACTTGCAGAAAAGAAAAGGGGCAACTTGAAAGTAAGCATCAACAAAACTAATCATGGAACAAAACCTACAGCAATAAAGAATTCTAATCTAACCTATCTTAATTGCATTTAAATGAAGATCAAATCTAAATCTAGCATTCAATTGGAATCAACAAACTCAAAAGCATCAATTAAAACCTAACTAATGGAAGATATATTTCATTGAACACATGATAGGCATGAAAGAATTCAATCACAGTACGTGCAATCCAAACATGGGGAATTAAGCATCAATACAAGCATTCATCATCAAACACAAAACATTCAACTACATTAAACAAATTAACCCAATCTAATGAAGGCAATCACTCAACCCAATCTGATGAAGGCACCAATCGGCAGCTGTGAAGAACTGATGAAGGATGGAGGAAACCCCAACGCTCGGATGGATCTTCGGAGGCCACTGATTGAAGCTTGGATGAAGGAGCTGCCGGAATTGCAACAAGGAAGATCTGCTGCCTAATCTGATGAGCTATTGAATCTGTTGAAGAAGACTGCTGGCCGGCTGTGATTGAAGAGATGGAGAAGAGGTGGAGTCCCCTCTAGGGTTTGCGGATGAAGGGTCCCAGAGAAGTCGCGTCGGGGCTGGATGATGGCCGGCGCTAGGGTTTTGCGGATGAAGGAGAGGATAGCCGGCCGGAGGTGGTGATGAGAAGGGATGGAGCGTGGGCGCTCCGGCCGGCGGCTGTGTGGTCGAGAGGAGATAGAGTTGGGGGTGGAGAGGAAGATGTCGCGCGTGGGAGATGAGATGATGGTCGAGAAGCAGATCCTCCCCTCGCGTGTGAAGCTGCTGCCCTTTTTGCGCATGGGTTCAGCCCAGCAGCCCAGCACTTGAATTCGGCCCGTGGAGAGATCAAGTCCAGTCCAAGCCTTTCAACCCAGCCAGCTCTTGGTTCAGCCAAGCTAGCTCTTGGTTCAGCCAAGCTCACTTAACCCAGCCAAGTTCAAGGTCCAATCTTTAATCCCCTATAAAAATCATAAAATAATGCCAAAATTTAGAGGGAATTATAATAAGCTCCAAAAATATATCCCAATCGTAAAATATGGTATAAACATGGTTTAAGCGTACGAGAGGATAAAAAATGCTAAATAAATGAGCAAATAAAATGACATAAAATTCTAGTTATCACACCCCCACACTTAATTCTTGCACGTCTCGAGCAAGTCAACAAAACTAAAAGAAAATAAAATATCTTCCAAACATTACATCCCCTATCAATACTTGAAAATAATAAAAGAAGATTACTTAGGATCATCAAGTCTCAAGAATCAATGTATTTATGGTTCCAAATCTCACATAAGTCAAAAGACATGGTAATTTCATCAACTTGAATAAACTAAGCATGACAACAACCTCACAAAATAGATATATGCACTGATGCTCACAAAAATAACAGATATGAAAGTGGAGTTCTCTCAGAGCATTCATGCCATTGCGCTACCATATGCTTGCTTATTTTCTACTTCTCCACTACTATAGCATAAGCACACAAATCAAGAAGACTTTTCAATGAATAATGATGGAACCACGTGCTAGAACAAGAAGGGTAGATAACAAAGAAAATCAAAGAAGATCAAATAGAATATGAGAGCATTGGGACAATCAACATGATGTATACAATCAAATAATATGCCAAAATAACAACTCAACCAAACATTCAACACTCAAATTTCTTCTTGCACATTTTGAATGCAATATACAACATTTTTTTTTCATGAAAATATTCCTTCTTGTTCCTCACTAATAAAATCTCAAATGCTTGAGAATCTTTTTTTTCTCTCTTTTTTTTCTTTCTTTCTCTTCTTTTTTTTTTCATTTCTCAACTTTCTTTCTTTTTTTTTCTTCATCTGTATTTTTTTTTCAATAGAGATTTTTTTTTCACAAGCATTCGTCCATACACACTTGTCTTCTCCCCCACACTTAAAACCTGCCTCAGACGATGTGACAAAGCATGATAACCTCTATAACTCACAATAATAGAGGCTAATAATAAACAAATAAAAATGTAACTCATCATGCAATCACCCCATGCTCTCATGCTCAAGGGAAGAATAAGTTAATAAAGATATGACAGTGAAAATATAATGGCAATGAGAAGATCTGACAAAGAAAAGGCAATGAAACATGGAAGCAATAGGTGCAATGCTCACTAATATCAATAGCAAAGTAGAGGGAAAAACTAGGAGATCAACAAGAAAATTTGCCTCCATCATATTCATATAAGCATATGTTATTGTAATTTCAAAAAGAATCAAAGCAAGTTCTAGAGTGTCAAGTATCACAAATGCTATCACACATATGAGTATTAAGGCTAAGCATGGTAATATCCTCACTAAGTGAATAATAAAATGTCATGCTTAATCTAACAAGATAGAGTCCATCACCACAACAAATGACGAGATGCAATTAATGTCCCCAAGCATACCAAGGAAACCAAAACTCAATAATCAGACTTAACCATCTTTTATGATTCTCAAAGCACAATAAAGGAACATGTAGCGAGATACACTGAAAATCAAGTAAGGTTTACTCAAGACCAAACAAAATGCAGAATGAGGAAGCAAAGTATGAATGTAAGGTATGAAAGCAAACAAACATGCAAGTATAAACATAAAGAAAAATAAGAAAAGGAAAGAAAAGGAACAAACTCCCCTTTATTCCTGGCGGCTGGAGTCGGTTTAGGAGTAGCATCCATCCCGGTAGTGGTGGGGTTTGGATAGTCAGAGAGCATTCCTCACTTGATCTACGTCATAGTGCACTGCTCCCCCACACTTCGACTTTACATAAGTGTGTTCCGGTGGTCGAAGGCGATTAAGGTTCAAGATCCAATTTAGAGGTGAAGTGCTACAAGTCAAGGTAAGAGCAACTCCTCCCTCTTGATGCTTTTTGGAAGTCCTTCCAGGAGGCTGGAGTCTATTTAGTTGTAGCACCCACTCGAGAATTCTACGAGACCCTGCAAAACCATGAATAGAAAATACTTCCCGCACACATGCAGGGTAAGGAAGACATGAAATACAAACCACCTCTACATAAAATGTATCCAGAAATGAATCACAACCAATAAAATCAACTTTGGGTACCTCTATGAATCTTTCATAATCATTCTCTAGATAAGGTGTATCAATAAATGCATCACCTCCAATGAAATTAACTTTAGGTACCTCCATGAGTTTTTCTGCAAAATTATCCTCTACAAGGAATGTATCAGGACATGCATCACAGCCAATAAATGTATCAAAAATTTCACCACAGCCAACAGAGTCAACACTGGGTACATCCATGAATTTTTCACAAGAATTAGGAGAAACACTTACCTGGTCTCGCTGAAAAATACCTGGAGGTTCTACAAGATTAGATGTATCCATAGCCTCCTCCTGGTCATGCAAAGGCTCCTCCTCAGGTTCAGGTTCTGGTGGACATACAACGAGATGAGGTGATTCTTGGGTTCTTGCTTCCACCATGCAAGTCCCTACACTTTTAGACTTATCCTCAAAATCTTCTAATGTATCAATCAATGTTGGTGGTCCATGGGGCTCAGTGCAATCCCCTACACCTGTAGAATCATTTCCAACACATGCTTCAACAACAATATCTGCAACAACCATATTAGAACAATTAGGACCAACAAAAACTATATCAGCACAAAATAAAAGATAAGAAGGGTCTTGTAGAGCTTCAGATTTGAATTCAAGGCTGTCACAAGCTTTTCTATCAATTTTCTCCACTGTCTCTATAGATAATGGCTGCCCAGTAGGTAAGGGTGGTCCCTGGGGCTCAGTGCAATCCCCTACACTCTCAAACCTATCCTCTGAAGGCATCTCAATCAGCATAGGTGATCCCTGGGGCTTAGTGCAATCCCCTACACCTATAGAATCATCTACAACAAAAAATGAGTCAGATACAGTCTTCAAATCTTCAGCCTCCCCTGTAGCTAACACCTCCTCCTGGTCATCTGAACTAGAATATCCTCTCTGAGCATCGATCCTGGTCCCTGCAGTCTGCATATGACTAATGGTGGAGGATATCTGTCCAATTGGTTGCTCTATGTTCTGACTGGAAGCATCAATCCTACTCTGAAACTGTCCATAGCCTTCCTGATGCTACTGAAATGGAGCGTTACATTGCGGAAAATCCTTCTCAAATTGCTGCTGAAGCTGAGCACTAATCTGAGTGCTAATCTGAGTGATCAACTGCTGAAAACTCTTCTCTTGATGTTGTTGCAATTGAGTGAGAAGTGGCTCCAAAGTGAGTGCAAACTCCGGTTGGTCTTGACATATAGCATAAGGTTGCTGAAAATCATGAGTAGGCTGTGAATTCTGAACATCAAATAGTTGGGGCTGATCAAATGAATAATTGGGCTGCTGAAATTGTTGAAAATCAGTTTCGCAACTTAGTGGAGGTTGCTGAAAATTGTAACTCTGGAATTGCTGATCTGCTTGCTGAAAGTTTTGGTTGAAAGGTTGAAAATTCTGGGACTGTGAAGATGGAAAATCTTGCTGAAAATTCTGAAATGGTGGCTGATAAACTTGCTGTGAATGTGGCCATCCTTGCTGATCATAATCGAATGGTTGTTGGAAATCTTGGAAACTCTATTGAAACTGCTGTTGTGGCTGCTGAAATGATTGAAAATCTTGCTAAAATCTGAATAGGGCTGCTGAAATTCTTGAAAAGACTGAAATTGTGGCTGCCCTTGCTGAAATTGATAATCTGGTTGTTGAAAATATGAATATGACTGCTGCTGAAATTGTTGACACGGTTACTGGTAAGTAGATGGATAAGTGTTTGCCCTTTGTTGGCACTTCTTCAGCTTAAACAAACCTTTTAACTCCATCAAAAATTGCATCTCTAATTGTTCATTTGAAGACATTTTGAATCTGTAGTCCTGTCACAAAACAAACAAAATAGCAGCACCCGTGTACAAAAGGATTAAGCAAATAAGAATAGAATCAAATCCTAAAATTATCAAACACCACTACACTCCCCGGCAACGGCGCCAAATTTGATGACCGAGTTTTAGTCGTGTTACGATTTCAAATACAATTATAATGTCGAACTCCTCTAAACTAATGTAGTATAGAGTAACTCGAGTCGTCTCTCTCAAGGAATGTAATGATAGGTTAATAAATCTTAGGATCTGATGTTATTGCTTTTGGATTTTGGGATATGAAACTGGGGGTTTGGATTTGAAAGCTAAGACTACGAAATGAAATAGCAGAGCAAGTATGAAATCTAATCCTAATTAATAAAAGACAATGCGAGTAAAGGAGATCTAATCTAATTTAAACTATACTTACAGAAAAGAAAAGGGGCAACTTGAAAGTAAGCATCAACAAAACTAAACATGGAACAAAACCTACAGCAATAAAGAATTCTAATCTAACCTATCTTAATTGCATTTAAATGAAGATCAAATCTAAATCTAGCATTCAACTGGAATCAACAAACTCAAAAGCATCAATTAAAACCTAACTAATGGAAGATATATTTCATCGAACACATGATAGGCATGAAAGAATTCAATCATAGTATGTGCAATCCAAACATGGGGAATTAAGCATCAATACAAGCATTCATCATCAAACATAAAACATTCAACTACATTAAACAAATTAACCAAATCTAATGAAGGCAATCACTCAACCCAATCTGATGAAGGCACCAATCGGCAGCTGTGAAGAACTAATGAAGGATGGAGGAAACCCCAACGCTCGGATGGATCTTCGGAGGCCGCTGATTGAAGCTCGGATGAAGGAGCTGCCGGAATTGCAACAAGGAAGATCTGCTGCCTAATCTGATGAGCTGTTGAATCTGTTGAAGAAGACTGCTGGCCGGCTGTGATTGAAGAGATGGAGAAGAGGTGGAGTCCCCTCTAGGGTTTGCGGATGAAGGGTCCCAGAGAAGTCGCGTCGGGGCTGGATGATGGCCGGCGCTAGGGTTTTGCGGATGAAGGAGAGGATAGCCGGCCGGAGGTGGTGATGAGAAGGGATGGAGTGTGGGCGCTCCGGCCGGCGGCTGTGTGGTCGAGAGGAGATAGAGTCGGGGGTGGAGAGGAAGATGTCGCGCGTGGGAGATGAGATGATGGTCGAGAAGCAGATCCTCCCCTCGCGTGTGAAGCTGCTGCCCTTTTTGCGCGTGGGTTCAGCCCAGTAGCCCAGCACTTGAATTCGGCCCGTGGAGAGATCAAGTCCAGTCCAAGCCTTTCAACCTAGCCAGCTCTTGGTTCATCCAAGCTAGCTCTTGGTTCAGCCAAGCTCACTTAACCCAGCCAAGTTCAAGGTCCAATCTTTAATCCCCTATAAAAAATCATAAAATAATGCCAAAATTTAGAGGGAATTATAATAAGCTCCAAAAATATATCCCAATCGTAAAATATGGTATAAACATGGTTTAAGCATACGAGAGGATAAAAAATGCTAAATAAATGAGCAAATAAAATGACATAAAATGCTAGTTATCACTCGCCAAGACCTGGAAGTCAATTTTTGAAATTCAAATTCAATTTACTCTTTGTTAAATTCGAATCTAACACAAATTTTCAGTTAATTTTAGATTCAAATATCTCTTTTCAAAATAAATTTAAATTGGGTTTAAAAAAAATTAATTTAACTTTTCAAAATTAATCATGGCCTTTTCAAAATAAATCTTTTTATTAAAATATGCATCTCACAAACAGTTAAGGATATCCTGTTTTGTCACTTAGAAATGGGTGAGATGCTTAGGGCCTAAAAGTAGAGTCCAACCCAACCAACTAAATCAAATTCAAACTCAAATTAATTCAATTCAATCAAATTCAAATTAATCAAACTCAGAATTAATTCAATTAAATCAAATCAAATCTTAATTAAATCAACTAAATTCAATCAAATCTTAATTAAATCAATTAAATTCAATCAAATCTTAATTAAATCAATTAAATTCAATTAAATCTTAATTAAATCAATTAAATTCAATTAAATCTTAATTAAGTCAATTAAATTCAATTAAATCTTAATTAAATCAATAAAATTCAATAAAATCTTAATTAAATCAATTAAATTTAATTCAATCAAATTCAAAATAATTCAAAATAATTCAATTCAACTTAATTATTCTCGACTAATTATTCTCAAAATTCAATTTAATCATTTATCTTCAAAATTAAAATATTTGTCTCACACAACCCATAAGGTTAACATGTTTGACCACGTAGAATTGGGTGAGACATCTAGGACCTAAAAGCATGAATCACTATCCTTTCGAATAAAACATGTTTTCAAATTCAGTTTACTGTACCCTACTTTTTTCACCTTTCTTATATATTGAATTTCATGGTAAATATCACAATAGACTCACTTTGAATAGAATCTAGGGCTTGTTTGATTTAGTTATTAATTGGTCAACCCCTAGTCAACATAGTCAAACCTGGTCAACACTGAAATTCCTTAAGGAACCTAGATAAAAGTCAGACTACGTCAGATACAGGGGGAGTTCTTCTTAATCTTTTTCGAAAAATTCAGATTTTTCAAAAACTTTATGCTCTAAAACTTATTATCATCTCAAAATAAGGTTGTCAAAAGTTGATTCAAAAACCCCCCGTATATTACTATCTCTTTGAAAAATTATCATCATGATTTTCGAAAACTGTGCTATCATTCCAAGTTGTGTTCTCAAAAATTTATCTCCTTAAAAGTTATCATACTCAGAAGGTTATTCAAAATTCATTTTAAGAATTGTGCTTTTGATTTTAACAAATCCTAAAGACACAGAGGAAGATCCACTTCATGACCTACAAGGACTCCGAGGATGTGTCAAATTTAGGGGGAGTCTAAACCAAAAGAAATTATTCCTAACAAGTATTTTCTTTGGCAATTATTTTTGAAATTATTAAATAATTCTTTTGATTTGAACTGACTCCTAAGGACTCAGAGGAAGAATACTTGTGGTCAACAAGCTTCCAAGGACTATGTCAAGTTTAGGGGGAGGTTAAATTAAAAGAACTATTGAACATTTCAAAATAAGTTGTTTTAATACACAAGTTTTCAAAGTTCTTTTGAAAAATACAACTAATTTGCCTTTAAAAATACCAATATTCTATTTCTCAAAATGTTTTTGTGGCTTAGTAAATCCTTTTTGAAATACCTTTTTAAATTTACTTGGGTTGGAGAAATTTCCAGGACACTTAGGAAAATATCCTTGTAGTTAACAAAGTTTCCTAGGATTGTGTCAGACTGGAAAAGAAACCTAGTCAAGTAAAATATTATGTTTTCAAAATGCATAATACTTTTCAAAAATTACTTATATTTTTCAAAGTCTAATAGTTTTCAAAAACAGTACTTAGACTTTCCAAAAAGGCTCAATCTGTTTTTTTAAAAGTACTTGCATATTTTTCAAAAATGCATATTTTTCAAATAATACTTATATTTTCAAAAATTGCATAATATCTTTCAAAGTGATTTATATTTTTCAAAAATACAGTGTACTTGCATCTCTCAAAAAGCTCAATATCTTTTAAAGTACTTGTATTTTTCAAAATATTCAAAACAAATAAACTTATTGATTAAAATTTTTTTTTTTTGCTTGTCATGCATGGACTCAATGCAAATATACACCTAACTCTAATTCTATTTCTTTTGCATCAATTCTTTACTCTTTTAAAATGTTGTTACTTAGAAACTATTATAATTTTTGACATTATTCTCAAATAATTATGTTTTCAAAACCCATGAGCTCTGATACACAAATTTTCAAAATATTTTTTTAGAGCTCTTTATTGATATATGGCCTAGGGGGAGAGTAGAAAAAGTGAAAATTAAACTCTTCATTAAAATTTTCCTTCTTTTTCAAAGAAAATTTTTGCAAAGCCTTGTAAGTAAAAGTTTTTTTAACAAAATTTAGGTTTGAAAAACTTCTCAAAATTTTACCCTGTTCACCCATGTTTTGTTTTTGATATATGTCAAAGGGGGAGGAAAGGTCAAAGTAAAGTGTTTCAACATAAGAATTCAGGGTTTTAGGGGGAGTATAAGAAATAAAGAATTTTTTTAACTCTACATTTATTCTGTTCATAAACAGTTATACTTCATTGTTTACCTTATGTTCTTAACTGTTATATGTTTTTAACTTAACTTTGAATTGTGTTGCCATAAATCAAAAAGGGGGAGATTGTTGGTGCAGGAAGCACCATATCGAACCTTATTTTGATATTGGCAAAGGATTCAAAGTTAAGTTTATTGGTGATCTAACAACGTTACTCAAGTGTGCAGGAAAAGTCCTAGCGAAGGGCTGCTAGGCACCTGGCAAAGGGCTGCTAGGAAACAAAGTCCTAGCGAAGGGCTGCTAGGCACCTGCGAAGGGCTGCTAGGAAACAAAGTCCTAGCGAAGGGCTGCTAGGCACCTGGCGAAGGGCTTCCAGGAAACAAAGCCCTAGCAAAGGAATGCTAGGCACTGGCGAAGGAATGCCAGAGACTAAAGCCCTAGCGAAGGACTGCTAGGCAACGGGCGAAGGACAGCTCGGCATCCAAGACCTGGCAAAGGACCGTCAGGCAAAAGTCCAACCAGAGGAATGGTTGGCATCAAGTACACTCTCCCGAGAGGAGTAGGTGAGGACGCGTTCCCTGTCGAGGGAACAGTAGGTGTCGGTTCGACCTAGGGTTCCATTTTGGAAGGCCAAAGTCAGAACCAAGACAGCTAAGGCTGTATAAACTATCAATTTATTGTTTCATTGTGTTTTGGACTAACCCTGGATGCAGGACCGAAGGAACGTGTGTCTGCAGCTCAGAGAGCCTCAAAGGAATGAGGCAATAGTTGACCAGGGCACTCGGAGTGTCCCGGGCGCCCCCAAGGTGAACACAAAACACAAAACCCGAAGAATTGCTTTTGCAGCTGCTATCCCGGGCGCCCCCGTGCTCCCGGGCGCCCCCGTGCTCCCGGGCGCCCCCGCTGCTCCCGAGCGCCCCCAGTGTCCCGGGCGCCCCCAGTGACAGCTACCGAAGTAGCTCCCTTCGATGCCAAGAAGATAGAAGTTTGACCCGGTCAATCCGGGCACCCCGAGCGCTCCGGGCGCCCCGGTCAACACTTGATCCCAAAGTTGAAGGGATCAGACGCTGACCGAGACCGAGCCAGATCGTGTGACACGTAGGGGGGCGTCCCGGACGTTCTGGGCGCCCCCAGGCCCTATATAAAGGGCCCTCGACCCCAAGCTTCGAACAATACTTCCAATCAATGCTTCTACGCTCTTCCGCTCTCGCGCCTCGCTCCGGAAACCTCCCAACTCGAGCCTACGACGTCCCGCTGCTCCGAAAAAGTCAACCTTCATCGGACGTCGGTAAAAAGAAGAGCTTTCTTTTTGTTAAGTTTACTATACTGTATTTGTAAATCAATATTTGTAAACTTTCATTGCGCCTCATATAGATTGCCCAAAGTAAACGGTCAACGACCGTGGGCCTTGGAGTAGGAGTCGACCTAGGCTCCGAACCAAGTAAAATTACTGTGTTTGCGTTTGATTGTTTTATTCCGCTGCGTAACTGCTCTAAACCTAAAATTCGAACGATTTTCGTTATTCACCCCCCCTCTATCGGTTTTCTCGATCCAACACTGAAGGTTTCACATCGGTTAATAAAACCAAAGTATGCAAGCTTCGACGATCCATATATGGACTAAAACAAGCATCCAGGAGCTGGAACATCCGTTTTGATGAGACAATCAAAGAGTTTGATTTCTCACAAAATCCTGACGAACCTTGTGTGTACAAGAAGGTTAGTGGGAGTGCAGTCGTATTCCTAGTGTTATATGTCGATGACATATTACTTATAGGAAATGATATATCAGTCTTACAGTTAGTTAAAATTTGGTTGTCCAAAACTTTCTCCATGAAAGACCTGGGAGAAGCAACCTATATCCTTGGGATTAGAATCTATAGAGATAGATCAAAACGGTTGCTTGGTCATTCGCAGTCTACATATATAGACCGAGTGCTAGAAAGGTTTAGCATGTCGGAATCCAAGAAAGGTTACCTTCCCATCAGACATGGGATCAACCTTTCGAAGTCTATGTGTCCGCGCACAGAAGACGAGAGGATTTGCATGAATAAGATTCCTTATGCATCCGCGATAGGATCTATCATGTATGCTATGTTATGTACTAGGCCTGATGTATCGTATGCTCTGAGCGTCACAAGGAGATACCAGTCTGATCCAGGAATGGATCATTGGAAGAGTTCTAAGCAAGACACCGTAGCGGATTCTACCACGGAAGCGGAATATATTGCAGCTTCGAAAGCAGCAAAGGAAGCAGTCTGGATCAAGAAGTTTGTCTCAGAACTTGGTGTGGTTCCAACCATTGATGAAGCAATACCAGTTTACTGCGACAACAATGGAGCTATTGCACAAGCGAAGGAACCAAGGTCTCATCAGTGATCCAAACATGTGCTTCGCCGCTATCATCTGATCAGAGAGATTATAAGTAAGAATGATATACAAATTGAGAAAATTCCCACTGAAAGGAATTTAGCGGATCCTTTAACTAAGGTCTTGCCTCAAAGTAAGTTTAAGGGTTATGTTAGAGCCTGTGGTATTGGGTACCGTAGCGATTGGCATTAGGCCAAGTGGGAGTTTGTTAGTGATATGAGAGAAGTGCCCTAAGGCAATCGCCTTATGATTGTAATCATTTATTCTAATAAATAAATATTCACTATTTGAGTATACATGTTTGTGTATTTGATTGAGATCTTAAACTCATTTACTGAATGTCCGCAATACAATCTACAGCATGAGAGAATTTGAGATGAATTCACAACTAGTGATTATCTCTACATGTGCAATTGTGAAGTATTGAAATTGTCCCTAGTCGATGAATTGATAAATACGGGCACTATCAATTCTGTTGAGACTAGCATGGGTTATTCTCTAATCAGCTGATTCTCACTGGCTGGTGACATTGAGATGCCTGGAGATAAACATGAATGCTAGTTAAGGGAACTAGTTCATTGGAGTGACTGGCTGTGAAACTTCATATGGTAGTCTACATATAGATATGTCAGTGAAGTTCTTACTGCAGCTTAAGTGCGATGTTCCTTTGACTTGCGGTGTTCAAGTCATCTTGGTCATGGAGACTTATACTTTGACATCTTAAGCAAGTATCTCCAAGGAGGTATGGACCCAGGATGATTGGGTATAAGCCGAAGTGCCCGAAGATGTTTGAACAGCCTACAAAGGATTCACCACTCCTTGCGAGGAGATGTATACCCGAGGCCTATCGTTGGATTGTTACTCGAAGCCTCTGGCCAGAGCATGACATGATCAGAGTATGAATCTCTCAAATACATGAGAGTAATTAGAATCCGTAGGACGAGAAAACGTTACTTTGGCTAGGTGTGACGTAGTCAGCCTAGTGGGAACTGACACACATAGACCATGTCCTGAACCAAGTGGGTATAAGATGGTGAAGGGAATGGGGCACGATTCATTATAGCTGCTGAAGGGTTTCAGAATTGTTTCTGAGGTCAACCGTTGATCTTTCGATTAATTGGGGATCATGATGTACTACTAGGTGCCACTCATGATCGTTCTATAATTGATTAATTATACACAGCCAACATAAATCGAAAGCCTATTTAGTCACACGCACTACGAGTAATCCGAGGGATTTAAAACGAGTTGAAAATTGGATTTTCCAATCAAGAGAGATTAGGTTTGGTTGAGCCAAACGATAAGTCGAATCTGAATTTTTCAGAGACGCATCGGAAGCATAAAATGGCTAAGTCTTTTAAAGACTTAATAGATGAATTAAATAAGTTTAATTCATTGGGGCTTGACTTGGATGGGCCGACCAAAGAGGGCCTCCATCCTCTTTGCTTGGCCCACCACAACAAAGGGAGAGAACCATGTTTTTGTTCAATTTATAAAATAAACCAAGTGTGGTTTGTTTTATAAAATAATGGATGATATAAATTTTTTATATAATAAACCAAGGTTTGGTTTATTTTTCATGAAAATTAAAATGAACCATGGATTGATTTATTTTATAAAATCAATCATGGATTGATTTACCATGATAAGGAAATTTATTCCATAGGAGAGAAGAGACTTGATTGATTTTTATCATGAATTAAAATATGATTTTAACCAGTATATAAAATCAAACTTGGCATAATGAAATAAGTTATTCCATATTTGAGAGGCTTGATGGTTGAGAGGCCACTATATAAAGGACCCAAGGCAAGGCTTGGGTGATAATCGAAGAGACGAAGGCATAGGCTCTCTCCCTCTCTTTCTCTCCTTCTCTTCTCCCCTTCTTGCCGTGCGCCAACCAGCCCCAAGAAGGAGCACCAGCCGGCCATCCTTTTGTGGTTAGTCTTCTGACTTCTCTCTTAGTTTTTCTCATCACGTTCTCGGAGAATCTAGTAGTTCTCGAGAACACGAAACTCGTGGCTTTGCGAAGTCATCCCGAAGATACTCGGCGTGGACGCGAATAGAGGTGGAGCTTCCAAGGGACGCTTACGGTTGGATCTCATCCCTTCCTTCGAGTTACGCGAGGTAATACGTAAATTAGTTTATGTTTCTACAAAATTTTAAATATATGATCATGTCTACACAAGATAAAATTGCATGCTTAGATGTGTGGTTAAATGATTTAGAGAAATTATTTATGCTAAACCTTCCGCTGCACGTAATTAATTTTAAAATTACGAACCCCACCCGTATCCATGTCAGCATGCACCCGGTCCCAACAATCCTCAAACAAGAACGAAAACTGTACGTTCTAGAGCAATCCCTTCCTGAAGCACTCGCCACTACCGCTACCCGTGTTGAAAAGGATGCTTACAAGAAGCATCAAGATGATGCATTGGATGTATCATGCCTAATGGTTACCACCATTAACTCTAAGCTTCAGAAATAACATGAGAACATGGATACACATGATATGGTTGAGCATCTTAAGTATCTATATCAAGGGCAAGCTAGGCACGATCGGTTTGTAGTGTCCAAGACCTTATTTGCATGAAAGAGGTAAGAAGGAACTCCTGTATAAACTCACATAGTCAAAATGATTGCGTATGTTAAGAACCTTGAAAGATTAGGATTTCTATTGGACCAAGAATTGGCCACTGACCTAATCTTGCAATTGTTGCCAGAAAGGTATAATCAATTTATTATGAACTACAACATGAATGAAATTGATAAACCATTGCCTGAGATACTTAGCATGTTAAGAATTGCTGAGACAAATCTCAAAAAGACTAAGCCTAGTACTGTATTGATGGTACAAAAGGGCAAGGGCAAATGGAAGCCCAAAGGCAAGGGTAAGACCCAAGCCAAAGGCAAGGTCAAGTTTACTACACTAATCCCAAAGGCGGGGTGGCTAAGAAAGGTGTTGGGACCTTGTCGTTTAGCTAGAAGGGGGGGGGTGAATAGATACTTTTCGATTTTCTTCATACACGTGTTAGCAAGTGCAAGCGGAAAACCTAAATATAAACTAAAACAATGCTAACATCAAACTTTTACATGGTTCTGAGATGATACTCCTACTCCATGGCTGTCCGTAAGGTGGACGATGCCGATCCATCGGTGGACGACTCCCAGGAAGACCTCCGGCTAGCTCTTGTCGCTCCTTGTGGGTGGAGAAACCTCGCCACAATCTCTTGACAACTTCTGAGCACTTGTAGGCTACTAACAAGCTTTACCCAAGCTTGTTTCGCCAAGGAAACTCAGCCAAAAACGAGCCCTCTTAAATAGTGCTCGATACTGTTCTGACCGTTACCAGTCGATTGGTCCTCGCGAATTTGAATGTCACAGCCTGATGATTCAAATTCCGATTGACACCAGTCGATTGATCGTAGGATCAGTCGACTGATCTTTCTATGCTCTACATCAGTCGACTGATCCAAGCACCAGTCGATTGCCACCTTCCCAAGCCTAGGGATTCCCTTCCTGAGTATAATTCTCTCAGCACTCGACCCCTCACGACTCAGCTGACTCTTCATCCAGCAGCCTCGACCTGTTGCCTTCAAGTCTTCTTCGACTTTGGCTCTCGTCCCTCGGATGCATGCAAGCCACGGCTCGTCTCCCCATGCCATCCTTCGCGTATGCCTCGAAGTTCGCTTCCCTCGGCTCATCGTCCCTGCTTTGTCTATAGTCGCTCGGATGCATGCAAGCCCACGGCTCGTCTCCCCATGCCATCCTTCACCGAACCTGAAGATGTCCAACTAAGTCTATGTGTATCCTACAAACCTGCACACTCACATACACATATTAGATCAATATGAAACCCTAACTTAATCATATTGACACACATATCAAAACCCATGATCTTACTCGATCACACTTGGGTCGATTGCACCAATAATCTCCCCCTTTTTGATGTGTGACAATATGTTTAAGTTATGTGCAAAATCGACAATTGAAAATTACAAACATAGCAAATTAAGAAGCATAAACATCCATCCTCCCCTTAACCTATGCCTTTACACATAATTTTCAATTTTGCATAACCATGCATCACATGTTTAGTTAACAACAATTTTGCATAACCACAAGTTAAGTTAAAAACTAATTTCACAAGTTAAGTTAAAAACTAACTTAAACCCACAAGCTCTCCCCTTTGACACCATCAAAAGGATTGCCCCAAGCAATATTACCCCTAGTATTAATTTAGGATAAATTTTGTTTTTTGAAAACTCCCAGAAATCAAAAACCATACACACCAGTCGACTGCGTCAGTTACCAGTCGACTGGTGCCTTCAAACTGCAAACTCATAGAAAGTTCAGTCGACTGTCCCAGGGGGCAGTCGACTAATACAGACCAATCTGCAGCCTCTAATCCGAAATTCAGAAATGGATTATAAATTCTATAAAATTCAAAAAATCATGAAATTTTATAAACATATTTCTTATGATGTTTTCTAACAGAGAAAAATATATTTTTATGAAAAACTCAAATATGTTTGACTTTTTGACCAAAATTCAAATTCATTGACAACACTCCATTTTGTATCAACCTTCCATCCTAGGTTTGAAATCATGTGTTTTACAAATCTATCTCATACTATTTAAAACATAGAAATGTTTTCAATCCTCCCCCTTGCTCTTATATTAATATCAGAGAAAAAAATTGATGAAAACTTTCCCTTTATACCATAATCTCTAGATAGAAAGTATTTTGGAATTCATTATATATCATGTACGCATAACCCATAACTAAAGTAATAACACTCCATATAAGCAATACTAAGAAGTGAATTAAAGGTTCACACATAACCATAATATGTACTACATAAATCCTTAAATATTACAATATGAAATATAGTATTTGAGAGATAATAGAAAAATATGCTCAAGCTAAACACCCTCTCAACACCCTCACATCCAAATCATGCTGAAGCTATGTATCATCTCCAGGAGGAGGAGGAAGAGGGGCCTGGTACATCAGATCCCAGCGCTGCATCATCTCATACATATCATCTTGTCGATGCTGAAAGCTTGAAAGTGCTCCCTGAGTCCATGAGCCTCCCCCTCTATAGCAGTCTATCGCTGCTGAAAACTCTGGAAGTCCTCCCTGAGTCCGTGAACCTCTGCCTCCAATCAGGAGAACCGCTCCTCTGTAATCCCCACAGGGGCAGTAGCAGGCACAGCAGCAGGAGCAGCAGCCTCCTCATCCTCATCATCATCAGAGCTAGAGGAAGCATGACGACGTCGCCAGACCATCACTCTCTGCTGTCTCTCAATCCTAGCCAAGGAGAGTTGCCGAGAACCTATTTGGTCGTAGTCCTTGGACAGCTGATGCAACTGACCTCTAGTGATGCTAATACCCCTAGATGCAAAGAATTCGGTCAAAATATGACCGAATGACTTGTAGATCTTCCCATGGATGTCATGAGAAAAAAGTACAATAGACAAGAATACATGACGGGCGATGTCAATGTCTAGCCTCCTCTCTAAAGCATACATCATCACTAGATGAGATAGCCGAATCTTGGACCTTCCCTTGGTGACAATGGGTAAAATGCAGTCTAGGACAATTTTATAAAGAATCTTGCTAACTGTAGTCATGCGCCTAGCTATAAAAATAAGCTGCAGAGGAGGTCGACGATTATCGAAATAATGACAGTGAATTTGGTCAATGGTCACATTAGGCAATGTTAAAGGCTCAATGACATTAGGGAAGCATGTAAATGAGTTTTCTGAAACCCGACACCCTAAGGACGACCCTAATAATGCAGGTAAAAATGAGATGGTGACTCCCCCTACCATGGACTCATACGTTACACCATCGGTACTACTACATGTGAGATTTGCATAAAATTCCTTGCAGAGGTCAAGATTTACACAATGCTGACAGTACACTAACTTTTCTAACCCAAAATGAGTGATAATCTCAATAATATGAGGAGTATTCTCCTAAAAATATGCTTGATTGAGATATCGATAATTCATTAAAACAAAGTCAGCATTTTCAAATCTCCACCGCAGCCCTCGGAACGGAACCGAGGTGCTGCAGGATCTATAGGAGGCTGTCGGGAAGTTCCCTCACCAACTCTTCGCTTTTGCCTAGCCCTAAAATGCAAATACCATATGCATGTATCAAGAATGACCCAATCAAGAAGAAAAATAAGGTAAACAAGCAAAAATATAGAGAGTTAGTCGTGAATCATGGACTCAATGAGAAAAGTGAAGTAAACAATTCATTACCGTCTCTCCATTCGTTGCATGATGGATAATGATCAAGGTTGACTCAAAGAAGGTGCTTTTCTTGCCCTAGATTCGGATCTAAGGTGAAGGAAGGCTAGGAACAAGATTTTAAGGTTGTGGGAAGCTTTGGAATAGCTGGAGAGATCAATGAGGAGTAGTGGCGACAAGGGGCGGTGTTGAAACCCTAGGTTCGGCCACCCCCGCGCGGGCTATTCTTTAAAAGATTCGCTGCATCAGTCGACTGATCCAAGCATCAGTCGACTGATGGAGTAAACAGAAAGATCAGTTGACTGATGGAGGATCAGTCGACTGTCACATAGAATACCCTAGTTCTGGATCGAACTGTACCAGTTGACTGCCCTCTACATCAGTCGACTGGTACCCTATATTTTCAGCATTTCTGACCCAACTTCAGAAATGCACCAAAATTTCACAAATCTCAAAAATTCTTAAATTTTGTGGAGAGGTTTGTGGTACCCGTGTCTACTTGGGAAAAATACATTCATACCTATATCTATTACCAATCCCATGATTGACACAAAACTCAAAACTATCTAAATGGTTTAATTGAACCTTGACCTAAAGCCCTAGTTTTGATCTCTTCTTGATGTATCTTCTCATACCAAACCATAATGCATCCCTAGCATTGATTTATATGACATCTATACATTGAAGACCAGCTTCCATGCAATATGATTCCAATGTCATTTTTATGCATGATACTCAACCCCAATATGCCAAACCTCTAGGATTGAGCCTCAAATCCGTCTCCACATCCTTTGGTACACTCCATCGTCCATCTAGACTTCCGGAAGAAATCCTCCCGAGACCCATTGACCATGGGTTCCAACTTGGCTCCTAGAGCTCCCCCTTGAGCTCTTAGCCTTAGTCATCTCCCTAGGTAACTCATCTATAACCACAAGTCCTCACCGGTGTACCTCCGGTGACTTTTGGCCTACAACCTTAACCTTCTTAACTTTGGACACCTTGTCCTTGGTTAAGTTCATCTTCTTCCCTTTAAATGGCTTTCTCTTGTCATTTTTGCCCTTCCCTTTGCTATAATCATATGACATCCTAGCATATGACTTTTCCATATTACTTGATCTCATAGATCGGTATCCTAGACCTGTTGGGGTTTTGACTGCCCGACACCATGCCTAAACCCTTAGATCCACTAATGAATCTCTCTAGGGGTTTCTCTAATTTGTCAAGCTTTGCCCTTAAAGCTTGATTTCCCCTCTCTAGGTTTTTAACCTTAGCATCACCATGTCCATCTTAGACATTTCTAGATCTACCCATTTGTCTAGGCATGTGTCTCACTTTCTTTGGATTAATGCCTTCATCCTTAGGTCAAAGATTCTAGGTTTATCATGATACATGATTTCCCTAGGATTTTGATAAACAACATTAACCCTATTTTTATCATAATATCTAAAATTAAAATTATGCATAGGTAAATAATTCTCATTATTTCTAACATGCATGGAGGAATTTGAAAATGCTTAAAGTTAGGGATTACCTCCCTTACCCTTGTAGCTCCCCCTTGATGTGATCTTTTCTTCTTCCCTTTCTCCTCCCACTTCGTCAAATGCTCCAATTTCTTGAATTCTCCTTTCCTTGAGCATTTAGTGTGGTAGTGTCCTAGCTCACCACACGTGAAATACCTAATGTACCTTTTCTCCTTCTTTTCCCTACAACCCATGTTAGATGTTAAATAAATTAACTTGGGTTTAGGGTTTACCTCCTTTTTACCTAATGGACACTTGTCCTTGTAGTGTCCCTTCTTGCTGCACCCAAAGCAAATAATGTGGTCCTTTGACTTTGCTCTGGTGGAGGTGGATGCTTCTTCTTGCTCCGGTATTGAGGATGGTCTCTCCTCCCCCTCAATCCTTGAGGTGGAGACCTCTTCTTCCCCCTTTGATGAAGTGGATGATTCTTTAATTCCTTGTGCCACTTCACCTGAGGAGATGGATGAATCTTTTTCTTCTTTCTCCTCCTCTTCAGATATTGAGCTTCTTTCTGTTGGTGCAGAAAGCACCCAAGTCGAACCTGAGTTTTGATAATGGCAACAGGGCTCAAAAGTTAAGTCTTACTTGTTATCTAACAAGTTACTCTAGTGTGCAGGTACAAAGCCCTAGCGAAGGACTGCTAGGCACTGGCGAAGGAATGCCAGGGTACAAAGCCCTAGCGAAGGACTGCTAGGCACTGGCAAAGGAATGCCAGGGTACAAAGCCCTAGCGAAGGACTGCTAGGCACTGGCGAAGGAATGCCAGGGTACAAAGCCCTAGCGAAGGACTGCTAGGCACTGGCGAAGGAATGCCAGGGTACAAAGCCCTAGCGAAGGACTGCTAGGCACTAGGCGAAGGACAGCTTGGGACTGAAGCCCTAGTGAAGGACTGCTAGGCATCGGGCGAAGGACAGCTCGGTATCCAAGACCTGGCAAAGGACCGCTAGGCAAAAGTCCAACCAAAGGAGCGGTTGGCATCAGGTACATTCTCCCGAGAGGAGTAGGTGAGGACGCGTTCCCCATCGAGAGGGAACAGTAGGCGTCGGTTCGACCTAGGGCTCCATTTTGGAGACCCAAAGTCAGAACCAAGACAGCTAAGGCTGTATAAACTAACATCTTATTGCTTTATGGTGTTTTAGACTAACCCTAGATGCAGGACTGAAGGAACGAGTGTCTGCAGCTCAGAGAGCCTCAAAGGAGTGAGGCAACAGCTGACTAGGGCGCCCGGAGTGTCCCAGGCTCCCCCAAGGTGAACACAAAACACACAAAACAAAAGCAGGCTTCGACAGCTCATCTCCCGGGCGCCCCCGTGCTCCCGGGCGCCCCCGCTGCTCCCGGGCGCCCCCAGCGTCCCGGGCACCCCCAGCGCCAACTACCGAAGCAGCTCCCCTCGAAGCCAGCGGATAAGAGAGCTGACCCGGTCAACCCGGGTGCCCCCAGCGATCAGGGCGCCCCCGTCAAAGCTTAATCCCAATTTTTGAGGGATCAGAGCTGACCGAGACCGAGGCAGATCGGCTGACACGTGGGGGGGGGGGGCGCCCCCGACGTTCCGGGCGCCCCCAGGGCCTATAAATGGGCCCTCGAACCAAGGCTTCAGGACATCCAAGTTTTCCAACGCATTCACGCTCTTCCGTTCCCTCGCTCTGCTCCAGAAACCTCCTGACTCGAGATACAAGCGTCGACGACGTCCAACTGCTCCGAAAATACCATCTACTCCGGACGTCGGTAAAGAAGAGTTGATTTTTAATTTACTGCACTTATTCTGTAATCAATCTTTGTAAACTGCTTTTGCGCCTCATATAGAATTGCTCAAAGTAAACGATCAACGATCGTGGGCCTTGGAGTAGGAGTCGACCTAGGCTCGAACCAAGTAAAACTACCTGTGTTCGTGTGTTGGTTTTAATTTCCGCTGTGCAATTTCTCTCATATTAAATCCGAACGTTTTTCGATATTCACCCCCCTCTATTGGTTCTCTCGATCCAACACTTTCCTCATCCGATTGGTCCTTCTCCTCTTCTTGGACCATAAAGCTCATTTCCTTGGGCTCTTCCACTACTTATGCTTGTGTAGGGTTTTCATAAAGCGCTAACATCTTGCTCCATAATTCGTGCTCATTTTTATATTCACCTACACCACTCATAACATCATTAGGAAAAATATTAAGTAATATTGAAATTACCTTTTCATTTGCCTTTGATTGGGTTTGTTGCTCCTTGGTCCAATATCTTGGTCGGAGCTTTTATCCCATGTTTATCTCTCAGAACTTCAAATGGTTCTTATTGCGCGATCCTAAGATCCCAATCCATGTCAAACCAAGTCTTTGCCCGCATCCTCCAATACTCGAAACTCTCGTGATCATAGGGAGGTGGAACATTTATATCGTCCCCTAATCATTCTTCAATCGCCATTTCCTCTAGCAGTTTGCTCTCTCGGCGGTTAGTCTGTAGACGAGCGAACCTTGCTCTGATACCACTTGTTGGGACCTTGTCGTTTAGCTAGAGGGGGGTGAATAGCTACTTTTTGATTTTCTTCCTACACGTGTTAGCAAGGGCAAGCGGAAAACCTAAATATAAACTAAAATAATGCTAACACCAAACCTTTACGTGGTTCGGAGATGATACTCCTACTCCACGGCTATCCGTAAGGTGGATGATCTCGAAGCGTCGGTGGATGACTCCCTGGAAGACCTCTGGCTAGCTCTTGTCGCTCTTTGTGAGTGGAGAAACCACGTCACAATCTCTTGACAACTTCTGAGCACTTGTAGGCTACTAACAGGCTTTACCCAAGCTTGTTTCACCAAGGAAACTCAGCCAAAAATGAGCCCTCTTAAATAGTGCTTGATATTGTTCTAACCGACACCAGTCGACTAGTCCTCATGAATTTGAATGCCACAGCCCAACGATTCAAATTCTGGTCGACTGATCTTTCTATGCTCTACATTAGTCGACTAATCCAAGCACCAGTCGACTGCCACCTTCCCAAGCCTAGGGTTTCCCTTCCCGAGTATAATTCTCTCAGCACTCGAACCCTCACGACCAACTGACTCTTCATCCAGTAGGCTCGACCTGTTGCCTTCAAGCCTTCTTCGACTTTGACTCTCGTCCCTCGGATGCATGCAAGCCCACGGCTAGTCTCCCCATGCCATCCTTCGTGTATGCCTCGAAGTTCGCTTCTCTTGGCTCATCGTCCCTACTTTGTCCACAGTCCCTCGAATGCATGCAAACCCACAGCTCGTCTCCCCATGCCATCCTTCACTGGACCCGAAGATGTCCAACTAAGTCTATGTGTATCCTGCAAACCTGCACACTCACATATACATATTAGATCAATATGAAACCCTAACTTAATCATATTGACACACACATCAAAACCCATGATCTTACCCGATCACACTTGGGTTGATTGCACCAATAGAAGGGACCTGCTTCCACTGTGGTGAGACTGGACATTGGAAGTGGAATTGGAAACTCTACTTAGAGGAAGTAAAGAAGAAAACAAGTGAGACTTCTGCCTCAGGTATTTTTATTATAGAAGTCAATTTATCTATTTCTTCTTCATGGATATTAGATAACGGTTGCACATCTCACATTTGTACTAATGTCCAGGTCCTCAGAAGGACTAGATCGTTGACAAAGGGAGAAGTTGACCTACGAGTAGGCAATGACGCAAGAGTTGGTGCTATAGCTGTAGGAACATATTCCTTATCTTTGCCTACTAGACTTGTTTTAGAACTAGAGGAGTGTTATTTTCAACCTGCATTAACTAAGAACATAATCTCTATATCTTGTTTAGACAAGAAAGGATTTTCATTTATAATGAAGGATAAATATTGATCTATATCACTAAATAAAATGTTCTATTATAATGCATCACTTATGAATGTACTCTATGTTCTAGACTTAGAAAACCCAATCTATAACATAAATATCAAACGGTTCAAACCGAATGAATTGAACCAAACATATCTCTGGCATTGTCACTTGGGTCACATAAATAAGAGTCACATATCACAGCTCCATAAGGATAGGCTTTTAGACTCATTTGATTTTAAATCTTATAAGGTATGCAAATCTTGTCTTTTAGGCAAGATGACCAAGACTCCTTTTAGTAGACATGACGAAAGAGCTATTGACTTGTTAGCACTCATACATACTGTGTAAGTACCAGGTTGGTTTTGATGTGGTCAACTAAGTCAAGTTAGGTCCTGGTATTTTTAATCCCTGTGTCTAAGTGTGCAAGAACTTAGGAGCGCAGGAAGTCAAGCAGAAGACACAGCGGTCGAGAAGGATGATACGGAAAGGGAATCGACGGGTTCGGTGCATCTGAGGGACACGGAGCTCTACGGAAGAGTACGCTGGTGGAGTGAAAAGATGCGCGTGACGTCTGAGGGACGAGAAGCCGGGAAGAAGGACGCTCGAGGGGCGAAAGGCCGGAGTCGAGTTCGTGTGAGCCTAACTTCGGTTGGCCAAAAATCACCCAAAGAAGACCGGCTGAAATTTTGTCAGTGTGATCTGACCAGAGGCTTGTCGGGTGCCCGTATGGATATGGGTGCTCGGGGTTTCATGCTCGAGCATTCGGGCGCCCCTGTGCATATAGGCACCTGAGAGGCAGTTTAATCAACAAAGTTAGTCGTTTGCAATCGTTGCACAACGGATAACTCTCAGGCCACGTGTTAGGCGCCCTGGAGAACTCGAGCTCCTCAGTACTACCATGTCAGCAAACGGATAAATTTGTCCGAGGCTATAAATATGCCCTTAGAGCTCAGTTTTAATTCACTCATTCAATTCAAGCATTAGCAAACGAATTCTGTATAGTTTTTCTTTCATTTTCTGAGCATTCCACATGTAAGAGACTTCTCCGCCCGAAGGAGTTTTATTCAGGAGAATCAAGCCACATTCTGCCTTGGATTAGTAACCTCCCCGGTTTCAAACCAAGTAAAATCTGGTTGCCTCTTTCTTTACAGTTTGTTTAATTTTTTATATTATTTATTTCTGTTTGATCTAACTAACATCTTTCTTTAAAGGTAAACAAAAGATTTGAATTTTTCTTTTCGGGGGAAGTCACCCCCTCTTGCCAACCAACGATCACCGCATATTGTTGTTTGTGACCCTTTCAATTCAGTTGCTAGAGAAGGCTATCAGTACTTCATTATTTTACTAATGATGCAGTAGATATGACTATTTGTATATCATGAAACACAAGTCAAATCCTTTGAAAAGTTTAAATAATTCAAGAGTGAAGTACAAAACTAACTTGGCAATAGTATAAGATGCTTCAATCAAATCGATGTGGTGAATATCTTAGCCAAGAGTTTCGTGACCATCTAGCTGAGTGTGGGATTATATCCCAACTTACTCCACCCGGAACACTACAATGGAATGGTGTATCTGAGAGGAGGAACCATACTCTATTAGATATGGTACGATCTATGATGTGTTAGATAGATCTTCCTACCTCCTTTTGGGTTTTGCTCTAGAGACAACTATTTTTTACATTTAACCGAGTTCTATCAAAAGTCATCATAAAGACACCATATATGATATGGATTAGGAAGAGTCCCAAGATGTCTTTTATGAAAAGATTTAGGGTTATGAGGCTTACGTTCGACGTCAAGTCTCAGATAAGCTAGGCCCTAAATCAAATAAGTATAATTTTGTAAGATATCCCAAGGAAACAAAGGGATATTAATTCTACAATCCCACATAAGGAAAAGTGTTTACGCTAGAAATGACATTTTTCAAGAAAGAGAGTTTATTTCTAGACGAATTAGTGGGAGTAAAATTCATTTGAAGAATTTCAAGATACAAAAAATAGCACTGAGACTTTGATGGAAATTGAATAAGCACCATAAAGTGTTAAGGATCATGAGTTTATTGCACATGAAGTTGTGGAGCAACAACCTATTCAAATAGACCAACCTCTTTGCAGATCTAATAAGATACGTCATCAGCCTGAGAGATACTCATTTCTCAGGTTTGACCATGATGTGTTGAGGCAATCTGTGATCTGGAGTGATCATGAGTTTTGATGTTTGGACAAAGGGTTTAAGTTAGGTTTACCTTTGTGTATTTGATATGTGTATGTGAGTGTGCAGGTTGTGCAGGTTACACATATTGACTTGGCTGGACAGTCCGGTATGGTGAAGGGTGGCATGGAGACAAGCTGGAGGCATGTGTGGACCCGAGGGACCTTGGTAGAGCAGGGACGATGAGCTGAGGGGCACGGACTCTGAGGCATGCGTGAAGGATGACATGGAGGCAAGCTGGAGGCTTGCGTGCATCCGAGAACGGAGCCGAAGATGAAGAGGGTGCGAAGGCAATAGTCGAGGCTGCTGATGAGGAGTCAGTTGAGTCGTGAGGGTATGAGTGTTGTGTGATTGTACTCGGGAAATCCTAGGGTTCGAGTGCGGAGTGAAATGTACTCGGGAAGGGTAACCTTAGGTGTGTGAGTGGACCAGTCGACTTCCCTGGGAGGCAGTCGACTGATGAAACTCACAGAATGTTCTCAGGCCTGGACCATGACTGCCCTAGGAGTAGTCGACTGGTAACCCTGAAAACTAGCCGTTGGGTTAGCCGTTGGCTAGCAATTAAGGCTATACCAGTCGACTGGTAAATGGGCAGTCGACTGGTGGCGAGGGTTTCAGATTGAGTTCTATTTAAGAGAACTCGGTTCGGGCTGAGCACTCTTGACGAAACAAGCTTGGTTAAGGCTTGTTAGTAGTCTCAAGAGTCCAGATATTGTCGAGGTGTTGTGGCGAGGTTTCTCCACCCACAAGGAGCAACAAGGGCTAGCCGGAGGTTATCCGGGGAGTGATCCACCGAAGGATTCTTGGATTAGTCACCCTTAGGGGTGGATACCTAGTAAATCATTCTTGTTAGCGTTGTTTGTTTTCATTATTATTGTTTCCGCATGCGCAACTAACTGTTGGATCGAGAAATGTGAGAGAGGGGGGGGGGGTGAATGTCGCAAATCGTTCGGATTTAAAAAGAGTAACTGCGCAGCGGAAATAAGACACAAAAACAATGCTAACAAGGTCGTTTTACTTGGTTCGGAACCTGTGTCGACTCCTACTCCAAGGCCCACGGTCGTTGACCGTTTTCTGCGGGCAATTCTATACGTTCGAGAAAGTTTACAATAAAAAGTATTACAGAATCAGAGTAGTAAACTTTAATTAAGCTCTTCGTTACCGACGTCCGGTGTAGATCGAAGTGTTGGAGCAGCAGGACGTCGTCAGCTCGAGTTGGAAGAGTTTGGGAGCGTGTCGTGGAAGCAGAAGAGCGTGGAAGCGTCGCAGTAATTGATGCTCTGAAGAAGGAGGTCGAGGGCCCTTTATATAGGGCCTAGGGGCGCCCTGGTCGACGGGGGCGCCCCCCACGTGGCAGCAGATCCGGTTGTAGCTCGATCGCCGTCTGATCCCATTATCCTCGGGATCCGGTTTGACCGGGGCGCCCGGAGGACTCGGGGCGCCCGGATTGACCGGTCAAAGCCTCATCTCTTCGGCTTCGCAGGGATGCGCTTCGGCAGCTGGCAGTGGGGGCGCCCGAGACACGCGGGGCGCCCGCGACAAGCGGGGCGAAGCGCGTTGAGGTTGTTACAGACTTGGGTTGACCTTGGGGGCGCCCTAATCGTCCGGGGCGGCCTGCTCAGCTTCTGCCTCACTCCTTTGAGGCTCTCTGAGCTGCAGATACTCAGTCCTTCGATCCTGCATCCAGGGTTAGTCCAAATAACAATTATATTTTATACAGCCTTAGTTGTCTTGGTTCTGACTTTGGTCTTCAAAATGGAGCCCTAGGTCGAACCGACGCCTAATGTTCCCTCAAGGGGAACGCGTCCTCACCTACTCCTCTCGGGAGAATTTACCTGGTGCCAACCGGATCCTCCAGTTGGACTTTTGCCCAGCAGCCCTTTGCCAGGTCTTGAGTTACCAAGCTGCCCTTCGCTTGGTGCCTAGCTGCCCTTCGCTAGGTCTTTTCTTCTGGCAGTCCTTCGCCAGCCTAGCAGTCCTTCGCTAGGTCTTTTCTTCTGGCAGTCCTTCGCCAGTGCCTAGCAGTCCTTTGCTAGGGCTTCTGCTGTCTGGCAGTCCTTCGCCAGTGCCTAGCATTCCTTCGCTAGGGCTTTTCTTCTGGCAGTCCTTCGCCAGGACCTAGCAATCCTTCGCTAGGGCTTTTCCATTCTGGCAGTCCTTCGCCAGGGCCTAGCTGTCCTTCGCTAGGACTTTTCTTCTGGCAGCCCTTCGCCAGGGCCTAGCAGTCCTTCGCTAGGGCTTTTCCTGTACACTCAAGTAGCATTGTTAGATAACAAACAACCCTTAACTTTGAATCCTTTGCCAATATCAAAACAAGGTTCGATCTGGTGCTTTCTGCACCAACAATCTCCCCCTTTTTGATTATGGCAACACAATTCAAAGTTAAGGAAACACTTATAACAGTTTAAGCACAAAAGGTTAAGCAATGAAGTATAACTATTTATGAATAGAATAAATGTAGAGTTGAAAAAAAATATTTATTTTTCATACTCCCCCTAAAACCCTGAATACTTGTATTTACAACTCTTAACTTTGACCTTTCCTCCCCCTTTGACATATATCAAAAACAGGCATGGGTGAACAAGGTATCTAACAGGGATTTATGAGTTTTTCTAAGTGCTTCATGTTTTTGACAAAGTATTTCAAAAACAGAGTAAAAATATTTTCAAAACTTTTTACACTTAGATAATTTTCAAGTATAAAGCAAGTACTTTTGAGAAGTTTGAAAAATTAAGTGTCAGGTACTTGGTTTAAAAATAGTTAAGTACTAAACTCATTTAAATACTTGAAATAAATTTTTGAAAGGAATTGTTAAGTACTTAGAAATAATTTTTGAGAAAGACTTAGAAATAATTTTTGAAAGAAATAGTTAAGTAATTGGAAAAAAATGTTAAGTACTTAAGTTGTATTTTAAAAAAAAAATTAAGTAAAAAATCAAGTACTTAAATTGATTTTGAAAAAATTAAGTACTTCGGATGTTTTTGAAATTCAAAATTTTCAAATTTGATTCCCTCTTTTCTTTCCTATCTCTCCCCCTTAATGTTAAATTCCTCTCCTTAGACCATTTTTAAGTTCAATTAAGAAAAATATTTTGAAGGAAGTGATAAGGAGAATGTTTGTGTATCAGAGCCTATGAATTTTGAAAGCAAAAAGATACTTAGAATAATTTTGAAGGCATAAAAAAAACTTAAATTTCTAGATTAAATCCATTTTAAAAAAATGTATTTGTAGGCAAATCTTTAAAAGCTTCACGCACTTAGAACACTTTTGCCTTGAAAAATATTTGTACTTTTGGAAACATTATATTTCGAAAAATAGCAGTACTTTTTGAAAGATATTATGCATTTTTGAAGACATAAGTACTTTTGAAATAAATTATGATTTGAAACACATAAGTACTTTTAGAAAAATATTAGACTTTGAAAGATATGAGTAATTTTTGAAAAGTATTATGCATTTTGAAAATAAAATATTTTACTTGACTAGGTTTCTTTTCCAGTTTGACACAATCCTAGGAAACCTTGTTGATTACAAGGACATTTCCCTAAGTGTCCTGGAAAAGTTCTCCAATTCAAGTAAATACTATCTCCAAAAAAAATGATAGTACTTTGAAAGTATATGCTAGTACATTTTGAAAAATGTATGACCTTTTGAAGACACAATATTTTGCTTGACTTGGTTTATTTTCCAGTCTGACACAATCCTAGAAAACCTTGTTGACTACAAGGATATTTTCCTAAGTGTCCTGGAAATTCGCCAACCCAAGTAAATATTATTTCAAAAGCAATTTCATAGGCCACAATAATAATAATATTTTGAACGAAAAATTATTTATGTTTTCAAAAGGATTTTAAACTTGCAGTGCATGAAAACATATATTTTGAAAAATTTTCAACAATTCTTTTAATTTGATCTCCCCCTAAACTTGACCCAGTCCTAGGAAGCTTGTTGACTACAAGTGATCTTCCTCTGAGTTTTAGGGTTTGATTTAAATTATAAGAATTATCTAATAACTTTAAAATAATTACCAAAAAAATTTCAAAAATTCTTCTTTTGAATCAAACTCCCCCTAAATTTGACACTTCCTAGGAGTCCTAGTGGATCATGAAATGGACCTTCCTCTGTGTCTTTAGGGTTTATTAAAATCAAAAGAGTATAGTTTTGAGTATAGTAATTTTCAAGAAGATAATTTTAGAAAATTCAATCTGGAATGAAGATAATTTTGAGTATAGTAATTTTCAACACAATTTGGAATGATAACACAGTTTTCGAAAAACATTTTGAAATGATAATAATTTTTCAAATAGATAGTAATATACGAAGGCTTTTGAATCAATTTTTGAAAAATATTAAAGGAAACTTCCCCTGTATCCGACATCGTCTGACTTTTATCTAAATTTCTTAAGGGGCTTTAGTGTTGACTAGGTTTGACCATGTTTGACTCAGTTGACTAAGGTTTGACTATGTTAATCATGGTTTGACTATGTTGGAATTATCCTCTGAATTAAAACATAACATAAAAGAAATTTTAATTTGAACTTAATTTTCCTGTCTCACCTAATCTAGGGTTTTCAAACAGTTAGCCTTAAAAGTTCTTGTGAGACAGGTTTGAAGGTAAAAATTAATTTTGAAAAGGAATTTTCATTTATTTTGAAAAAAGTTATTTAATTTTGAAAACAGATTTGAAAAAAAAAATTTAGAAAGCAGAAATTTTGAACACTGATTAAGTGATTTTTGAAACAGAATAAGTTTGAAAAATAGAAATTTTGAAAACAGATTAGAATCTTTAATTATTTGAAATTTGTGTTAGATTCGAATTTGACAAAAGATAATTTGAATTTGAATTTCAGAAATTGGCTTCCAGGTCTTGGCGAGGCACTAGGCCTTCTTTGGCCGTAGCCTTATGGGATCATCCACCCTTTCCTTGACAAAGCCTTTTAATGAAATTTCATTTTCAAATTAAATTAGGTCATTTTCTGGTCTAACTAGCTTGGGTCTTGGATCGGTAGCTTCGGCTGGTTTCACCAGTCTAAAGAGACCAAGTAGACTTGATCTTATTAGAGTTGGTTTCCCCAAGGTACTATCATCTCACCTCCTCCCAATACTATGTTTTCAAATTTCAAGTAATTGGTTAAGTCCTTAAGTTAACTAAACCTAAGACTAAGCATGGTAAATTGCAGAAATTAAATAAACAATCAATCAATCAAACATGCAATTTAATAAAAAATTATTTAAGTCACTTCAAAATGGTAATAATATTCTAGATTTTCGCAATAAGCAATGTTATGAATTACATTTTCATATGAATTAATCATGTTGTTCATAGTAAATAATGGATTATTAAATACTGTAAGTTTACCATTTGATTCCCTTTTGGAGGTCTCCCCCTTGATTTTAGCCATCTTCCCTTTGCTTGATTGTTTCCTCAGTATTTTGTAGTGGTCGCGAGCTAACCGGACAAGTTTCCGAGGATACCTTTCTTTGTCGTCAGATTCTGAGTCTGAGTTGGACTCAGGTTCTAGTTGAGGCCTCTTTTGCAGTTCTCTTGGAGTTTTCCCTGCAATAAAACTTATACCTTTCTCGACCATTATAGTATCTATTTGATTATTCAATTCTAATTTAGAAAAAGATTCAAAATTAGTTACCGTCTTAGTCAGTTCGTCGTCTGATTCTACTGGTTCAATTTCGATTCTGGATTCGAGTTCAGATTCTGATTCGGCTATCTGTGCTTGGACATCAAGTACCTCAATGTCGGAGCTCTCTTTGTGTAGGTTGATTAGTTTCTCCCACATTTCTTTAGCACAGTTGAAGGATCCAACTAGCTTGAGTTGTTCGTTAGTTAGACCGCATTGAAGAATTGCAGTTGCTCTTGCATCAGTCTCAATTTGGTTGAGGGTTGGTTCATCCAGTTTGTCCCATGCAATTGATAGTCCATCTTCTGTAGGGAGGTGGAACCCTGTTTGAATTATCAACCAAAGATCTAGATTGTCCTTCAGGTGGGATTCCATTAGACTTTTCCAGGTTCTGAAGTTCTCGCCAGAGAATAGAGGCGGACGAACACTGTTCCATTCTTGATTGGCCATTACGGATAAATCTTGCACACAAGGAAAAAAATAGAGATGTACCAAGACTTGGTCTTGGATTAGTAGTGCGGGAGAGAGAGAAAAACAAGCTCAAAAGGTGTTTGCACGAATTTCGAGGTAAAATAATAATAAAAAATTTTTTGAAAATGTTGACCTTAACAATTTTGATTAATGAAGAAAAAGTAAAAAAAATTTCTCGAATTAAGATAGCACGAATTTCGAGGAAAAATATTAAAATAATAATAAAAAATTTTTACGACAAGTTTTCACAAATTGATTCTTTTATCAATTCTGACTTATGGTGAGAAAATGAGAATTCAGAATTGAAAAAGGCGTAAGGATATTTTAAATACACTCACAGATATTATTTATTTGAAAAATAAAGCGAAAAAAATCCGAAAAATAATTTCAAAGTGGTGGTTGCACCAACTTTGAATAACCCCGCTCTGATACCACTTGTTGGATCGAGAAATGCGAGAGAGGGGGGGGGGTGAATGTCGCAAATCGTTCGAATTTAAAAAGAGTAAGTGCGCAGCGGAAATAAGACACAAAAACAATGCTAACAAGGTCGTTTTACTTGGTTCGGAGCCTGTGTCGACTCCTACTCCAAGGCCCACGGTCGTTGACCGTTTTCTGCGGGCAATTCTATACGTTCGAGAAAGTTTACAATAAAAAGTATTACAGAATCAGAGTAGTAAACTTTAATTAAGCTCTTCGTTACCGACGTCCGGTGTAGATCGAAGTGTTGGAGCAGTAGGACGTCGTCAGCTCGAGTTGGAAGAGTTCGGGAGCGTGTCGTGGAAGCAGAAGAGCGTGGAAGCGTCGCAGTAATTGATGCTCTGAAGAAGGAGGTCGAGGGCCCTTTATATAGGGCCTAGGGGCGCCCTGGTCGACGGGGGCGCCCCCCACGTGGCAGCAGATCCGGTTGTAGCTCGGTCGCCGTCTGATCCCATTATCCTCGAGATCCGGTTTGACCGGGGCGCCCGGAGGACTCGGGGCGCCCGGATTGACCGGTCAAAGCCTCATCTCTTCGGCTTCGCAGGGATGCGCTTCGGCAGCTGGCAGTGGGGGCGCCCGAGACACGCGGGGCGCCCGCGACAAGCGGGGCGAAGCGCGTTGAGGTTGTTACAGACTTGGGTTGACCTTGGCGGCGCCCTGATCGTCCGGGGCGCCCTGCTCAGCTTCTGCCTCACTCCTTTGAGGCTCTCTGAGCTGCAGATACTCAGTCCTTCGATCCTGCATCCAGGGTTAGTCCAAATAACAATTATATTTTATACAGCCTTAGCTGTCTTGGTTCTGACTTTGGTCTCCAAAATGGAGCCCTAGGTCGAACCGACGCCTAATGTTCCCTCAAGGGGAACGCGTCCTCACCTACTCCTCTCGGGAGAATTTACCTGGTGCCAACCGGATCCTCCAGTTGGACTTTTGCCCAGCAGCCCTTTGCCAGGTCTTGAGTTACCAAGCTGCCCTTCGCTTGGTGCCTAGCTGCCCTTCGCTAGGTCTTTTCTTCTGGCAGTCCTTCGCCAGCCTAGCAGTCCTTCGCTAGGTCTTTTCTTCTGGCAGTCCTTCGCCAGTGCCTAGCAGTCCTTTGCTAGGGCTTCTGCTGTCTGGCAGTCCTTCGCCAGTGCCTAGCATTCCTTCGCTAGGGCTTTTCTTCTGGCAGTCCTTCGCCAGGACCTAGCAATCCTTCGCTAGGGCTTTTCTATTCTGGCAGTCCTTCGCCAGGGCCTAGCTGTCCTTCGCTAGGACTTTTCTTCTGGCAGCCCTTCGCCAGGGCCTAGCAGTCCTTCGCTAGGGCTTTTCCTGTACACTCAAGTAGCATTGTTAGATAACAAACAACCCTTAACTTTGAATCCTTTGCCAATATCAAAACAAGGTTCGATCTGGTGCTTCCTGCACCAACACTAACAACGTAGATACAAGAAGAATCAAAGAATTGCTATTCACCCCCTCTAGCAACTGGATCTATCTAACAATTGATATCAGAGCGAAGGACCGCTCTTGATTGGACTAATCGCCAAGAAGAGCAAAAGCTAGAGGAAAGAACGATGGAAGACAAATTTGGGGACGACATCTACACTCCACCGCCTTACGATCATGGAGATTTTGACTATTGGCGGGCAAGAATGAAGACATGGCTAGGAATGGAGTGGGGTGTAGGATGACAATAGAAGAGCCCTTCGAAGTTCCAAAGGACAAGCACGGAAAGAAAAGGTAATTAGTATTTTAGTAAATATTTTGCCTAATAATGTGTTAAGTGGTGTAGGTAAATATGAGAATGCTTATGAATTGTGGGATAAGTTGAAAAAATGTCACGAGAAACCTACACAAGATCAATTGATAAAAGAGACAAGCAAAATGAGTCAAGAGGAGAAAAAAGAAAAGGAAGTGTCAATTTCATCAAATGAAGAGGTAAAATTGAGTGATAAATCTTCCACCTCATCAAGAGAAGAAGAGGAAGTCTCAAGTTCAAGAATTGAGGGGGAGGAGAGACCCTCAACCATGCTGGAACAAGAGGAAGCATCCACTTCATCCAATGTTGAAGAAGAAGTCAGCCTAGCCTCCACCTCTACCAAAGCAAATAAAAAAGACCATATCACATGCTTTGGATGCAATGAAAAGGGGCACTACAAAGGCAAGTGCCCACTAGGCAAAAAGGAGATAAAATCCAAACCCATCTCAAATTCTATTAAATCTAATGTGGGTTGTAGGATTGGAGAAGCTCAAGAGAAAAGAAGAAAAATTTGATGCTTCACATGTGGAGAGCTAGGGCACTACCACACCTAGTGTCCAAGAAAAGGAAAGTTAATGAAATTGGGGCACTTGAGATGATGGGAGAAGGAGGAAAAAAGAAGAGGAGAAGCTCACAACAAGGAGGGACTACAAGGGTAAGGGAGGTAATTCCTAACTCTAAGTTAAAATGTAATTCAATTTTGAGTTCCTCCATGAATGTTAAGAATAGTGTAAATTATTCATCCATGCATACTAGGATTAATAAAAATTACTTACTTATGCATAATCATGGTTTTAAATACAATAATAGGAATAGGGGTAATAAGGTAGATCATAACCTTAAGAAAAGCATGCATCATGATCAACCCAAGACTTCTAGAGCTAAGGATCAAGACATTAACCCCAAGAAGGGGAGACATATGCCTAGGAAGATGGATAAGTCTAAGAATGTCCAAGGTGGACATAGAGACTCTAGAGTTAGAAATCTAGAAAAGGAAAATCAAGCCTTGAGGACAATGCTTGATACATTGGAAAAGACCCTAGAAAGGTTCAAGGTTGGATTTAAGGGTTTAGACATGGTGTTGGGTAGTTTAAAACCCAACTATGATAGATTGAGGTTGAGATACCGGTCTAATACCTCTAAGGCCAACAAAAAGGAGTATGTTAGGGTAGCATATGGTTATGGCAAGGAGAGAAAGCCCAAAAATGGCAAGGGGGTGCCATTTAGAGGTAAAAAGAACAACTTAACCAAAGACAAGGTGTCTAAGGTTAAGAGAGTTCAATTTGTAGTCCAAGAATCACCGGAGGCTCACCGGTGTGGCCTAGTATGGATTGAGTCACCTAGGGAGGTGCCTAGGCTAAGAGCTCAAGGGGGAGCTCTAGGAGCCTTTGGGGTCCATGGTAAATGGATCTCAAGAGGTGTTTCTCTAGGAAGTCTAGGCAGACTAGAAAATGTGTCAAGAAGGGTTTGGAAGACTAAGGTAAGTCTTAACCCTAGAGAATTGACACATTAAAAGGAGATTTAGAGAGAAAAAGGTGAAAATACGGTTATATTTGATAAAATAAGATTTTAATGGGTAAATACCATATAATTCAGTAATAGAAATGAATTAGGATCAAGCATAAGAAGATACATTAAGGAAATGCCACAATTAGGACTTTTGGAAGAAGTTTAAAGGATACACTTTAGTAGAAGTTGAGTTTCGTGTCAATTTTGGGATTTGGAGTACATTTATTTGAAAACATATTTTTCCCAAGTAGATATAGACTTCACAAATCTCCCCTCAAAATTTTAAATTTTTTGGAGATTTGTGGAATTAGTTAGGCATTTCTGGAATTGGACTGAAAACTTGAAATTCAGGTATTAGTCGACTGCCCTGGGGGGCAGTTGACTGATCTCAACCCAGAAACTCTTTGTTCATTTTGGCAGTTGACTGCCATAGGGGCAGTCAACTGATTTGTAAGAGTTTGCAAAAAGGGCATATTGGAAATTGCAAAATTGGGAAAGTATCATGGTATCTTATGAGATTTTATGGATTGACATTATATGATTTGAAGATTCATAGACTAATATTGGATGATATTGGATAATCAACTCATGATGAATGAAAAGATATAGAAGTTTCCCATATATGTCTAGGATTAGGAGATAAAAAGGGGAGAGTTGAGGATAATTCCATGTGTCAAATAACAATTGTGAGTCTTGGCAAACACATGAAATTTTAGATAGATTTCAAAATTGATACAAAATGTCAATGTTTAAGGACATTAGATTATATCAAAAGTCAAGCACATTTGATGTTTTCATAAAATCATATTTTTTTAGGATAGAGTATATCCTAGCAAATGTGCTTACAAACTTTTAGATGTTTCAAGGTTTTGTTGAGTTCTTTTTGGCACTAGGGATAAGGTTGCTTGGGGGTAATCCTTTAATGGTGTCCAAGGGGGAAGAACTTGGAAGTTGATTTGGGTAGAACTTGACCTGGTGTTATGGTGTTAAGTTGGGTAGAACTTCACCATGGTAAATTGAAAATTGGGAAAAGACATAGTTTAAGGGGGAGGTTGCCCTTGGTTGCCTTAATTTTTCAAAGGAAATTTTTGGATTTTGTGTCAAACTTGGGAATGATGATAGATACATGGTTGGATGTATTTTTCCCAAGTAGGTATGGGTACAACAAAGTTCTCCACAAAATTTAAGAATTTTTGGAGATTTGAGAAATTTCTGACACAATTCTGAATTTGGCCAGAAAAGCTGATATTCAGAGTATCAGTCAACTGCCATGGGGGGCAGTCGACTGGCCAGGGCTGGATTGGGTATCCAGCAACTGGTTTGTGTCCAAATGATAAGAAACAAGTGTATGGGGGTCTAGTACACTGTGCTTAGAATTATTGGGATTAAAAGAACCAATAATTGAGATATTATTGGGATCCTTTTGATGTTAGGCAAAGGGGGAGAAGTGTTGGGTTTAAGTGGGAAACCAAATACGCCTTTGCAGGAAACCCTAGGTTTAGGGGGAGCTGAGATTAAGGAGGAGCATGATTGCTCCATTCTTGGCGTAAGGGGGACCTTGGAGGGGTTCTTAAAAAACCTTTGTAAGTCCAATATAGGGGGAGCTTTGGAGAAGCTTTAAAAAGTCCGTTTTGGTGAAAAATGTTGGTGCAGAAAGCACCCAAGTCGAACCTGTATTTTGATAATGGCAACAGGGTTCAAAAGTTAAGTCTTACTTGTTATCTAATATGTCACTCTAGTGTGAAGAGTAAAAAGCCCTAGCGAAGGACTGCTAGGCACTGGCGAAGGAATGTCAGGGTGAAAAGCCCTAGCGAAGGACTGCTAGGCGCCAGGCGAAGGACAACTTGGGACTGAAGCCCTAGCAAAGGAATGCTAGGCACCGGGCGAAGGACAGCTCGGTATCCAAGACCTGGCAAAGGACCGCCAGGCAAAAGTCCAACCAGAGGAGCGGTTGGCATCAGGTACATTCTCCCGAGAGGAGTAGGTGAGGACGCGCTCCCGTCGAGGGAACAGTAGGCGTCAGTTCGACCTAGGGCTCCATTTTGGAGGCCCAAAGTCAGAACCAAGACAGCTAAGGTTGTATAAACTACCACATTATTATTTTATATTGTTTTGGACTAACCCTGGATGCAGGACCAAAGGAACGAGTGTCTGCAGCTCAGAGAGCCTCAAATGAGTGAGGCAGTGGCTGAGTAGGGCGCCCGGAGTGTCCCGGGCGCCCCCAAGCTGCATACAAAACAATGTAAGTAAGGAAGGCTTCGAACAGCTGCTGGGCGGGGCGCCCCCGTGCTCCCGGGCGCCCCCACTGCTCCCAGGCGCCCCAGCGTCCCGGGCGCCCCCAAGTGCAAGCCTTCAAACCAGAAGCCAGCGAAGCCAAGGGATAAGCTTTGACCCGATCAATGCGGGCGCCCCGAGCGCTCCGGGCGCCCTAGTCAAAGCTGATCCCGAATGTAAAGGGATCAGAAGCTGACCGAGACCGAGGCGGATCGGATGACACGTGGGGGGGGGGCGCCCCCGACGTCCCGGGCACCCCCAGGCCCTATAAAAGGACCCTCGAACCAAGGCTTCAACAACGATCTCATTCAACGCTTCTACGCTCTTCTGCTCCCGCGCTCTGCTCTGGAAACCTCCCGACACGAGACTCAAGCGCTGACGACGTCCAAGTGCTCCGAAAATACCATCTACTCCGGACGTCTGTAAAGAAGAGTTAATTTTTTACTTACTGCACTTATTCTGTAATCAATCTTTGTAAACTGCTTTTGCGCCTCATATAGAATTACCCAAAGTAAACGATCAACGATCGTGGGCCTTGGAGTAGGAATCGACCTAGGCTCCGAACCAAGTAAAAAATCTTGGTGTTTGCATATTTATTTTTAATCTTCCGCTGTGCAAATACTCTATCTTAAATCCGAACGCTTTCCGATATTCACCCCCTCTATCGGTTCTCTCGATCCAACAAGTGGTATCAGAGCGGGGAAGTTCAAACTTGGTGCAACCACCAATTTGAAAATTTTTCGGATTTTTCTATTTTATTTTTCTTTTACTCATTCGAAATTCTTCTAAAATCTTTCGATCGAATTTTTTTTCGTTAATCGAGGTTGGTGCAACACCCCTCATTATTTTATTTTCCTTATCCCGCACTACTAATCCAAGACCAAGTCTTGGGAAATATTTTTTGTTAGTTATATTTTTCAGATTAAATGGCCATGCAAGAAGGATTCAGCACCGCCAGACCTCCACTGTTCAGTGGAGAAGACTTTTCTTACTGGAAAAGTCGAATGGAGGTCCACCTGAAAACTCAGGTGGACATGTGGATTATCATCCAGTCCGGACTGGAGATTCCCACAAATGCTGAAGGAGTTCCTCAAAGCTACACAGAGTGGGACACCGCTCTGAAATGAAGAATCGAAGCAGATGCAAAGGCGACTCAGACCCTTCAGTGTGGCTTAACCAAAGAGGAGCTGAACCGGGTGGGCCCCTTCAACAGTGCCAAGGAGCTGTGGGTAAAACTGATCGAGCTGCACGAAGGAACATCAGACACTCGGATCAGCAAAAGAGACCTGCTTCTGAACAAGCTGTACACCATCAAAATGGCCGACAACGAAACAGCTGCTCAGCTTCACGTCTGGATTCAAGAACTAATGAACGGTCTTCACACTATAGGTCACAAGGTCGAAAACTGTGACCTAATAAGGTATGCTTTAAATGCTTTCCCTAGAAACACCTTGTGGGCATCTATGGTAGATGCATACAAGGTCTCAAGGGATCTTTCAAAAATAAAGTTAGACGAATTATTTTCTGAATTAGAACTTCATGAACAGACTAACTGCAATATGGTCGAGAAAAGTATTGCCTTTGTTGCAGAAAAAATTGGAAGGTCAACGAAGAAGAAACCTCAACCTGAACCCGAGTCTAACTTAGACTCAGACGCAGAAGACGAAGAAGGAGATCGATCTGAGCTGGTCCGACTGGCCCAAAGCTACTATAAAAAATTGAAGAACCAAGCCAACAAACGGAGGACAAGTCGAAGAAAGGACGAACCAGCTGAACCCGCAAGTGACAAAAACAAGCCCAACGTGACTTGCTACGAGTGCAAGAAGAAGGGCCACTACAAGACGGAGTGTCCAAACCTAAAGGAGACCAAAAAGACAAGAAGAAAGAAAGCACTCCAAGCAACCTGGGATGAATCTTCCTCAGAAGAAGAAGAAGAAGCACCCCAGTCAAACCTACTAGCCCTGACCGCCTCAGAAAAAGTCGAGACCGAGTCAGAATCAGAACAGGACGACGGCAGTCTAACCTTTTCAGAAGACGGCGAAATCAAGGTAAGTGGTTTTAATAAAAGTCAATTAAACGAACTTATTTCATATCTTTCTCGAGATTTGGCGAAAGCCAAACTCCGAGTCGAATCCCTCCACAGGAAGTAAAACTCTTGAAAGAGGGAGTTGACTCTAATCCTTAACCGAGAAAGTTCAAGAAGGAACTCCTACTCAAGTTGAAAAACTTGAGAAGGAGAACTCCTCCCTGAAAACTCAGTTTAAGGATCTTAGATCAGCGTTAGAACGATTCACATCTGGTTCCAAGGGTCTTGACATGATTCTTGGAAAACAGAAGTCCGTTCTAAATCGATCAGGACTTGGCTATAGAACCAAATCTAGACAAAGATCTTACTTTGCTGTACTGAATCAGTCCAGAAGTAAAGTTCAGGCATGGGTACCAAAACTGTGCCTAAACAAACCGACTGGATTAAATCAGTATTGGATCCCTAAGGACAAGATTCACATCTTGCCTAACCATCATCGTGGCTTTAGTCCAGGGGGAGCCAAACTGAAAACTATATTTATTGTTAGATAAAATTTAAATTCTTGGTTGCAAATTGCATGTTTGATTGTTTATTTAAATTTCTGCAATTTACCATGCTTAGAAATAGTTAGTATAAGGACTGAACAAACTTAACTGAAATTTGACAACATAGTATTGGGTGGAGGTGAGATGATAGTACGTTAGGGAAACCAATTCTAATAAGATCAAGTATACTTGGTCTCTTTAGACTGGTGAAACTAGCCGAAGCTATTGATCCAAAATCCAAACTAGTTAGACCAGAACTTTTTCAAAGATTATTTTTGAAAATGAAACTTCATTAAACGGCTTTGTCAAGGAAAGGGTTGATGATCCAATAAGGCTACGGCCAAAGAAGGCCTAGTGCCTCGCCAAGACCTGGAAGCCAATTTTTGAATTTCAAATTCAAATTACTTTTTGTCAAATTTAAATCTAACACAAATTTTCAGTTAAGTATAGATTCAAACATTCCCTTCAAAATAAACTTAACTGTTTTCAAAAATTAATTTAAGGTTTTCAAAATAAATAATAAATTTTCAAAAGAAATTTTACTTATCAAAACCTGTCTCACAAAACCTATAAGGCTAACGTGATTGAAAATCCTAGATTGGGTGAGACAGTAAGATTAAGACTCAATTGGAAATTCTTTAAATGCCTATATTATGAGTTAATCCTATAGTTAAGGTCATGGTCAAACCATGGTCAAAATAGTCAAACCATAAGTCAAAGCAGTCAAACCGATTAAACCATGGTCAAACCAATTAAACCATGGTCCAACCGATTAAACCATGGTCAAACGATGACAAGACATAAAACTTGTCTTTTCCGCTACAGTCTCGGGCGCCCGTGACTCCTCGGGCGCCCCCACCATGCTTTCTCCTTCTCCCGAGACAAAAAGCTGAGTCTGACCTTTGACTAGGGCGCCCGGAACCACGCGGGCGCCCCCATCACAGTCAATGTAGCAAAAGCTGCAAACAAGCCTTAACCCGGGCGCCCGGAGCACTCCGGGCGCCCCCATCCAGCTGCAGTCTCTGCCAAAGGCAGAGACCACTGACCCGGGCGCCCGGGAGCTCTCGGGTGCCCCCAATGTTAAGTCTATAAAAGGGGTCCGAATCCCCTTCTCTTCCCACACCAAAAACCAAACTTCCTTCCACCCTTCCTTCCTTACAAGAAGATCAAGAGACCTTGCAAGCTCTCGTCCTCAATCATGCCTCCCTGAGTTGCCCGGTATAATTTTTTATTGCATTTAAATTAATTTTTAATTTTAATGCAATACTTTCATACTTCTTTTAAATTCCTTCTCTTAGAAGACGTCGACCAAACCCGGCCAACCCCGGTGCCGAACCAAGTCCTGACCCTAGGTTCCCTACCCTAGAATTATGTAATAAGTTTGCTCAAACCATTTACAAGCCTATCAAGACAAGTTATCTTAATAGACACTTCATTACCCAATCAAGCCCCATAGCCATGAATATTATAAACTTCTATCAATTAGATAATCTTGTCTTCTGCACTCATACCATTAATGAATCCTTATGTGCAAAATTCTACAATAACATAGTTCGACAAGATAATCTCATGTTTTACACTACTGTTCAAGGAATACCTCTGTCTATCACCCCCACTTTGCTAAACCGATTCCTTGGACTACGATCCTCCCAGTCCACATTCTACTGCTATCCACCTAGAAAACCTCCATTTGATCCTCCCTACTCTCACATTACCTTAGACACCATCCACTCCTATTTCTATAGGGAAGCACTCCCCGCAAATAGACGATTCCAAGCTGTTGAACTTCAGGCACAGGACTATGCCCTGTACAGAGTCCGGTCCGCTGCATCTTACCACTCTCCACTAGAGATCTCGGGACCATGCGACCCTTTCATGCCTTTCTTCTGTATGCCCTAGTCCATCACCTTGACATTGACATTGGACTACACATGTTTCATACTATTTTGCATGCGTCCAGTGTTACGACCCAGGGACGAGTACGCACACCATTCTGCCACATCATCACTTCCCTCCTTCATCACCACGGTCGTGACATTACCGTGGGTGAAATAACCGCTATGACCGAGTTTGATGAAATAGGATATAGGAACTTCTCGTTAGCAGGTCTAGAGGTATCGGCCACCGGGGTTCTGAGTTGGAGACGACAGCAGGCCGGGGCCCCGATCGACTCAAACGAGGAGGTTGAGGTCGACGTTGGGGATCTGGCAGCAGCAGCCCGAGCACACATAGACGAGCCTCCACCACCGACCCTTGACCAGCGCCTCACACAGATTCAGACGAAGATCCACAGTCTCCGAGAGGAGGTCGAGGCCTATCACATCGAGCAGATGGACGCTCGTAGAGCTGATCGAGAAGTGGCTGATGTACGATACATTGAGATGATGGCACGATTCGATTCATGGCAGCCCAGCCCTTCTGATCATCCCGGTCCCTCATCCTAGATTTGCTTAGCATTGTACTAGTAACTATTTGACTGTCCCTACTTAGTAGGGTTGACTTATGCCTGACTTGTATGACTGTGTTGGATTTTTGAGTACTTGTTCTGCTCTATTTGACTAGCTAACTTATGGAAATGAGTACTTGGTCTGTCCTATTTGATCAGGTAGGATTGTGCTCTATAGAATAGATTAACTCTACTTTTGATTTTCTTTTGATTTATTTAATCTAAAAACAGTTTCTAAAAGAATTTTGAAAAACTGTTGGTTTTAAAATCAGTTTTTTTTAAAAAAAATTTAACTTAGTTTTATTTTCAAAACTACCCCCTTTCAAAACTAGGTTTTTTTCGCAAATGGACTTAGCCTAGGCCCTAACCCTAGAACTGCATGCACCTATAGATTTAGAAGTCAGCATCTCACAAGCACCTTAGGGTACTTTTGATTGATAACCTAGAAAGGGTTGAGATGCTTAGGTCATTGCCTTAATTCAAGATGCTTTAAGTCANAAGGCAAAGACCTAAGCATCTCAACCCTTTCTAGGTTATCAATCAAAAAGTACCCTAAGGTGCTTGTGAGATGTTGGCTTCTAAGTCTATAGGTGCATGCAGTTCTAGGGTTAGGGCCTAGGCTAAGTCCATTTTTGAAAAAAAACCTAGTTTTGAAAGGGGGTAGTTTTGAAATAAAAATAAGACTAAGTCGAAAAATGAAAATTGATTTTGAAATTAAGTAAAACAGTTTTTCAAATTCTATTTTTAGAAACAAATTTTTAAATAAAAAAAATTAATCTATTTTACAGAGCACAATCCTAGCTGCCTTCTTAGTGAACTGAACTCAGATTCAGGTAAGGGTTTTGTGAATATATCGGCTAAGTTGGATTTAGAGTCAATATGTTTAAGTACTATTTCACCCCTGGCTACATGGTCTCTTACAAAATGATGTTTGACTTCTATATGTTTGGTTCTGGAGTGTTGAATTGGGTTCTTAGTTAAATTAATTGAACTTATATTGTCAATAAATACTTGAGTTTGGGTGTAGTTGAGCTGGAGGTCCTTAAGTGTGTGCATCATCCATAAAAGTTGAGCAACACACTCTCCTAAGGCCACATGCTCAGCTTCAGTTGTGGATAGAGCTACACAGTGTTGTTTTCTACTGCACCAACTAACTAGACTCTGACCTAATAGTTGGCAGCTTCCACTTGTGCTCTTTCTATCTAATTTATAGCCTGCATAGTCAGAATCTGTGTATCCTGTTAAGTCATAAGTTGAGGTCCTAGTATACCAAATCCCTACATTTAGGGTGCCTTTTACATATCTTAGAATTCTTTTTAGGGCTGCTAAGTGCGTTTCCTTAGCACAGGTTTGGTATCTAGCACACATCCCTACTGCAAAGAGGATATCAGGTCTGCTGGCTGTAAGGTACAGTAGGCTACCTATCATACTCCTATAGAGTTTAAGGTCCACTGGTTTACCATCAGGGTCACTATCTATTTTTACATTAGTGACCATGGGGGTACTTATGCTTTTAGAGTTATCCATTTTAAATTTCTTTATTAGCTCTTTAGCATATTTGAATTGATGAACGTAGTTATCATCCCTAGTTTGTCTAGTTTGTAAGCCTAGGAAAAAGGTAAGCTCACCAACTAAGCTCATTTCAAATTCTTCTTCCATTATCTTGACAAATTCTTTTAGGAAGTTGGTGTTGGTGGATCCAAAGATTATGTCATCTACGTAAATTTGGGCAACAAATATATCTTTTCCTAGGGTTTTAATAAATAAAGTTGAGTCAATTTGGCCTTGTTTAAATTCTTTAGAAGTTAAGTAAGCTGATAATCGTTCATACCAAGCCCTAGGTGCTTGTTTTAACCCATATAGTGCTTTAGTTAGTTTGTAAACGTAGTTAGGTTTGTCTAGGTCCTCAAACCCTGGGGGTTGTCCTACATAAACTTCTTCTTTAATGAATCCATTTAAAAAGGCTGACTTTACATCCATTTGATATAATTTAAATCCTTTATGGGATGCAAAGGCTAATAACATTCTAATGGACTCCAGTCTGGCTACTGGGGCATATGTTTCATCGTAGTCTAATCCCTCTACTTGGCTGAAACCTTTTGCTACTAAGCGGGCTTTATTTCTGACTATTTCTCCTTGATCATTCAACTTATTCCTAAAGACCCACTTAGTATCTATGATGGATGTGCCTTCAGGTTTAGGCACTAGTTCCCAGACTTGGTTCCTCTCAAATTGGGCTAATTCTTCTTGCATAGCTATGATCCAATCAGGGTCAGGTAGGGCTTCATCTATAGTTTTGGGTTCTATTTTTGATATCATAGCTATTTGACTAAGGTTTCTATAGGAGGATCTAGTCCTGACTCCTAGAGTTGGATCACCCACAATTTGATCGGTTGGGTGACTGAGTCTGGTTTCTTGGTTCTCCTAGAGCTTGGTTCAGCCTCAGGTCCGGCTGGTTGGTTTGTTTCGACTCTTTGGGATGGTTGATTTGTTGGTTCGATACTTGGTTCAGTTGACTCATAAATTGGTTCAATGGTTAGCTCGTTTAAGGGTTCAATTAAGGGTTCATTATTTTCTTGGTCAGAGTTTGATGAAGTTAAATCTGGATTATTAGATGTTGAGTTGATTTCTTCGTCAAAAATTAAGTTTGTTGTTTCTTCAATTTTCTTAGTTTGTTTGTTGTAAACTCTATAGGCTCTACTTGTGGTTGAGTATCCTAGGAAGATACCTAGGTTTGACTTGGACTGAAATTTTCCTAAATAGTCTTTGGTGTTTAGGATATGGACTTTGCATCCAAAGACCCTTAGGTAGTGTAGGTTTGGGAGTCTATGGTAGTACAGTTCATAGGGGGTTTTGTTGTGTCGCTTGTTAATCAAAACCCTATTTTGGATATAACAAGCCGTACTAATCGCTTCTGCCCAAAATTGGTTTGCTAGAGTAAATTCGTTGAGCATAGCCCTAGCGGCTTCTTGTAATGTTCTATTCCTTCGCTCAACTATCCCATTTTGTTGGGGGGTTCTAGGACATGAAAATTCATGTAAGTACCCATTTACCTTACAGAATTCCTCGAATCGTTGATTTTCAAACTCTCCCCCGTGATCACTCCTAAGTCTTTTAATTTTAGTGTCATTTTGATTTTCAATTAGTTTACAGAATTCATTAAATAGGTTTAGGGTTTCATCTTTGGTTTTTAGAAACCTAACCCAGGTAAACCTAGAGTAATCATCAACTATTACTAAGCAGTATCGGTTCCCGCTTAGTGACTTGGCTCCATGTGAATCAAATAGGTCAAGGTGCAGGAGCTCAAGTGTGGTTTGAGTTAAATCAGACTTGATTAGTTTGTGATTGGATTTGGTTTGTTTACCTTGATTACATGATTCACATATTAGGTTTTCATTATTTTTGATTTTGGGGATACCTTTGATTAAGCCAAGTTGAGTAATTTTTGACATAGTTCTCAAATTGGTATGACCTAATCTCCTATGCCAGAGGTTTGATTGTTCTAATTGTGTTAACATACATTTGGGTATAAGGGGAAGATTTATAGTGTATACATTGTTGTTCCTAGTGCCCTTAAGTATGATTTCTGAGTCTTGTTCATTTCTAATCAGGCAGTTGGAATTGTTGAAAGTAACTATATAACCAGAATCACATAACTGACTTATGCTAAGCAAGTTAAAATTAAAGTTTTCAACCAATAGCACTTTCTTAATAATGAAATCAGATTTAAGCTCAATATTACCTGACCCAATTACCTTGAGTGTAGCATTATTGCAAATGCCACTGAGCCTAGGTTTTTGAGTTTGAGCTTGGTGAACTTCAATTTATCTCCAGTCATGTGTCTGGAGCAACCGCTATCCAACATCCATTGGTCCAAATCGTTATGTTCCTACGCATAAAGAATTTTCTTGATTTGGATCCAATTAGAATCAGGAATATCTTAAATTGAGTTTCACTGCCTAGTCTGTCTCACCCAAATCTAGGGTTTTCATTCACGTTAACCTTATAGGTTTTGTGAGACAGGTTTTGATAATTTTGATAGTTTATTTTGAAAATAATTAAATTTTGAAAACTTAATTAATTTTGAAAATGATTAAATTTTTGAAAAACTTAATTTTGAAAACAATTAAATTTTTGAAAAGAAGTTTAAATCTACAAATAACTGAATTTTTGTGTTAGATTCGAATTTGACAAAAATTAATTTGAATTTCAATTTCAAAAATTGGCTTCCAGGTCTTTGCGAGGCACTAGGCCTTCTTTGGCCGTAGCCTTATGGGATCATCCACCCTTTCCTTGACAAAGCCTTTTAATGAAATTTCATTTTCAAAATTATTCTTTGAAAAATTTCTGGTCTAACTAGTTTAGGTTTTGGATCAGTAGCTTCGGCTAGTTCCACCAAATTGGCTTCCCTAACGTACTATCATCTCACCTCCACCCAATACTATGTTGTCAAGTTTCAGTTAAGTTTGTTTAGTCCTTAAACTAGCCTAAGTCTAAGCATGGTAAATTACAGAAATTAAATAAACAATCAATCAAGCAATTGAATTCAAGAGTAACAATTTTATCTAATAATGAATATAGTTTTCAGTTTGGCTCCCCCTGGACTAAAGCCACGGTGATGGTTAGGCAAGATGTGAATCTTGTCCTTGGGGATCCAATACTGATTTGATCCAGTCGGTTTGTTCAGGCATAGTTTAGGTACCCATGCCTGAATTTTACCTCTGGACTGATTCAGTACAGCAAAGTAAGATCTTTGCCGGGATTTGGTTCTATAGCCCAGTCCGGATCGATTTAGAACTGATTTCTGTTTTCCAAGGATCATGTCAAGACCCTTGGAACCAGATGTAAATCGTTCTAATGCTGATCTAAGATCCTTAACCTGAGTTTTCAGGGAGGAGTTTTCCTTTTCAAGTTTTTCAACTTGAGTAGGAGTTCCTTCCTGAACCTTCTCGGTCAAGGGCTTAGAGTCAGCTCCCTCTTTCAGGAGTTTTACTTCCTGTCGGAGGGATTCGACTCGGAGTTTGGCTTTTGCCAAATCTCGAGAAAGAAATGAAATTAATTCAGTTAATTGAGATCTATTAAAACCAGTTACCTTAATTTCTCCGTCTGCTGTGAAGGTCAGCTCGTCGTCCTCCTGTTCTGATTCTGACTCGGTTCTGACTTTTTCTGAGGCGGTCAGAGCTAGTAGGTTTGATTGGGGTGCTTCTTCTTCTTCTTCCGAGGAAGACTCGTCCCAGGTTGCTTGGAGCGCCTTCTTTCTTCTTGTCCTTTTTGTCTCCTTAGGTTAGGGCACTCTGACTTGTAGTGGCCCTTTTTCTTGCACTCGTAGCAGGTTACGTTGGGCTTGTGTTTGTCATTTGATGGTTCAGCTGGTTCGTCCTTTCTTCGGCTTGTCCTCCGTGTGTTGGCTTGATTTTTCAATTTTTTGTAGTAGCTTCGGGCCATCGGACCAGCTCAGATTGATCTCCTTCTTCATCGTCTGCGTCTGAATCAGAGTTGAGCTCGGGTTCAGGTTGAGGTTTCTTTTTTGTCGCTTTTCCAGTTTTTCCTGCAAAAAAGGCAATACTCTTCTCGGTCATATTGCAGTTAGTCTGCTCATGAAGTTCTAACTCAGAAAATAATTCATCTAATTTAATTTTGGAGAGATCCCTTGAAACCTTGTATGCATCTACCATAGATGCCCACAAGGTATTTCTAGGGAAAGCGTTTAGGGCATACCTTATTAGGTCACGGTTTTCGACCTTGTGACCTATCGTGTGAAGACCGTTCATCAGTTCTTGGATGCGTGCGTGGAGTTGGGCTGCTGTTTCGTTGTCGACCATCTTGATAGTGTACAATTTGTTCAGGAGCAGATCCCTCTTACTGATCCTGGTGTCTGACGTTCCTTCGTGTAGCTCAATCAACTTTGCCCACAGCTCCTTGTCACTGTTGAAGGGGCCTACTCGGTTGAGCTCTTCCTTTGTCAGCCCGCATTGTAGGGTTTGTGTTGCTTTTGCATCGGCTTCTATTTTGCGTTTTAGGGTGTTGTCCCACTCCGAGTAGCTTTGTGGTAGTCCTTCGGCGTTTTTGAGGATCTCCATATCGGACTGGATAATGATCCACATGTCCACCTGAGTTTTCAGGTGGACCTCCATACGACTTTTCCAGTAGGAAAAGTCTTCTCCACTGAAGAGTGGAGGTCTGGCAGCGCTAAATCCCTCTTGCATGGCCATTTGATCTGTAAAAGAAAACTAACACGAAAATGTCCCAAGACTTGGTCTTGGATTAGTAGTGCAGGATAAGAATAATAAAATAAAAAAAATTCGAATGATAATAAGAAATAAAGAAAATCCGAAAAATTTTCAAACTGGTGGTTGCACCAAGTTTGAACTTCCCCGCTCTGATACCACTTGTTGGATCGAGAAAACCGATAGAGGGGGGGGGTGAATATCGGAAATCGTTCGGACTTTCGTAAAGAGCAATTGCACAGCGGAAGTAAAAATAAACACAACACAGAGACACAGTCGATTTTACTTGGTTCGGAGCCTGTGTCGACTCCTACTCCAAGGCCCACGGTCGTTGACCGTTTACTTTGGGCAATTCTATATGAAGCGCAATAATAGTTACAGAATTTAGTTACAAAGTAAGTGCACGAAAATAATAATAAAGAATTGCGCTCTTCGTTATCGACGTCCGGAGTGTATTGACTTTTTCGGGGCAGCGGGACGTCGTCGGCTCGAGTTGGAGTGTTTCCGGAGCAAGGCACGAGCGTAGAAGAGCTTTGAGGCGTTGAGAGAATTGTTGTCCTGAAGCCTTGGTCGAGGGTCCTTTATATAGGGCCTGGGGGCGCCCGGTACGTCGGGGGCGCCCCCCATGTGGCCTTTGATCCGCCAAAGTCTCGGTCGCGTCTGATCCTCTGGATCCGCTTTGACCGGGGCGCCCGGAGCGCTCGGGGCGCCCGGAGCGCTCGGGGCGCCCGGAGCGCTCGGGGGGCCGCCCGGATTGACCGGGTCAAACTTTATCCGCTTGGCTTCGAGGGCTTTTGGTTCGATGCATGCGTATGGGGGCGCCCGGGACGCTGGGGGCGCCCGGGAGCAGCGGGGGTGCCCGGGAGCAGGGGGCGCCCCGCTCGCAGCTGTTCGAACCCTTTTTTCTTTGACTTGTTTTGTATGGACCTTGGGGGCGCCCGGGACACTCCGGGCGCCCTACTCAGCCATTGCCTCTCTCCTTTGAGGCTTTCTGAGCTGCAGACACACGTTCCTTCGGTCCTGCATCCAGGGTTAGTCCAAAACACAATGCAACAATAAAATATTTATTTATACAGCCTTAGCTGTCTTGGTTCTGACTTTGGTCTCCAAAATGGAGTCCTAGGTCGAACCGACGCCTACTGTTCCCTCGACGGGGAACGCGTCCTCACCTACTCCTCTCGGGAGAGTTTACCTGATGCCAACCGCTCCTTTGGTTGGACTTTTGCCTGACGGTCTTTTGTCAGGTCTTCGATACTGGCAGTCCTTCGCCAGTTGCCTAGTAGTCCTTCGCTAGGGCTTGTATACTGGCTGTCCTTCGCCAGTTGCCTAGCATTCCTTCGCTAGGGCTTTCCTACTGGCAGTCCTTCGCCAGTTGCCTAGCATTTCTTCGCTAGGGCTTTGCTACTGGCAGTCCTTCGCCAGTTGCCTAGCATTCCTTCGCTAGGACTTTGTCTCTGCACACTAGAGTAATTTGTTAGAAACACAAGTAAGACTTAAATTTGTTATCAAAACACAGGTTTGACTTTGGTGCATTCTGCACCAACAATTGTTATTATAACATACTATGCATATCTGCTGGGTATTCGCTGAGTTATGGACTCACCCCGTTGCCATATATTTTTATTTCAGGTTGAGATATTTGGAGTCGCCAGAAGAGCCCAGCAGCCAGTCCCTACCCATCGCGACCGCAGGATTTTGTTTTATCCTGTGTAGTGCATTGTTTTATATTCCTTTTAGTGATTTGTATATGTCATATGTGTCGTGTGCCCTAAGGGGTTTTGTGTATTGGTTGTTTCGTCGTAAGTCGGACCGGTCCGCAGTCAGGTATGATTTATTTTATGTTATGGTCAGTTTATGTTTTAGTTTTGAGGCCTGAGGCCAAATTATTATCTGCGTGTGTGTTTGGATAGTGTATGTATGTGTAAATTGTCCGCCGAACAGGGGAGATGTTGTCCGATTTTATATTGGAACAGCGGCTCTTGGGTCTCGGGGCGTGACAAGGACTATGCTTAATGCTTACTCCTTACCTAGCTATTTTTGGGCGGAAGCGGTAAATACCGCTTGCTACATCCAAAATCGAGTTTTAATTCATAGATTTTTAGGAAAAATACCTTTTGAATTGTAGAATGGGAGAATTCCTCAAATTCACTATTTTAGAGTTTTTGGGTGTAAGGTCTATATTTTGAACACTAAGGATGATCTAAGAAAATTTGAGTCTAAGGCGGATGAAGGGATCTTAGTTGGATACTTATCTACTAGTAGAGAGTATAAAGTGTATAACAAGAGGACTAGAGTGATTGAGGAATCATCCAATATGGATTTTGATGAGTCTACTAGCACTTACCTTAGGAAATCCTCCATTGACAAGGACATAGAAGAAAACCAAAACATTACCCAAAAAATTCGAGACTTACATTTAGGGGGTATTGATCAAGGGGGAGGGAGAAGTGCGTTGGAGGATGAATGAGGCAATGATAATCATGTAGTAAATGAGCCTCTAACCTCTAAGACTTTAAGACAACATCAAGATCATCCTATTGACCAAGTAGTTGGAGATGTTACACAAGGAGTAAGGACTAGATCCTACTTTAGATAACATGCTAGCCAAATTGCCTTAATTTCACAACTTGAGCCAAAATCAATTGATGAAGCCTCAGGTGATGTGGATTGGATTCTAGCCATGCAAGAAGAATTGAACCAATTTGAAAGGAGCGAAGTGTGGGAGTTAGTTCCTAGACCCATTAATGATAGTACCATTGTTACAACAAGATGAGGAAGAAAGGATTTACTAGGTTAGTAGCAAGGGTTTCAATCAGTTGAGGCCTTGACATATGAGACATATGCTCCATAGCTAGATTGTTAGTGATATGAGAGAAGTGTCTAAGGCAATCGCCTTATGGTGTAAACATTTTATTAATAAATGATAATTCACTATTTGAGTATACATGTTTTATGTATTTGATTGGATCTTAAACTCATCTACTGAATGTCGCAATATAACTCACAGCATAAGAGAATTTGTGATGGGATCACAACTATGATTATCTCTAATGTGCAATGTGAAGTATTGAAATTATCCTAGTCGATGAATTGATAAAACGAACACTATCATTTGTTGAGACTAGCATGGGTTTCTCTAATCAGCTGATTCTCACTGGCTGGTGACATTGGGATGTCCGGAGATAACATGGATGCTAGTAAGAGAACTAGTTCATTGGAGTGACTAGCTGTAAGACTTCATATGGTTATCTATAATGATATGTCAATGAAGTTCTTACTGCAGCTTAAGTGCGATGTTCCTTTGACTTGCGGTGTTCAAGTCATCTTGGTCATGGAGACTTATACTTTAACATCTTAAGCAAGCATCTCCAAGGAGGTGTGGACCCAGGATGGTTGGGTATAAGCCAAAGTGCCCGAAGATGTTTGAACAGCCTACAAAGGATTCACCACTCCTTGCGAGGAGATGTATACCCAGGCCTATTGTCGGATTGTTACTCAGAAACCTCTGGCCAGAGTATATCATGTTTAGAGTGAGAGTCTCTAAAATACATGAGAGTAATTAGAAATCCAAAGGACGAGAAAGACACTACTTGGGCTAGGTGTGACGTAGTCAGCCTAGTGGGGGCTGACACCATAGACCGTGTCCTGAACCAAGTGGGTATAAGGTGGTGAAAGGAATGGGACACGATTCATTAGAGCTGCTGAAGGGTTTCAGAATAATTTCTTCTGAGGTCAAACCGTTGATCTTTCGATTAATTGGGGATCATGATGTACTACTAGGTGCCACTCATGATCGTTCTATAATTAGTTAATTATAGACGGCCAACATAAATCGAAAGCCTATTTAGTCACACGCACTACGAGTAATCCGAGGGATTTAAAACGAGTTGAAAATTGGATTTTCCGATCAAGAGAAATAAGTCGAATCTGAGTTAGTCAGAGGCGCAATGGAAGCTAAAAATGGCTAAGTCTTTTGAAGGCTTTTTGGGCGAATTAAATGAGTTTAATTCGCGGCGGTTCGGGTTGGTTTGGCCGGCCAAAGAGGGTGCCAAAAACCCCTTTGGTGGCCGGCCACAATAAGAAGAGAAAACCAATTAATTTTGGTTTAATTAATAAAATAAATCTAGTGCGATTTATTTTATAAATTATGGATAAATAAATTTGTATAAAGAAATTTATATAAATAAAATTTATAGAAATTTATTCTTTTATGGAAGATTAAAATAATCCATGAATTGGTTTATTTTAATTTTATAAAATCAATTATGAATTGATTTTTTCATAATAAGAAAGTTTATAAATTTCTTATAAAAATTTATTCCATAATTTAAAGAGAAAAAGAATTAGTTTTATTATAGTTTATAATAAAGACTCGGTTTAAACGGAATAATAAGAAAATTTATAAGATAAATTTCTTATAACTAATTCCGTTAATTCCGTTAATTCGGTTTAGAGGGAGACTTAGCAAAGGAGTTGCTACTATATATAGGAACCAAAGGCTAGCCCTTATTCCTAATTAAGAGATTAATTATTCTCTCCCTCTCTCTCTTAATCTCTCCTCTCCTCCTTCTTCCTCTCTTCCCTTAGGGTCGGCGCCCACCTATTCTTGGAGTCCTAGGGCCGGCGCCCACTTGGTGGCTTAGGGCCGGCGCAAACTCTATCCAAGGTGGTGGTTGCTTGCCGTGAGCATTGAAGAAGAAGGAGAACCCGAACACGATGAAGAAGAAGCGGATAGCGACTCCTCTCTTCCCGGAATTCGATTGCGTTACTTCGTTGGTTAGTTTTCCATTGTTTTTCTCTTGTTCTTCTAGTTGTGCCTTCCGAGAATCTAGTAGTTCTCGTCGGCACAAAACTCGTGACTTTGCGAAGTCATCCCGAAGAGAACTCGGCGAGGACGCGAATAGAAGCGGAGCTTCCAAGGGACGCTACGGTTGGATCTCGTCCCTTACTTCGAGTTACGAGAGGTACTTGGTAAATTTGTTTACTTTTCCGCAAAGTTTTATTTTATGATTATGTCAACACAATGTAAGGTTGCATGCTAGATACGAAGTTAAAATAATTTAGGAAATTATTTTATGCAAACTCTTCCGCTGCACGTAAAAATTTTGAATTTTACGAACTCGTATCCTTGTCGACATGCACCCGGTCCCAACATAGATTAGAATTCATACGAATTTTATTAGGATATGCCGCTCACATGGGTTTTAAGCTTCATCAAATGGATGTGAAATAGACATTTCTTAATGGGGTTATTAAGGAGGAAGTGTATGTAGAGCAACCACCCGGGTTTGAAAACACAAATTGCCCTAATCATGTCTATAAACTAAGGAAAGCCTTATATGGATTAAAACAAGCTCCCCGGGCTTGGTATAAGATGCTCTCATCTTTCTTAGTATCCAAGGGTTTTAGAAGGGGAACAATTGATCCAACTTTATTTCTAGAATCTAAGGATAAGGATATTTTTGTGGCCCAAGTTTATGTTGATGACATCATTTTTGGGTCAACAAATAGTAAGTTTCTTCATGAGTTTATCAAGAGTATGGAGAATGAGTTTGAAATGAGTCTTGTTGGGGAATTGACCTTTTCTTAGGATTACAAGTCAAACAAACAAATGAAGGGACTCATGTTTATCAAACAAAATATGCTAGAGAAATTATAAAGAAATTTGGGTTAGAAAATGCTAAGGTAGCATCTACCCCCATTGGCATAAATGTCAAAATGGATAGTGATCTTGAAGGGAAGGTCTGGATCCAAAGCAATATAGGAGCATGATTGATAACTTGTTGTATCTAACCGCTAGTAGACCGGATATATTATTTGTGGTAGGTATGTATACAAGGTATCAATCTTGTGCCAAAGAATCTCACCTAGTGGTAGTAAAGAGGATCTTAAGGTATATTAAGGGTACTCTTAATGTCGGTCCTTGGTATCCTAGAACTTCAAACATTGAACTATTTGGATATACCGACTCCGATTATGCGGGTTACAAATTAGATAGGAAGAGTACTAGTGGCGGGTGTCAATTTCTTGGTTCATCCCTAGTTAGTTGGAGTAGTAGAAAACAACCATGTGTTGCCTTATCAACAACAGAGGTCGAATATGTAGCAATGGGTGGTTGTATAGTTCAATTACTTTGGATCATGCATACCTTAGAAGATTATGAACTTCATTACTCCAAGGTCAATGTTTTATGTGATAATGTGAGCACTATTATTTTAACCAAAAATCCGGTGCATCACTCTAGGACAAAACACATTGAAGTGAAATATCACTTCATTAGGAAAAAAAATGATTAACGAGGTTACCAACCAACCTCGGGCGACCGGCCCTGCCACACGGAAATTTCCCACCGGCCGCCAGGGTAAATCGGGAAGCGCTCGCAGTGGGCGGTCTAGAAGCCCAGCGTCCCAGGGTTCGCGCCCCATTTGGAGGAAAAAATCCTGCAAATGCGCCGTAGCTGGGGATCGAACCGAGGATGCCTGGGAAAGCGACTAGTCGCCCTACCACTGCACCATAACCCCGGTGGCAAATATCACTTCATTAGGGATCATGTGGCAAGGGGTAATATTGAATTGCATTATGTTGAATCTAAGTCCAACATTGCCAACATGTTTACCAAGCCTCTACCCGAAGCGGAGTTCACATCGCTAAGAAGAGGACTTGGTATGTGTTTTGTAGAAGTATAAAATTGACCTTGGGGTAATGCTATAGTAAGGTAGTGCATGAGTCATTAGGATGATACAAATAATTCACTTATGCGTATGACATATTGTTGGGTTGTTAGATGTATCACATTATTGAAAATAGATTAATTATGGGGAAAGAAAATGTTTAATTAATGTACATCTTGCCTCGGGAATACTCCTTCTCGAGTGAGTCTTGGGAATCCAAGAGAGAGAGAGAGGGGGAGTCGTCCCGACTCGGTACATAACTTCTTCGGTCCACGTGTCAGCCATGGGGTGCTTAACCCCATCACATGTCCCCCCTTCAAGTTTAATCGAAGGAAGTGTTGCTGACTGATTAGACTAGTGGTGTAACGAAGAAGCTATGTTATGCTGGGTCCATATATATTTCTTACTACTTCACCGGCGGCCTACCGGACCCCAGGCAGCTCCTCTAATGTGTACTATATCTCCAAGGGTTTCGAGACAACACCCTGACAATGTCCATGACCCCCTTTTCGCAAACGCATGGGGTCTCTTAATGGCGATGACAGACCCAATATAGACTGTCACGAATGTGGGTCTCAAATTTAGATGTATATGAAATGCTGGAAACCCTTTTTGCAATCAAAATATAAAAATGTAGCAAAGGGGCCACAGGTCGTATTTTTCTCGGGGCTAGTTATCGTGTTTGATTCGAGCTTGTATTTATGTGTCGTTAATGTTTTTGGGTTTCGAATAAAATCTGGGTTTTGTTTCACTTGGAAATGAAATAGCAGTTAAAATGAAGGAAACGGCAAGTTATAATTCAATCAAAGGGGAAACCAAATCAATCAAAGGGGCTTAACTAAATTTTTTAAACAAAATTGAGATTAATGCCATCTAAATGCTAAGCAATTGAATACGAACAGTGATTGGAATTTTCAGAGACAATCAAACTTAAAACAATTGGTAGCTACAAAATTCTTTAATCAAACCTTTGAACAAACTCAACTCAAACTAAATACAATGAACAGAAATTCTTCTGTGCCAAACGAACTGATGCTAGCTGCAGGAATTCTAACTGATCTATTCAGATTAAACTAATCAATTCATTGGAAGTCAACAAGGATTCAAGGCTGAACTCAAGTGCAGCAATAAAGATCAGAATTCAGACTGAATCATTACTCTATACAGGGCAGCTTCCATTAGCTTGACACAGGGGCATATAAGCTGAGTTTCAGAGACAAATATTATGCAAAATTACACACGGAATTGCAGAATGGGGACTGAAACATTACCGAATAGAAACTGATACGGAAACAATCTGATTAGCAGATATAACAACTGATAAGCAAGATGAAATCTTGATACGCAACAGGGAAAAGCTGAATTGCTGCATACCAAGTAAACTACAGAGCAGAAACACCACTACAAGCACACTTAAATCGATTTTATCAAACTAGTATCAGATCAACTCAGTAATAAACTAGGCTAGCTGCTATATAAGGGAGCTCAAGAACCGAAAATTTGCAGAAACTAGAGGATGATACGCTGCTGATATGCAACAGTAAGTTGGCACGCAAGTTTGAACTAAATTCAGAAATGAATTGCGGAGAAACAAACTGATCTAATTACAATAGTTCATTACACAAACAATCTAGCTAATAAAAGCACTGAATTAAAACTCTAATTTAAACAAAAACTGTTCAGAAACGAAATACTACCGCCATTGCCTCAGAAATTCAGAAACGAAGTAACAGGAATAAAATCTACTGCTAATAACCAAAATTAACTAAGTCTCAATCCAATTCCTTGCTGTCACTCAAGGATGAGCTCGAATCGAGGTGGTCACGCCTTCAAAACGAAGAAATTGCTGAAGCAAACGAAGAAGAAACGAAGGAGAAACGAAGGAAAACCACTACGGCGAGGATGCGACGAAGAGCTGAAACTGTGGAAAATCTAATTAAATACTTAGCATTGGACGGTCTAGATTGATCGGATGAAATCCAACGGCTGATCTTGCTCTGATTTGAGCCAAACTTTGATGATGATGATCTGGGGTCAGGATCTACCTCGCGGTAGCTCGATCCTCCAGATGTGCAACGGATGGTCCAGATCAACCTAATCTTTGAATGGACGATCTAGAGCCCTCCAAGCTTGATCCAACGGTTGATTGAGCTCTGATTGGGATGAAACTTCAGATCTTGATCAGAGTGCTTGATCAACCCTAACTCTAGCTCAGATTGCTTCAGATGGTCCTGGATGGCTCAGATCTAGCCGCTTTTGAATCGGACGGCCCGGATTAATCGTAAGCTTGATAATTCGATCCGGTTCACTTCCGACTCAAGTTTGACCCAATATGCTCTAGGTCCAGGATCCTTTCATGCTACAAAAAATATATCAGAAAATTAGTGGCTAAATAATCCAAAAATGTGTAAATTTGTAATTAAGTCCAAAATAAGAGGAAATCCTAAAACCTAGGGCAATTTCACAATTAAGCAATGAAAACATAGGTCAAACATGGATTTTAGCAACTCAAATGATCAATAAAATGGTATCTATCAGGCGACAAGGTCATCCGACAATGTTGTCTCGCCACTTACTTCGTCATTCTCTGCGCAGCGATCTCCCACTGATACGTGCCTCGACCCATATGAAGCAACGCCAGTAAAGGATGGTGGCTCCTCGGGATGCCCCATCAGTGCCGTTGACGTGTTGTTTCCCCATGGCTCACACGTGAGAGGCTTCTCCCTATAAAAGCGGGTGCAATGACCCCCTTCTTCCTTCCTGTGTTATCTGTTTTCAAGCATCCTTGCTCATTGCTCTTCGTTTTACGGCCGTAATCCCCAAGCGTAAGTCTCTTTCTATTCTCTTCTTTCCTATATCTCCATGAGTCCCGTAGAGAGGAAGAAGAAGACTCGAAGCGAGGGCGAAGGTTCCTTAGGGGAACCAACCTATCATCCGGAATGATACCATCTCCTCTAGGGCCAGGTTAGAGTCCCTTCAGGCCGCCTGCCAGAGATATAGCATCCCAGAGGATTGGGAGGTAAGAGTTCCGACCTTAGGTCAATCCCCCGTAGAGACTCCTGTAGGTTTTTTCACCTTCTTCTTAGGGCAGGTAGAGTTAGGGATCCGTTTCCCTATTCCTTGCTTTTTCATGAATATCGCCAACTATTTTAGCATACCTCTTCAACATCTGGCTCCGAACATCTTTGCCCAGATGGCGAGGCGTTTATCCTCTTCAAACTCTACAGCATCCCTTTGACCCCCCCCCCCCCCCAATTCTTCCATTTTTTCTTTGTCCCGGTTGGCTCCCGAGGGGCATTTGGCTTTACCACCCGTATCAGCCATAGGTTCCTGAGGGTCTGCCTTCCTCTCACAAGGGGTTGAAGGAATGTTTTTTCTATATCCGCCTCCCTGATCGACCCTTCAGTCCTATCCACTGGACAGAGAGTCTGCCGCCCATCTCGGACCTCAGTAACTTCCAGCAAGATGGAGGATACCAGAGGGCTAAGAGTATCCTGGCAGGGATGGAATTCCACGACCTTCAACTAGTGCAGTGCGAAGAGCTTCTCTATCGGGCTGACCTCAGTCCGAATGTCACGAGACTTAGCTCAAATCTTCGTAAGTTCTGTTTGATCCTGCAAGTGTCTTGTTAATTCTAACTGATACCTTTTTGTCCCCACCACGCAGACGATGTCATGCTCTCTCGAGCTATTCACCGGTTCCTGAAGTGGGAGCAGGCTAATGAGCAGGCCCTAGTTCTTACTTCAGCCCCTTCCACCCCTGTGGGCATCTTCGCCGAGGGCAGCGAGGAAATGGCCGCACAGGCAGAAGGCCAAGAAGCTCTGATGGCTCCCGAAAATCCCGGAGTGGCAGAACTGTCTATCGACTTCAAAGGGGATTCCCCTTCGTCTCCTGTCAAGGCAACAGAGGGAGAGGTTTCACCCACTCCCCCTGCAGAGCAACTAGTGACCCGGATTATCGAGAAGAAACGGCGGAAGTGACTGGCCCAGAAGCTGTAGAGGCAATCGACCCTTAAATGATTGGAAGATCATGGTTTTGATGTGTGTGTGTGAATATGTTTAAGGTTAGAGTGTTATGTTGTATTTGATGTGTGTGATTGAGTTTGCAGGACTTGGAGGATCACACATGGTGGACAAATCCGAGGGACGAGAGCCGAGGGAGGAGACCTCCAAGGGTAAGTCGGGAAGTGGACTTCAAGGGCACATGTGAAGGGTGGCATGGAGGCAAGCCAAGGGAAGGCTTGCGTGCACATCCGAGGGACGATAGCCAGAGGAAGAGGACTTCAAGAGGTGAGCTAAGGGAGCAGACCTAAAGGCACACGTGAAGGAGAAGGTCTGGAGTGGCTGGAACTAGGCTGAGAAGCAGGGCATTCGACTGGCCCAGGGCCAGTCGACTGCCAAAACTCACAGAAAGTTTTCGACCTCGGACCAATCGACTGGCCCCAAGGCACGACTGGTATACCCTGATAACTAGCCGTTGGCTAGCAATTAATGCTAGGTCAGTCGACTGCCCTAGGGGCAGTCGATTGGTGCGGAGCTGGACAGACTGCGAGTCTGTCCTGTTCACCTATAAAAGGAGCACCTTTTTGCACGTGAGCGTTACGGTTCCGCACAGAGTCGAAGTACTGCTCGTCTGTAGAGTGATTCATACTTCCTCTCTCATATTCTTGCATTCTGTAAAGAGGAAGATCTCGACTGTAAAGGTTTCTCCACCTGAAGGAGGGTTTCATAGTGAAAGTGGTGCTCGCGGCGTGGATCCTTGGACTAGTCACCCATCTGGGTGGATACCAAGTAACTCCTTTTGTTAGCATTGCATCTTGTTTCTTTTACATATTATCGTTCCGCTGCGCTAACAACTCTGTAGAGATCAAAACGACGAAAAAGTGTTATTCACCCCCCTCCCCCCTCTAGCACGCCTAAAACGATCCATCAGTTTTAGGAATGCCAGGGCCTAAAAGTGCTATTCTCGGTTAGGCCCAAAGTAGACAATATCATACCATTGTGAAGATATCTAAATTTCTTTTGGTCCTAACAGTTGGTATCAGAGCCGGTGCGTTTCGGAAGAACTAACCGTCAACCAAAGCAAATTCAATGGCGTTTCAAGAGGGATACTCCACTGCATGACCACCCTTCTTCGACTGGAACGACTTCGCTTACTGGAAAGGTAGGATGCAATACTACCTTATGAATGATATTGAGAACTGGATTAATGTTACAGATGGCTTCGAGGCACCCGTCGATGAAAGAGGAGAACCAACACCGATAAGATCCTGGTCAAAGGAGATAATGAAGAGGGCGCAATCCAATGCCAAGGCCAGCACCACACTGCAGTGCGGGCTCTCAAAGGAGCAACTGAACAAGGTGAGGTCGTTTAAGAGCGCCAAGGAACTGTGGGACAAGTTGGTGGAATTGAACGAGGGGTTAAACGAGTCCAGAAGAGCCAAGAAGGACTTGCTCGTGGCCCAACTCCAGTCCTTATCCATGAAGAGCAATGAGACTGTCAGCCAGCTACATGGAAGGGTGAAGGAGGTAATCAATGAGCTCCATGTAATTGGAGAGAAGATCGAGAACCGGGACATCGTGAGGTACGTTCTATAAGCCTTCCCGAGAACCACCTTGTGAGCATCCATGGTTGATGCTTACAAGGTGTCAAGGGATTTGTCCATTGTTAAACTAGACGATTTATTTTGTGAATTTGAGCTACACGAGCAAGCTAACGTCTCGACCAAGGAGAAGGGTATTGCCTTTGTTGCAGAAAAGGAGAAGAAGAAGAGGAAGGAGAAGAAAAGGTGATCTACTCCTCCTCGTCAGATTCAGAGGAATCCAGCACCTCCTTGGATAGCGATCAAGAGACGTTCATGGTAAGAAAATTTCGTAGAGCCTTTAAAAGTTTGTCTAATAAGTCCTATGCTAGGAAAGGGTCCAAAGGCAAGGGTAAGGCCAAGGACATCATATGCTATAACTGCCACCATGAAGAACACATGAAGAATGAGTGCCCTCAATTGAAGAGAAGAGATGACAAGAAGGAGGAGAAAAAGAAAGGTGACAAGAAGAGGACAAAGGGAAAGGAGAAAGGTGCCACCAACCTCAAGGCGACGTGGAATGATCCATCATCCTCAGAGGAAGAAGAAGAGCAAGTCTCCCACTTCACTCTTATGGCACAAGACCACTCAGACTCATCAGATGATGAAAGAAGCTCAAGTAGTGAAGATGAGAGCTCATCCACTTCATCATCAGAGTCAGAAGCTTCGGTAAGTGAGGTATACCACTTACCCTCTTCTACTTTAGTAAAGATTATTTCTAGCACTAACATGGACTTAGCTAAGGCTAGAAGCAAAATTAAGGATCTAAAAGAAGAAATTGCCATGCTTAAGGTAGAATCTACCAAACTTGAAGAATTGCATGCTAGATCTACCTCTTCACATGCTTCACATCTTGAAACTGAAAATAGGGAACTAAGGAAGAAGGTAGATGACCTCACCAAGCCCCTTCGGAAATTCCAAGTAGGATCTAGTAACCTAGACATGATAATCAATAGTCAAAGGGTTGTTTATAACAAGGCCGACCTAGGATATAGGCCAAAGACAAAAGAAGTAGCTTTTGTCTCACTCACGGGTAAGATTGGTGCATCTAGGAGACTAGGGGCTAAGGGAAACACAAAGAAGACATGTTTCCTTCTCTGTTGGGACCGGGTGCATGTCGACAAGGATACAGGTTCATTGGAGTGACTAGCTGTAAAACTTCATATGGTAATCTATATAGATATGTCAATGAAGTTCTTACTGCAGCTTAAGTGCGATGTTCCTTTGACTTGCGGTGTTCAAGTCATCTTGGTCATGGAGACTTATACTTTAACATCTTAAGCAAGCATCTCCAAGGAGGTGTGGACCCAGGATGATTGGGTATAAGCCGAAGTGCCCGAAGATGTTTGAACACCCTACAAAGGATTCACCACTCCTTGAGAGGAGATGTATACCCAGGCCTATCGTCGGATTGTTACTCAAAGCCTCTGGCCAGAGCATGTCATGTTTAGAGTGCGAGCCTCTTATTACATGAGAGTAATTAGAAATCCAAAGGACGAGAAAGACACTACTTGGGCTAGGTATGACGTAATCAGCCTAGTGGGACTGACACAAATAGACCGTGTCCTGAACCAAGTGGGTATAAGATGATGAAGGGAATGGGGAACGATTCATTAGAGCTGCTGAAGGGTTTCAGAATTACTTCTGAGGTCAAACCGTTGATCTTTCGATTAATTGGGGGTCATGATGTACTACTAGGTGTCACTCATGATCGTTCTATAATTAGTTGATTATAGACGGCCAACATAAATCGAAAGCCTATTTAGTCACACGCACTACGAGTAATCCGAGGGATTTAAAACGAGTTGAAAATTGGATTTTCCGATCAAGAGAAATAAGTCGAATCTGAGTTAATCAGAGGCGCAAAGGAAACTTAAAATGGCTAAGTCTTTTGAAGGCTTATTGGGCGAATTAAATGAGTTTAATTCGCGGCGATTCGGCTCGGTTTGGCCGGCCAAAGAGGGTGCCAACCCCCTTTGGTTTGGCTGACCACATTAAAGGGAATAAACCAATTTATTTGGTTTAATTGATAAAATAAATCTAGCGCGATTTGTTTTATAAATTATGGATAAATAAATTTGTGTAAAGAAATTTATATAAATAAATTTATAGAAATTTATTCTTTTATGGAAATTAAAATGATCCATGGAATGGTTTATTTTAATTGTATAAAATCAATTATGAATTAATTTTTCCGTAATAAGAAAGTTTATAAATTTCTTATAAAATTTATTCCATAATAAAAGGAGAAATGTATTTGTTTTATTATAAATTTAGTTATAATAAAACTTGGGTTAAACGGAATAATTCATAAGAAAATTTATAGGATAAATTTGTTATGAAAATTCCGTTAAGAAAGAGAATTGATTTTACGTGCAGCGTAAAACTCTCTATTTACTTTGTTAGTGATATGAGAGAAGTGTCCTAAGACAATCGCCTTATGATTGTAAACATTTATTTTAATAAATGATAATTCACTATTTGAGTATACATGTTTGTGTATTTGATTGGGATCTTAAACTCATCTACTGAATGTCCGCAATATAATTCACAGCATAAGAGAATTTGTGATGGGATCACAACTAGTGATTATCTCTAAATGTGCAATTGTGAAGTATTGAAATTATCCCTAGTCGATGAATTGATAAAACGGACATTATCAATTCTGTTGAGACTAGCATGGGTTATTCTCTAATCAGCTGATTCTCACTGGCTGGTGACATTGGAATGTCCGGAGATAAACATGGATGCTAGTTAAGGGAACTAGTTCATTGGAGTGACTAGCTATAAGACTTCATATGGTTATCTATATAGATATGTCAATAAAGTTCTTATTGCAACTTAAGTGCGATGTTCCTTTGACTTGCGGTGTTCAAGTCATCTTGGTCATGGAGACTTATACTTTAACATCTTAAGCAAGCATCTCCAAGGAGGTGTGGACCCAGGATGATTGGGTATAAGCCGAAGTGCCTGAAGATGTTTGAACAGCCTACAAAGGATTCACCACTCCTTGCAAGGAGATGTATACCCAGGCCTATCGTCGGATTGTTACTCAAAGCCTCTGGCCAGAGCATATCATGTTTAGAGTGCGAGTCTCTTAAATACATGAGAGTAATTAGAAATCCAATGGACGAGAAAGACACTACTTGGGCTAGGTGTGACGTAGTCAGCCTAGTGGGGACTGACACACATAGACCGTGTCCTGAACCAAGTGGGTATAAGATGGTGAAAGGAATGAGGCACGATTCATTAGAGCTGTTGAAGGGTTTCAGAATTACTTCTGAGGTCAAATCGTTAATCTTTTGATTAATTGGGGGTCATGATGTACTACTAGGTGTCACTCATGATCGTTCTATAATTAGTTGATTATAGACGGCCAACATAAATCGAAAGCCTATTTAGTCACACGCACTACGAGTAATCCGAGGGATCTAAAACGGGTTGAAAATTGGATTTTCGGATCAAGAGAAATAAGTCGAATCTGAGTTAATCAGAGGCGCAAAGGAAACTTAAAATGGCTAAGTCTTTTGAAGGCTTATTGGGCGAATTAAATGAGTTCAATTCGCGGCGGTTCGGCTCGGTTTGGCCGGCCAAAGAGGGTGCTAACCCCCTTTGGTTTGGTCGGCCACATTAAAAGGGATAAACCAATTTATTTGGTTTAATTGATAAAATAAATCTAGCGCGATTTGTTTTATAAATTATGGATAAATAAATTTGTGTAAAGAAATTTATATAAATAAATTTATAGAAATTTATTCTTTTATGGAAATTAAAATGATCCATGGAATGGTTTATTTTAATTGTATAAAATCAATTATGAATTGATTTTTCCATAAAAAGAAAGTTTATAAATTTCTTGTAAAATTTATTCCATAATAAAAGGAGAGATGTATTTGTTTTATTATAAATTTAGTTATAATAAAACTTGGGTTAAACGGAATAATTCATAAGAAAATTTATTGGATAAATTTGTTATGAAAATTTCGTTAAGAAAGAGAATTGATTTTATTATAAAGTTAGTTATAATAAAATAGGCATAACGGAATAATTCATAAGAAACTTTATAAGATAAAATTCTTATTATAACTAATTCCGTTAAAAGAGAGACTTGGCAAGGGAGAGGCTACTATATAAAGGAACCAAATGCAAGCCTTGAATTCCCAATCGATAGAGCTATCAAGAGATTGATTTCTCTCCCTCTCTCTCTTATTCTCTCTTCTCTCTTTCCCTTTAGGGCCGGCGCCCTACTTGAGAGCTAGGGCCGGCGCACCTTCAACCTTTGGTTGCCGTGAGCCAACAACACCAAGGAGAAGCCAACAAAGAAGAAGAAGAAGCGGATCGCATCTCCCTCCTTCCTGGAATTTAGATTCCGTTTCCTTTTGGTTAGTTTCCATTCTTTTCTCTTGTTGTTCTAGTTGTGCCTTCCGAGAATATAGTAGTTCTCGTCGGCACAAAACTCGTGACTTTGCGAAGTCATCCCGAAGAGAACTCGGCGTGGACGCGAATAGAGGCGGAGCTTCCAAGGGACGCTACGGTTGGATCTCGTCCCTTTCTTCGAGTTACGCGAGGTACAATGTAAATTAGTTTACTTTTCCACAAAAGTTTTTAATTTATGATCATGTCCACACATCATAAGGTCGCATGCTAGATACGTGGTTAAAATAATTTGAGAAATTATTATGCTAATTCTTCCGCTGCACGTAAAAATTTAAAGTTTTACGAACCCGTATCCTTGTCGACATGCACCTGGTCCCAACAGGATGCTCAAGACACATGACCGAAGATGTGAGTAAGTTCACCACTATTAGCTACTTAAGATAAGAGACGGTCTCCTTTGGAAATAGTGGAAAATTGAGAATCATTGGTAGGGGCACCATTGAGGTATCTCCCACAATTTCCATACATAAGTACTCCTAATCAAAGATATGAAATTTAACTTGCTAAGTGTGAGTCAATTATGTGATGCCGGTTTTAGGGTCGAATTTCATGCTAGGAAGTGTCTAATCAAACATAATGAATCTAATGACGTCATATTAGAAGGGTTTAGAGATGCAAATTTATACTATCTTAATCTTGCTTATGCTACTAACAATCTTGCTAAGTGTCTCATGTCTAAAGAAGAGGAAGGGTGGTTGTGGCACCGGAGACTTGGACATGTAAACATGAGGAGTATTGCAAGAGTGACCAAGGAAGAGTTAGTGAAGGGGCTACCAATGATCAAGTATGAAAAGACCAAATTGTGTGATGCATGCCAAGAGGGTAAGCAATTAAAGTCATCACACAAAAATAAAACCCTAACCACTACCTCTTTACCATTAGAGCTTTTACATATAGATTTATTTGATTGTCATAGTACTCCCTCACTAGTAGGGAGTAAATATTGTCTAGTCATAGTAGATGATTTCTCTAGGTTTATATAGGTTTACTTTTTGAAACATAAGGATGATACCCTAGAGATCTTTATAGGATTTAGTAAAAGGGTAGAAAATGAAAAACATATAAAAAAAATCGAATTAGAAGTGACCATGGTGGGGAGTTTCAAAATGTAAGTTTCACACAATTTTGTGTTGAAAATGGATACAAGCATGAATTCTCATGGCCAAGGACTCCTCAACAAAATGGGGTAGTTGAGAGGAGAAACCGAGCCCTACAAGAAGCTGCTAGGACTATGCTTAATGCATATTCCCTTCCTAGCTATTTTTGGGCCGAAGCGGTTAACACCGCTTGCTATATTCAAAACTGAACTAACCGCTCTTCACCGAACTAAAAGTGCTATTCTCGGAATGCCCCCCACTTGTTAGGACCGAAAGGAATTTAGATATCTCCACAATGGTATGATATTGTCCACTTTGGGCCTAAGCCCTCATGATTTTGCTCTTGGGTTCTACCAAAAGGTCTCATACCAATGGAGATATCTTTTTTCCTTATAAGCCTATGATCTTTCCCATGTGTTTTCTATGTGGGACTATGTTTGCAACCTTGCAACCCTAACAATCCCCCCTCAAACAAAGGACCACAAGCCCCTCCCTCAAGCGGAAACCCTTTCCGTTTGATATATGATCCTCAACCCACCAGGACTTTCTGCCTCTCGGTTCACCCTACCTACCAGGACTTCACCGCCTAGCAGCAACTAGGACTTCTCTGCCTGGTGTCTGGTCCTCTTGATCAAGACACGGGAGCCCACACATCCTTTATTCAAGGCTTAGCCCACATGGTTAGATCTGGATCATGGCTCTAGCTTGTGCTTCTTCCGGCAGTTAGTCCCGTGAAGAGCGACCTGGCTCTGATACCACTTGTTAGGACCGAAAGGAATTTAGATATCTCCACAATGGTATAATATTGTCCACTTTGGGCCTAAGCCCTCATGGTTTTGCTCTTGGGTTCTCCCAAAAGGTCTCATGCCAATGGAGATATCTTTTTTCCTTATAAGCCTATGAGCTTTCCCATGTATTTTCGATGTAGGACTATGTTTGCAACCTTGCAACCCTAACAGAAGCCACGCCCCCTGAAGAGGTTGAAGAAGGGTTTAGCTTCAAAGCCTCCGCCCGCCATTGATGAAGAGGACGCGGTGCCTCTGTCCCAGAGGGTTCAGAGAGAACCCTCTTCTCCCACTGCGGCAGTCACCGTTCCCATCGACCGCGACCTAGCCGCTCCGACTGACCCACCTGCTGCTCATCGATGAAAGGAGGTGTCACTTGATGTGCCTAGCTCTCTCCAGAAGACCCCAGCGGCGAAGAAAACGATGACAAAGGGCTCCCAATCCATCCAGCTAAAGGGAACCCCCTCTGACGGTCCGCAAATAACATCTAGCTTGAAGGAGGACGCCCTTGACCCTAGAGATGATCCCGGTCAATCAGGACTGCCTACTGAGGAACTTCTCCCTCCTCCTGTTCAGCTGAGGAGGTCAGCTGGATCAACCCGATATCTAGGCATGCTACACCAGTCCCTACTGACGGTAATTGTGCTTGAGCTTTTCCTCTTTATTTTGTTGTTTTACTTTAACTGTCCTTTTTCTGCAACGTAGGTTGCCTCCAACTGTGCGGCTATGAGCCGCCTGTTGTGCTCCGGAGGGGTCGCTAAAGACCTTCTCCAGCGAGTAGCGGAAGAAGAGGCGGAGGCTGGTCATGCCTGCGAGGCAGGCCTTCTGCAGTTGGAGGTCAGCAGGGTCCTAAGAGAAAAGGTCGAGCATTTTCTCGATGCCCTGCTACCTTCTAAAGAGACAATGCATGGCTACTGTATATGGGAGCGTCCCACATCCGAGAATAATAGATTCCTCTCTGAGGAATTGCAGAGACTGACCCAGTAACGGGACCAACTCTAGGCACAGGCGAAGGAGTTATCTGCCAGCGTTCAGCTCCTGGAGTCTTCAAAGAAGGCTCTGGAGGATCACAATAAAGAACAAGAACACATGCTATCACTTCAGGAGTATGACATAGAGCTGGGGGCCGCCTATGCCTCCGACCTCCAGGACGACGTCATGCGAGCTCAGGCCAAGGCGTCGGCCGTCTCCCAGAAACTCTAGGAGACACTAGGGGCCCATGATCGCCTGCCTAGGGAGGTAGCAGAATTGAAAGCCGCCAAGAAGGAGGTTGAGGCTGCACTAGAGAAACAAAAGATTGACCATGCGGCCCATCTATCCACGGCCGAGGTGGAGTTCAAGGCCCAATTTTTGCAGTCCAACGAGTTCGGCGACCTTCTGGCCAGGCAGGTATGGAAGCGTTTAAAATAGGACTTCAAGGGGGCCATCGACCAACTGAAGAGGGTCCAACTACTAAAACCAGATACATATATGAGTTCCTTGAGTGCCAACCAGGTCTGGGATGAGTTGCCACCCGAAGAGCAAGAAACATAGAGCTCTTCCCTGACCTAGACCTTGTCTTTTTCCCGTCTTTCGTGTTCTCTTTTTGTAATTTCTCCCTTTTCCCGGTAGGCCAGATATGTAATCGTTTTGAATGTGAATGAAAGCATCTCTTGGCTTCCTATGTCTTGAGTAATTTCTTGCCTAGTTTGTTATTCTTAAAATGTTTGTCTCCGAGGAGTCAGAAAGTTAAAGAACCAGCGTTTAGTTCAAGGAGAGGAACAAGGTTCCTCCCCGCTCGAAGGAGCGAGGTGGCAATCAGACACGCCTGAAAAACAAGTGCTCTTGCCCAGCTAGAGGGGCAAGATAACTAACAAACATTTCGAGGACCATGTCTAATCACCGCGAAGGTAGTAGGGTTTTGTAGCTCTTGGTCAGGCATGTGTAGCACCGAGGCTAAGCCTACTCACCGCAGAGGTAGGTAGGATTTTACAGCTCTTGTCCGGGCATGTGCAGCACCGAGGCCAAGCCTACTCACCGCGGAGGTAGTAGGGTTTTACAGCTCTTGGCTGGGCATGTGCAGCACCAAGGTCAAACCTACTCACCGCAAGGTAGTAGGATTTTACTCAGGTAAGGACTCAACGCTCTTTGAGTAATATTTCATTTACTCTTTTTATTTATTGAACTGTAAGGCAGTGCAAACAAAGAATACAGAAGGTAAGCAAACAACTCAACACCTCACCGAGTGCGATAGGGGCGGAGATGGTTGGCGTGCCATGGCCTTTCCAGCCCCTTGCCTTTGTCATCTTCTAGATAGTAGCTGCCCCTGTGAGTTTTTTGGTGATAACATATGGTTCATCCCATTGAGTGTTGAGGAAATCGACCCTAAAATGATTGGAAGATCATGGTTTTGATGTGTGTATGAATATGTTTAAGGTTAGAGTGTTATGTTGTATTTGATATGTGTGATTGAGTTTACAGGACTTGGAGAATCACACATGGTGAGCATATCCGAGGGATGAGAGCCGAGGGAGGAGGACTCCAAGGGCAAGCCGGGAAGTGGACTTCAAGGGCACACGTGAAGGGTGGCATGGAGGCAAGCCAAGGGAAGGCTTATGTGCGCATCTGAGGGACGAGAGCCAGAGGAAGATGACTTCAAGGGGCGAGCCAAGGGAGTGAACCTGAAGGCACACGTGAAGGAGTATGTGAAGAATGACTGGGAGTGAGTGGGCAGTCGACTAGCCAGAGGGTAGTAGACTGCCAAAACTCACAGAATGTTTTCAGCCTTCTACCAGTCGACTGGCCCAGAGGCAGTCGACTGGTATATCCCGAAAATTAGCCGTTGGCTAGCAATTAATGCTAGGCCAGTCGACTGCCCCAGGGGCAGTCGATTGGTATGGGGCTAGACAGATTGTGAGTTTGTCCTGCTTTCCTATAAAAGGAGGACCTTTTTGCACGTGAGCGGTACGGTTCCATACTGTAACGAAGTGCTGCTTGTCTGAAAAGTCCTCTCATCTTCCTCTCTCTTCAATTACTGTATTCTGTAAAGAGGAAATCAACACCGCTATAAAGGTTTCTCCACCTGAAGGAGATTTTTCATAGTGGAGGTGGTGTACGTGTGTAGATCCTTGGATTAGTCACCCATTTGGGTGTATACCAAGTAAATTTTTGTTGTTAGCATTGTTTTTATTGTCCTTTGCATATTATTGTTTCTGCTACGCTAACAACCTTGTAGAGACGTTAACGAAAAAGTGCTATTCACCTCCCCTCTAGCACGCCAGTCGATCTATCAGTTGGTATCAGAGCCGGTTCATTTCGGAAGAACTCACCATCAACCGGAGCAAAGTTTAAATGGTGTTTCAAGAGGGATACAACACATCACGACCACCCTTCTTCGACGGGAATGATTTCGCGTACTGGAAAGGTAGGATGCAATATTATCTTATGAACGATATTGAAAATTGGATTAGCAATGCAGATTGATTTGATGCACCCATCGATGAAAGAGGAGAACCGACACCCATGAGATTCTGATCGAAAGAGATCATGAAGAGGGCACAGTCCAATGCCAAGGCCACCACCACACTTCAGTGCGGCTCTCAAAGGAGCAACTCAACAAGGTGAGACCATTCAAAAGTGCCAAAGAACTGTGGGACAAACAGGTGGAACTGAACGAAGGGTCAAACGAGTCCAGAAGAGCAAAGAAGGACTTGCTCGTGGCCCAACTCCAATCCCTGTCCATGAAGAGCAACGAGACCGTCAGCCAGCTACATAGAAGGGTGAAGAAGGACATCAACGAGCTCCACGTGATTGTAGAAAAGATCGAAAACTGAGATATCGTCAGGTATGTCCTACAAGCCTTCCCGAGAACCACCTTGTGGGCATCTATGGTGGATGCCTACAAAGTATCAAGGGATTTATCTCTAGTTAAATTAGATGATTTATTTTGTGAATTTGAACTGCACGAGCAAGCTAACGTTTCAGCCAAGGAGAATGGTATAGCTTTTATTGCAGAAAAGGAGAAGAAGAAGAGGAAGGAGAAGAAGAAGCTGATCTACTCTTCCTCATCCGACTCAGAGGAGTCCAGCACCTCCATGGATAGCGATCAAGAGGCCTTCATGGTAAGAAAGATGCGTAAGGCTTTCAAAAGTTTTTCTAACAAGTCTTATGCTAGAAAAGGGTCCAAAGGCAAGGGTAAGGCCAAAGACATCATCTGCTACAACTGTCACCAAGAGGGACATATGAAGAACGAGTGCCATCAACTGAAGAGAAGAGATGACAAGAAGGAGGAGAAGAAGAAAGGTGACAAGAAGAGGTCGAAGGGAAAGGAGAAGGGTGCCACCAACCTCAAGGCGACCTGGAATGATCCATCATCCTCGGAGGAGGAAGAAGAGCAAGTCTCACATTTTGCTCTCATGGCAATGGACCACTCAGACTCATCAGATGATGAAAGAAGCTCAAGCAGTGATGAAAGCGACTCCTCATCATCATCATCCGAGTCAGAAGCATCGGTAAGCGAGGTATACCACTTACCCTCCTCTACTTTAGTTAAGATCATTTCTAGCACTAACATGGATTTAGCTAAAGCTAGAAGTAAGATTAAGGATCTAAAAGATGAGATTGTCATGCTAGAGTAGAATCTACAAAACTTAAGGAAGACTTACATGCTAGTTCTCTTATATCACATGCTTCATGTTTTGAAATTGAAAATAGGGAACTTAGGAAAAAGGTAGATGACCTCACAAAGGCACTTAGGAAATTCCAAGTAGGCTCTAGTAACTTAGATATGATAATTAATAGTCAAAGGGTCGTTTATAACATGGCCGGATTAGGATATAGGCCAAAGACAAAGTGGGCTTTGTCTCACTCACGGGTAGGATTGGTGCATCTAGGAGACAAGGGGCTAAGGGAAACACCAAGAGGACATGGGTACCTAAAAGATTTTTAAATGATGCTTATGGATCAAAAATTTGGGTACCAAAAGAGCATGTTTTCCATGTTGTATAGGTGAAGGTGAAGGAGACCTCAACCATGTGGATAGTAGATAGTGGATGCTCAAGACATATGACCGGAGATGTGAGCAAGTTCACTACTATTAGCTACTTAAGAGAAGCGACGGTCTCCTTTGGAAATAGTGAGAAACTGAGAATTATTGGTAGGGGCACCATTGAGGTATCTCCTACAATTTTCATACATAAAGTACTTTTAATTAAAGACATGAAGTTTAATTTACATAGTGTGAGTCAGTTATGTGATGCGGGCTTTAGGGTTGAATTTCATGCTAGGAAGTGCCAAATAAGACAAAATGACTCCAATAATGTCATATTAGAAGGATATAGAGAGGCCAACTTGTATTATCTTGATCTTGCTAATGCTACTAACAATTTGGCTAAGTGTTTCATGTCTAAAGAGGAAGAAGAGTGGTTGTGGCACCGGAGGCTTGGACATGTCAACATGAGAAGCATTGCGAGAGGGGCCAAGAAAGAGTTGGTGAAGGGGCTACCTATGATCAAGTATGAGAAGACAAGATTGTGTGATGCATGCCAAGAGGGTAAGCTATCAAAATCATCACACAAAGGTAAAATCATATCCACTACTACCTTACCATTAGAACTTTTACATATTGATTTGCTTGATTGCCATAGTACTCCCTCACATGTAGGGAGTAAATACTGCTTAGTTATAGTAGATAATTTTTCTAGGTTCGCATGGGTTTTCTTTATGAAACATAAGGACGATACCCTAGAAATCTTTATAGGATTTAGTAAAAGGGTAGAGAATGAAAAACACCTCAAAATTAACCGAATTAGGAGTGACCACGGTGGAGAGTTCCAAAATTTAAGTTTCACACAATTTTGTGTAGAAAATGGATACAAGCATGAATTTTCATGCCTAAGGACTCTTCAACAAAATGGGGTAGTTGAGAGGAGAAATCGATCCCTACAAGAAGCTGCTAGGACTATGCTTAATGCATATTCCCTTCCTAGCTACTTTTGGGCCGAAGCGGTTAACACCGCTTGTTACATTCAATACCAGGTTTTGGTACATAGGTTCCTAGGAAAAACACCTTTTGAATTATGGAATGGGAGAGTACCACAAGTCCACTACTTTAAGGTCTTTGGATGTAAAGTCTATATTTTAAATACCAAAGATGACCTAAGGAAGTTTCAGTCAAAAGTCGATAAGGGAATTCTAGTTGAGTATTCATTAACTAGTAGGGGTTATAAAGTTTACAACAAAAGGACAAAGTGATTGAGGAGTCCTCAAATGTTAACTTTGATGAATCAACTAATACCTACCCTAGAAAAGCCTCAATTGATAAGGATATGGATGAAGTCCAACCCCTTGACCAAAGAATCCAAGATCTACATTTGGAGGGCAATGATCTAGGAGGAGTAAGAAGTACCCTAGAGGACGAAGAAGAAGTAGTCAATGAACCCACTACCTATAGGCCCTTGAGACATCACCAAGATCACCTATTGACCAAATAGTGGGTGATGTTACTCAAGGAGTGAGGACTAGGTCCTATTTTAGAGACCAAACTAGTCAAATAACCTTAATCTGTGTAATCGTTGAAAGAGGCGAATAGGCGATTTTGAGGCGGTCTCGATCTAAGGGCGCGCGCACGCGCCCTTTCTTGCCGTGGCGCTGATTGCCGGTTACTTCCGGCCGTCGGTGGCCATTTACGATGGATTCTTCGCATCCACCACAAATTCCTGCCATCTCTATCGATCAGTTCCCTCCACTTTCTACCTCGAATGAGAATCTTCAAAAATTTTTACAAAGGCGAAATCTGATGTTATAGATGCTGAGGTAAATCCATCAATTGGTTTTCATGGAATGGGCTTCAAGACTATGGAAGGATTGGAAAATGGATCATACGCGGCGGCTATCAATCCATCGTCTCCTCGAACTACTATGAAAAATTTTGATGGAATCGGAGAGGATTTCAAGAAGGCTACAATTTATAACAATAAGCCAGGTATTTTCTATTCTGAGGAAGAAGTTGCTGCTTTGTCTAAACCGTATGAATTTGCTTTAATTGGTAAATTTTCGGGTTTACGTCCAAAACAAGAAGTTGTATTGCAAGCTTTTCGGAATATTGGTTTTTCGAGTTCTTACAATATTCGTTTTCTACGATCTGGATATCTGTTTATTCATTTGTCATCGAATGAGGATATGGCAAGAATATGGACAAGAGGAATTTGGTTCATTGGGGGAGTTCCATTACGGATTTTCAAATGGTCTCCAAACTTTTCATATGCAATTGAATCATCTGTGATTCCAGTTTGGGTTCAATTTCCAGACCTGCCAATCCATATGTTTAATAAGAACTGTCTGTATGCTGCTGCTCAGATTGTTGGAAAATCCATTAAAATTGATGAAGCAACAGCTGGGGGCTTAAGGTTTTCCATGGCACGTGTTTGTGTGGAGATTGATCTGTTGAAGCCAAAAGTTGAAGATTTCTGGATAGGGATTGGAAAGGAAAAGAGATTGCAGAAAGTGGTATATGAAAAGCATACGAGGTATTATGGAGTTTGTCTCCATTTGGGACATTCTGAAGAAGAATGTTACGCCAATGAAAATAAAAGGAGGATGAGTAAAAGAGATCATATGACAGAGAAGACAAGTAGTGGAAAAGATTTGAGAGAGTATCTAAATCAAAAGTATGTTTTGGAAAGGAAAAAGGAAGGAACTTCTAAACAAATTGAAGGAAAAGAAGAGGAGGTAAATGTGGTAAGATCGGAGAGAAATGGTTGGGTACAGAAAAAAGGATTTTCAAGAAGCAGAGATAAAGCAGATATGGAGACAGAAAGTACAGAAAATAGATTTCAATTTCTTTGTGGGTTGGAAGAAGAGGTTCAAGTTGAAGAGGGAAGTGAGGAGATTGATGTAAATGCTGAGATCCCAAATGTTGAGCAAAAAAATAATAAGGAGCTGGAGTGTCTTCATAAGAATGCCACTCAGGAAATGGTTGAGCATGACTGTTTTCAAATTGATATTTCTGAAGGTGATAGGAAAAGACCTAGAGAAATGTCTGAGGGGAAACAAATCGAGCATATTTCTAAGCATGAGATACTAGAGAGAAAGAAGGATGCAGAATTAGGTGGGAATGCAAATTTTCATACAAAGAAGGATCAGGGTGATAAGATTTGTGGAAGAATCATGAATTGTACAGTGTCAGATGTAATTACAGATTATGGAAAGTCTCAAATTCCTCATAGAGTTCTTGGTGGTTGTGTTCAGATGGATCCAAAAAAAGCTGTTATATCTAGGGAAATTACAAAGAAAGGTAAATCTCAATGCTGTCCTTCAGAAGACAAATTAAAGCAAATTTTAGAAAATTCAGAACAGGAAAACGATTTTAGTTTGCCTGATAGAATGGATGGGAACAATGAAATTATGGTTTCAAAATCGTTTGAGGAGGTAGAAGATTCGGATATTAATGGTAACCATAAAAGATGTTTAGCAGTTTATGGGAGCCCTAAGAAAAAAGTCAGTTTTTCTTCTGCCAATAGTTTTGTTGAGGGTAGCCAAAGAATGACTAGAAGTAAGTCAAATGCTCAGAGAATTTCTTCATCTTCTATGTTTTAATGGCTGGAATCATATGGAATATTAGAGGTATTGGGAACATGGCTTCTTTGCGGAGAGCAAACTATTTGAGGAAGTTATATCATTTAAATTTCCTGGCTATTTTGGAACCTTTCATTGCATTAGATAAAGTGGAAATATGCAGAAGACTAGGTTTTAATTCAGCAGTTACAAACCGTTCTGGAAAAATTTGGTTCTTGACAGATTCAAATGTCGAATGTAAGATTTTAGTAGATCATGAACAATTATTGCATTTGGAATTATGCTCGAGCACATTGCCAAAAAGTATGATAGTGACGGTGGTTTATGCTAAGTGTACAAGAATAGAAAGGTATAGCTTATGGGAAAAATTAATGGAGATTAAACCGAATGATGATAAATTTTGGTTGGCTGGAGGTGATTTTAATGTGATTGCAAATCTAAATGAATGTTCGACAGGAGTAACATCAAGAATGGGGGCAATGGAGGATTTTAACAGTTTTATTATGGATGCGGGCCTAGTGGATGCAGGTTTTGTGGGTGATATGTACACTCGGACTAATAAAAGGATATGGAAAAGATTAGATAGAGTGTTAGTATCACCATCATGGGAAAATCAGAATTTCTCAGTTCGTGTTGAACATCTAAATAGAGCAGGTTCGGATCACTGTCCATTATTAATTACATTTCCTATGTTTGAAAAACCAGCAGCTACTTTCATATTTCAAAATATGTGGCTGAAACATCAGGATTTCATTCAAACAGTGAGACTAAACTGGAATCTTCCTTGTGAGTTATTTGGTCTGCAGAAATTTTGTTTTAAGCTGAAAAGACTCAAAGGTCACTTGAAATGGTGGATCAAAGAAGTATTTGAGAATATTCATGATAGAGTTCGGGAAGCAGAGACAAGGTTTTCAGCCGCACAAAGAAGTTTTGATTTAGATCCATCAGAGAATAATAAATGCAATATGGCTAAGTGTCAAGCTTTGTTATACAAAACTTTGTATATGGAGGAGGAGTTTTGGAAGCAAAGGGCAGCTATTAGATGGATGGGGGAAGGAGATAGAAATACAAAATTTTTTCATTCAATGGTGCAAAAGAGGAGAGTGGTGAACAGAATTGTAAGAATATGGGAGGATGGTCAATGCCTTGAAAAACCTAAAATGATCAGAGAATCAGGGGCTAAATTTTTTGAAAAATTACTTACTGGGGAAGAGTTATTGTCTAATGATATCAATGTGAAGTATATTCCATCAAAGATTAGTTTGGATGAGAATGGTGCACTGGAAGCGTTTCCTTTAATGTATGAAATAAAACAAGTAACTGAAGAGATGTGTAAGGATAGTGCTGCAGGTCCGGATGGGTTCTCAGTGGCATTCTATATTGCATGTTGGGAGATTATAAAAGAGGATATAGCTCAAGCAGTGTTAGATTTTTTCAGTGGAGGAACATTGCCGAGAGGGATGGTTGCTACCACGATTATTCTAATTCCAAAGATTGAAAATGTGCAGAATTGGCAGGATTTCAGACCAATAAGTTTGTGTAACGTGTCTTATAAGATCATCTCTAAGCTAATGGCTAGAAGGTTGATTCCGCTAATGGAAAAAATAATATCTCCTTCCCAAAGCGGTTTTGTTGCAGGTAGGCAAATTTCAGATAACATTTTATTAGCTCAGGAGTTGGAACACAAGCTGAACTATCATGTGAGAGGTGGAAATCTAATTCTAAAATTAGATATGGCAAAAGCCTATTATAGAGTTCAATGGAGGGTTTTGTTTAAAGTAATGTTGGCTTTTGGCTTTTCTGAAAAGGTTATTGGAATTATTCAGAGATGTATTACAAATTGCTGGTTTTCTGTCAGAATAAATGGGCATCTATCCGGTTTCTTTCAGGCAAAACGTGGGCTTAGACAAGGAGACCCAATTTCTCCTTTGTTGTTTATCATAGGAGCTGAGTTACTATCGAGAGGGCTAAATGAATTACTTGATAATTATCCAAAGATTGGCTTTGTAACTGGATGTAATATGAAGATTTCACATCTAGCCTATGCGGATGATGTCATGGTTTTCATGAATGGTTCAGTGGATTGTGTTAAATGAGTAAAGGGATTTCTTGATAATTATGTGAAGAACACGGGGCAAGCTATTAATGAAGCTAAGAGCAAATCTATCCTTCAAAAAGTATTTCAAGTGTCAAAAAATTAAAAATAAAGGCAATTACAGGTTTTGAGGAGGGTGTGCGCCCATTGATCTATTTGGGAGTTCCTATTATTGCTGGGAATAGAAAGTCTTGTTTTTTCTTGCCTTTGATAGAGAGAATAAGGAAAAGGCTAATGGCATGGAATATCTCTAGACTTTCTTATGGCGGGCTGTTAATTCTTATGCAGAGTGTTTTGGCTTCGATGCCTTTATATTTACTTCAGGTGATCCTCCCTCCTTTGTCAATTTTGCATAAGATTGAAATGATTTGTGCAGGTTTTTTTTGGGGCTCTGATGGAGATATTAAAAAGACACATTGGGTATCTTGGAATGAGATTTGTAGACCTAAATTAGAAGGAGGTTTGGGGATAAGGAAATTATCAGAGGTGGCTAAGGCGATGGCTATGAAGTTATGGTTTCGTTTTAGGGAACAAAAATCTCCTTGGGCAGTATTCCTATTGAGAATGTACTGTGGTGTGGTATCTCCAGTCATGGTGAATTTAAAAAGCAAGGCTACTCCATGTTGGCGTCGTTTGATTAGAATTCGCAGTTATGCAGAAAGGTATATTGGATGGATGGTCGGAGAAGGAAAAGTTAATTTTTGGTATGATAAATGGTTGGACAGTGGCCCTATTTATAAATCTTGCAGTGTGTTGGATGATCCAGGAAGAATGGTGGAAGATGTTATAGAAGATGGAACATGGAAGATTGATTTGATTAAAAGGATACTTCCATCAACTATTGTTGAGGAAGTGTTTAATATAGAGGTGCAACCGGGTCTAAAGGATAAGATAATGTGGACAGAGTCAAATGGTGGAAAGTTTACTTTGAAATCTGCTTGGGAAATAGCTCGAGATGTAAAAGAAAAAGGGGAAATTTGGAGGGCTGTTTGGAGTAAATTATTACTTCCGAAAATTTCAGTTTTTGGATGGAGATTTCTGAGAAAGAAACTACCAGTTGAGGAGATATTACAAAAGAGGGGGATTTCCCTGGCTTCAAAATGTCAGTGTTGCAAGGCAGAAGAATGTTGGGATCATTTATTTCTTCAAGGGCCGGTAGCGATGGAGGTTTGGAGTTTCTTTGCAAAGGCGTTTGGTGTGATTGCTTGGAGAAATTTGGAGAGCTGGAAATGTGGTGCTGCTTGGTCACAGTATGGTAAAACTAGAGAAATTATTCCTTTCCTGATTTTATGGTTTTTATGGTTGGCACGGAATGACAGTAAGCATAGAGGTAATAAGATGGATGCTCAAACAGTGATAGGCAGAATAATTCAGCACTTGATATTTGGTATGGAAGCTGGAATTATTAAACATTATCATTGGAAAGGAAATTGTGCGGCAGCGAAAACTATGGGAATATGAGTAAGGATAAGATATTTTAATACGATTTCTCTGGTGATGTGGAAGAAGCCATCCATAGGATGGTTTAAACTTAATACTGATGGGTGTTCCAAAGGTAATCCAGGAGACTCTTCTTATGGTGTGATAATTCGGGATCATGAAGGGCAGGTGTTGTTGGCTAAACAGGGAACCATTGGAAAAGGTTCAAATTTGCGAGCAGAATTATATGCAATAAAGAAAGGTTTGGAGTTATGTGTGGAGAACAAATTTCTACCTATTTGGCTGGAATCAGATTCGCTGGTGGCGCTGAGTATTCTGGAGGATCCCTGCTTTTCATGGGAAGTTAGAAATCTGGTTTTGAAGATAAAGAAAATGATACAGAATTATAAAGTTCATTATTCACATATATATAGGGAAGCTAATGCTGCAGCAGATTTCCTTGCAAATCAGGCCTTTAAAACTTCTGGGGAGCGAGTGTTAAGGAAACTGAGTATCGATAGAGATTTGTTTGGTATCTGTAGAATTGATAGGCTTGGTTTGCCATATTTCAGATGGTCAAGAAGATTCAGTTAGGGAAGAGGCAAGTGATGCTGCAGTCTGTTAGAATATTGAGTTTTGTCCAATCCATATATGCTGTTCTCATCTGGATGGTGTTATCGGTGGTTGTCAGGAATTTCTGGTAGGCTGCCTTGAAATTTTCAGGCTGATGCTTTTTAAATAGAAAAGTTGTGGCGTGAAATTTGATTTCGTTTTGGTGATGATATAGAAAATGCTGATGTTTTGCTATGGTGGTTTTCTGAATAATGATGCTGCTAGTTTTCTGCTGTGATGAAGATTGATGTATTTTGTGTTGGTTATATGATCTATATCAGTAATTGCTAGTTGGAGTTGTCTGATGGGGACGATTGTTTTGGGGTTTTGGTTATATAGTGAAGGTTGATCTGGTGTTGACAAGCTGATGTTGTGCTTTCCTTAATGGCGTGTTGAGTTGTTGTTATGCCGGTTGAAAGATAGTTTTGTTACTTTTGTTTTTTGGTATACGGAGAATGTGGAGTCGAAGGCTTCCTTGGTCTTAGTTCTGAACTTCTGCAAGGGGTTACTTCCAGGTTGTTTCTGGTGGCTGTGGGGAAGTTGTATGGTTTAATTCCAGTCTTCTACTATTTTTTGTATCTTGTAATTCTGTTTGAGAGTTTTGTCATTCTGTATGAGAAGGTCAGGTTTGGTCCCCCTTCTTATACGGATTTTCCTTTTCAGGAATAAAATTTTCATTTAAAAAAAAAACCTTAATCTCTCAATTAGAACCTAAGTCTATTGATGAAGCATTGAGAGATGTAGATTGGGTCTTAGCCATGCAAGAAGAGCTAAATCAATTTGAGAGAAGTGAGGTTTGGGAATTAGTTCCTAGGCCCAATGATTGCACCATTGTAACCACAAGATGGATATTTAGGAACAAACTAGATGACCAAGGCAAAATCACTAGGAACAAGGCTAGATTGGTAGCTAGGGGGTTTAACCAAGTTGAACGATTAGACTATGATGAGACTTATGCCCCCATAGCTAGATTAGAATCTATTAAAATTCTACTAGCCTATGCCGCTGACGGACCCAAAATAGACTGTCACGAATGTGGGTCTCAAATTTAAATGTATATGAATGTTGGAAACCCTTTTTGCAATCAAAATTATGAGAACGTAGTAAAGGGGCCACAGGTCGTATTTTTCTCGGGGCTAGTTGTCGTGTTTGATTCGAACTTGTATTTATGTGTCGTCTGTATTTTTGGGTTTCAAATAAAATCTGGGTTTGTTTCACTTGGAAATGAAAAAGCTATGAAAAGAAAAGCCACGCAATTAAAGGAGCTACACAAGGAGTTGGCACTAAAGAACTCATCTCATGATGGATTTAATCAACCAACTAATGAAACTTTGCAAACTTCGGGAAATCAAAGCTGACATCGAAACTCTCTAATGCAGATTCTTTTGCTTAAAGGTTTGCAATTCAAAACAACCAAATGCCAAGCAATCTATAAACAAATTGATACAAAGTCAATACCAACTCTTACTTGATACAAAATGGAAGATCATGGACTGAGATGCCGAAAGATTATCAGAAATTTCAGCAATAACGAACTAGTAATTCAGAAATATCTTGATGCAGAATTGAATTTTCAGCACAAGCAATTCAACTAAAACAAGCTGAAATTCAGAAATCACACAAGCAATTCAACTCAAACAAGCTAAAGAGTTTTTGGAAACCAACCACTGCCAATAAAATTCAGAAATGAGTGAATGCAAACTTATTGATTCAAACACAATCACATGCAACAAAAACAAGTTAAATTTTGATACAACTGGATCCAAGGCAGTTGGCACGCAATGAAGAACTCCTTGTGCCAAAACTAACTTTAAATTAAGAAATGAGTGAGCTTTCAACTCAACTTTTTAAAACTGAGTGGTTCGATTGGGGAGGCAAAGGATTTAGGAAAGGACTAAGCAAGATTCTGTAAAGGAATTCAAACTGAAACCAGAACTTGAAAAGCAAAAGAAATCAGAAACGAAATATGCAGTGATTCAGATTCAATTTGCAGAAATTCAGCACTAGCTAAGCTGAAAACCTAGAATGAACTGCAAGAATCGAAACTAAGCTCTAAGTTAACTAAGCAAACCTATACCTAACTCGAATGCAAGAATTAACCACTATAAAATGAAGAAACAAAATAGAAAACCAACACTCTGATACAAATCAGAACTGAAAGAAAATTGCATGAAGTTGAATGGCACGCAAGCTGGGAATTTGGCACGCAACAATTTAAGCTACAATTAAACTGAAATTTAACTCAATCTATCACTAAACAAGTTCCTAACTTACTGAACTCGAAGATTAAAAACCTAATGAAACCAAACAATTCAGGATTACAAACTAGGACAGCTAATAACTGAAAATTTAGAACAAAGTTGCACAGAAATTGAAATCTACAGCTAAACAAGATTAAAATTAAGTATCTAAGCTACTCCTCAACCCTTCTCCAACTCAAGAGCTCCTTGGTCGTCAATCAAGAGTGAACTTCGGACCCGCAAGCTCAACAAATCAGTGAAGAACTGTCTCTGCAAATGATTCAAAGCAAATCCTGCTCAAGCTGAAATTTGCCTCCGAATTCTTCAACTAGCTTTGCCCCCCCCCCCCCCCCCCCCCCCCCCCCCCCCCCCCCCCCCCCCCCCCCCCCCCCCCCCCCCCCCCCCCCCCCCCCCCCCCCCCCCCGCAAATTGCCTCCGAATTCTTCAAACTAGCTGTGGTGGCTTGCGATTGGGATTAGGGAATGACCGAAACCTTCCAGGGAACCCCTCTGGATAGCTCGGATGCAGTGGCGATGGTGCACAGCTGAGCTCGCTGAAATCGGATAGCAAAACTGCCGAAACCTCGCGCAACCTTGCTATTGAGCAAAAATCCAATCTGAAACCTCACTGAGAACTCTCTTCACTGACCTAGCCCTTGCTCTGATGATGGATTGAGTGATCACGCCTTCGATTGGATGAAAAATTGAAGAAACGAAGAAGAAAATGGATGAAGCTACTGTTGCGGCGAAGACGCGATGAAGGGAAGTTCTGATTAAATAGGAACCAATGGACGGTCCAGATTGATCCACTTCAATCCAATGGCTGATCTTGCTCTGATTTGAGCCAAACTTTGATGATGATGATCTGGGGTCAGGATCTGCCTTGTAGTAGCTCGGATCCTCCAGATTTGCAACGGATGGTCCAGATCAAGCTAATCTTTGAATGGATGATCTAGAGCCCTCCGAGCTTGATCCAACGGTTGATTTAGCTCTGATTGGAATGAAACCTTCAGATCTTGATCAGGGTGCTTGATCAACCCTAGCCCTAGCTCGGATTGCTTCAGATGATCCCGGATGGCTCAGATCTAGCCGCTTTTGAATCGGACGGCCCGGATTAATCGTAAGCTTGATAATTCGATCCGGTTCACTTTCGACTCAAGTTTGACCCAATATGCCCTAGGTCCATGAATCTTTTATGCCTACAAAAATAATTCAAGAATTTAGTGGCCAAATAATCCAAAAAATGTGCAAATTTGCAATTAAGTCCAAAATAAGAGTAAGTTCTAAAACCTAGGGCAATTTCACAATTAAGCAATAAAAACATAGGTCAAACATGGATTTTAACAGCTCAAATAATCAATAATATAGTATTCATCAGCCGCTCACATGGGTTTCACACTTTACCAAATGGATGTGAAGTCGGCATTCCTTAATAGGATCATTAAGGAAGAGGTCTATGTAGAACAACCCCCCGGGTTTGAGAACCCTAATTATCCAAGACATGTTTACAAATTGAGAAAAGCCTTATATGGATTGAAACAAGCTCCCCGGGCTTGGTATGAAAGGCTTTCTTCATTTCTAGTATCTAAGGGGTTTAGGAGAGGAACAATCGATCTTACTTTGTTCCTAAAATCTAAGGATAACGGCATATTTGTTACCCAAGTGTATGTAGATGATATCATTTTTGGGTCAACAAATAATGACTTCCTACAAGAATTCATCAAATGTATGGAAGATGAATTTTAGATGAGTCTTGTACGAGAGTTAACCTTTTTTTTAGGACTTTAAGTTAAGCAAACTAATGAAGGAACACATGTTTTTCAAACCAAATATGCTAAGGAAATGTTAAAGGAATTTGGCATAGAAAATGCTAAGGTAGCATTTACCCCCATAGGAACCAATGTGAAAATGAATAGTAACCTTGAAGGGAAAATGGACTCTAAGCAATATAGGAGCATGATTGGTAGCCTACTATATCTAACCGCTAGTAGACTTGATATATTTTTTGCAGTGGGTATGTATGCAAGGTACCAATCTTGTGCCAAAGAGTCTCATTTAGTTGTAGTCAAGAGGATCCTAAGGTATGTCAAAAGTACCCTTAATGTCGGACTTTGGTATCCTAGAACCCCTAGTGTTGATCTTATTGGATACACCGACTCGGACTATGCGGGTTGTAAGCTAGATAGGAAGAGTACTAGTGGAGGGTGTCAATTCCTTGGGTCTTCTTTAGTTAGTTGGAGTAGTAGGAAACAACCATACGTTGCCCTATCAACAACGGAGGCGGAATATGTGGCAATGGGTGGGTGTGTTTCCCAACTCCTTTGGATCATGCACACTTTAGAAGATTATGAGTTACATATACCAAGGTCAAATTCTTGTGTGATAATGTAAGTACAATCAATTTGACCAAAAATCCAATTCACTATTATAGGACAAAACACATTGATGTGAAACATTACTTCATTAGAGACCATGTGGCAAGGAGAGACATAGAACTACACTATGTTGAATCAAAGTCAAACCTAGCCGACATTTTTACCAAGCCTCTTCCCGAATCGGAGTTTACATCCTTAAGAAGAGGCCTTGGAATGTGTTTTGTCGAAATATAGGATGAGCCATGGGATATTACATTTGAAAAAGTGTGCTTGATCCATTAGGGTGATACACTTGGTTCACTTGTGCTTGTGGCATATTGTTGAATCATTAAAAGTATCAAAATATGAAAAATAGACCAACTATGGGGAAGGGAAGTGTTTAATAAATAGACACTTTGCCCAAAGATCATAGTTGGATATTTTAAACCTTTGAAAACCATTTTATGTTTTATAAGTTTTGCCATGCTTTTAAAAGATATATGATTGCAAAATTAGATTGTCATTTTGATACAAAACTTAGTGGCTTTCAAAGATTTTGAGTTTTTATCAAAAGTCAAGCATGTTTGAAATTTTATATGGGCTAATATTTTTCCTTGATATAGTATACTATTTCAAACATGTCTGCAAATTTTTACAATTTTTGGAATTTTTTGAAATTTTTAGAAGGTTTCTGAAATTCGGCAGAAAAGTTGAAAAAGCTGACTGAAAGAGTATTAGTCGACTGGGAAGTCAACTGGCACGCCTATTTTCAGACTCTGTAAATTTTTTCAGAAATCCAACTTTCTCTCATTTGATGCCCTAGGATTGGGTTGCTCGAGGCAATCATTTTGATGGTGTCAAATGGGGGAGAATGGATGGTTTAAGTTATAATTTTGACTTGGAATGGATGGTTTAAGGTAGTTTGTCTAACTTAGACATTGGATGATTAAAAATGGGAGAAGACATGGATTAAGGGGGAGGTTACCTCTTAGGTTTTGATATGTCTTACATTTTTAATGTTGTTTAGTGTTAAGTTGAAACTTAACTTGGATCATGAGTAGAATTGAAAATGGGAGAAGACATGGATTAAGGGGGAGGTTACCTCTTAGGTTTGCTATGTCTTATGTCTTTCAATTGCTATCTATTGCTATTGTTAATGATTGTTGTTATTTATCTCTAAACTTAAACATATTGTCACACATCAAAAAGGGGAGATTGTTGAGGCAATCGACCCTAAAATGATTAGAAGATCATGGTTTTGATGTGTGTGTATGAAGATGTTTAAGGTTAGAGTGTTATGTTGTATTTGATATGTGTGATTGAGTTTGCAGGACTTGGAGAATCACACATGGTGAATATATCCGAGGGACGAGAGCCGAGGGAGGAGGACTCCAAGGGCAAGCCAGGAAGTGGACTTCAAGGACACACGTGAAGAGTGGCATGGAGGCAAGCCAAGGGAAGGCTTGTGTGCGCATCCAACGGACGAGAGCCAGAGGAAGATGACTTCAAGGGGTGAGCCAAGGGAGTGAACCTGAAGGCACACGTGAAGGAGTATGTGAAGAATGGCTGAGAGTGAGTGGGCAGTCGACTGGCCTGAGGGCAGTTGACTGCCAAAACTCACAGAAGGTTTTCAGCCTTCTACCAGTCGACTGGCCCAGAGGCAGTCGACTGGTATAATCCGAAAACTAGCCATTGGCTAGCAATTAATGCTAAGCCAGTCGACTGCCCCAGGGGCAGTCGACTAGTGCGGGGCTGGACAGATTGTGAGTTTGTCTGTTCTCCTATAAAAGGAGGACCTTTTTGCACGTGAGCGATACGGTTCCGTACTGTAACAAAGTGCTGCTCGTGTGAAAAGTCCTCTCATCTTCCTCTTCAATTACTGTATTCTATAATGAGGAAGACAACACCGCTGTAAAGGTTTCTCCACCTGAAGGAGATTTTTCATAGTGGAGGTGGTGTACGTGCGTGAATCCTTGGATTAGTCACCCATTTCGGTGGATACCAAGTAAATTTCAGTTGTTAGCATTGTTTTTATTGTCCTTTGCATATTATTGTTTTCGCTGCGCTAACAACCTTGTAGAGACGTCAACGAAAAAGTGTTATTCACCCCCCCCCCTCTAGCACGCCAGTCGATCTATCACTGAGGCTCCAGCTTCCCAAGGTCACCGACTGGTTTGATCCCCTTCCAGACCTTGTCACCGTCTTCAAATCTGCGGGCGATTACTGACGATTGTGGGCTTGCTGCATCCGACGATTATGATCCCCTTCCAGACCTTGGCATGGGTGCTACGATTGTGGGTTATCTTGTAGAAGATTACCCGACAGGTTGACATTGTTTGCCCTGGAAATCTTCTACAAGATAACCTCCGTGAAGGAGGCCTTCAGCTGCTCGTAAAGGACCATATATTTCTGCAGACGCTCACACCTGACTTTGAAGCCGTCCTTTATTTGCTGTGCCACGAGCTAGGAATCTGAGTGTATAATAACCTGAGTAGCCCCCATGTGCTTGGCTGCTTGCAGGCCCGCCAGGATCCCTCGTATTCAGCTTCATTCTTGGTAGCTTTGAAGTGGAGCCAGATGGATAAATAACATATCCCCCCGAGGGGAGACCATTAACACCCCGACCCCGCTGTGCCGGCTGTTGGAAGACCTGTCCACGTAGATCTTCCATATTCCTTCGGCCTCAGACTCTAGAACAGTCTCCAGCATGAAGTCAGAGAGGGCTTGTGCCTTGATAGCGGCACGAGGCTGGTACTCAATACCGTATTCGCTTAACTTCGTCGTCTATTTGATCAGCCAGCCTGAAGCTTCCAAGTTGGTGAGGACCCGCGCGAGCGGACTGTTGGTGAGGACTACGAAGGGATGTGCCAAGAAGTACGACCTTAACCTCCGGGCCATTAAGACCAGAGCATAAGCCAGCTTCTCCATCATTGTGTATTGTGTTTCGGCATCCTTTAGGAGATGCCCGAAGAAGTAAATGGGTTAATGCACCATGCCTTCTTCGCGAACAAGCACTGAGCCTACCGCTTGCTCTACTACAGATAGGTAGACAAATAAAGTCTCCCCCTCAACCGGTTTGTAGAGGATGGGGAGCCCGACAAGGTAGGTCTTCAGGTCCACGAATGCTTTCTCACTCTGTTCATCCCACTCAAACTTGACTGCTTTTCTCAGAATCTTAAAGAATGATAGGGTCTTATCTGTAGATTTGGAGATGAATCTGGACAGAGTCATGATTCAAAATTAGCCTTGATCCCCTTGACCATGAAGTTGCGAGGGGAGGGCATATCTAGAATAACCTTTATATTTTCTGAATTAGCTTCGATCCCCCTCTCTGTCACCATGTAGCCCAGGAACCGACTGCTCTTCACCTCGAACAAGTATTTGGCAGGATTCAACTTCAGTTTGTTGGCCCTCAAGGTGGTAAACATCTCTTCTAAGTCAGCTATCATGTCTTTTCCCTTCTCCATCTTAACCAGGATGTCGTCCACATACACCTCGATGTTTCTCCCAATTTGGTGCCTGAAGACTTTGTCCATCATCCGTTGGTAAGTTGCCCCAGCATTACGCAATCCAAAAGGCATGACATTATAGCAGTATGTCCTATCGGTTGTCACAAAGTTGACTTTCTCCTGGTCTTCGGGTGCGAGGGGGACATGATGGTAGCCTTGATAAGCATCCAACATCGAAATGAATTCGCAACCGACCATGAAATCTACTAACCGGTCTATTCAAGGCAAGGGATAGCAATCCTTGGGGCAAGCTTTATTCAAATCACGAAAATAGATACAAACCCTCCATTTATCTCTTGGCTTAAGGGCGAGGACTACATTTGCTAACCAGGCCGAGAATTGAACTTCTCTGATGTGCCTGGCCTTTAGCAACTTCTGGACTTCATCCCGCATAGCCTTGTCCTGTTCTAGTGCAAAGTGCCTCCGTCTCTGCTTCACTGGTCAAGCTCCAGGAGTAACATGCAGGTGATGCATGGCTAACGCGGGGGGAACCCCTTTGATTTCTTCGACGGCCTAGGCGAAGACATCTCTATGACTCTGCAGGCAGTCTATAAGACGGCTTCTTAGTTCCGGTGCAAGGTCGGTGGCGATCTTCGTAACTCCCCTTCCTGATGAGGGTGAATATGGACCTCCTCGCTCTCGACCTCCTTCCGTTCTTCTTTAGGTCCTTCATCTCCTCGCGAGCCGGCGAGATCAATTTGCAGGGCTTCGTAGGACCTCAGTAGGACCTCTGGTAGGACCCCTCTAGGAGGACCTTCGGAGATCATTGGGATCTCCTCTTGATCAGAAGCACCATGCTGTAAAGTGACTGGCTCTATTTGTTGCTGTTGGAGCGCCTCTTTGATGGTGTTGGCCACCAAGCGATCTAGTTCCTCTTTTGTCAGGACGATAGATTGCCCCGCCGGCTCTGCCATCGGTGCTCCTTTTGGTACTTTACTGGTTTCCCATAGACGGCGCCAAACTTGTTCCGGAAGGAATCGACGTCGACGGCTAGTCACCAGGGTTCAACCCACGTGGACATGGACGCTGACACTAGAGGAAGAGCTCACACCCTGCGAGATTAACACGAGCGTTAGGGGAACATGCCGAAAGTTGTCCGGCGGAGTCCACTCCGACGATCAAGTCAGTGCCTTGATCCAGGAGATGAAAAGAAGGCAAAAAAAGGTATGCGTGAAGTAGAGAGAGCGTTACCTCCCTTTACCGGAGGGGTTGGAGTACCTTTTATAGCTGAGGTGGTGGTCATACGTGTCTCCATGATCTTCGTCACGTTCCCCCCCCCATCTTCGGTTACTGGATAGCCCTCGTAACAGCCGTCGCAGCCATTAAATCTAGGTCGCTGTAAGGATGAAGGCGTTAATGACCGTAGATTACAGGTCATGATTATCCCGTAGTTATTGGTGATCATTATTCATGGATCCGCAGATAGGGGGCCGTTACTTGAGGCCGAGTGCTTCTTGGGCTCCGCTATCCCAAAGTGATCTCGGGGTCTTCTGGCCCGGGGGGGGTCCCGGGCGTTTAACCTCCCGAAGTGATCTCGGGGGCCTGACTCCCGAGATGATCTCGGGCGTGTGTCCTCCTGGGCTAATTTCCCGTGTATGTATGGCCCGAGGTAGCCTCGGGAATACTCCTTCCCGAGGGGGTCTCGGGAATCCGATAGAGAGAGAGAGGGGGAGTCGTCCCAACTCGGTACATAGCTTCTTCGATCCACGTGTCAGCCACAGGGTGCGCAACCCCATCATATACCATAAATAATAGTTTAAAAAAATGGAAAAAACTTTATATAAAATTTCAGAATAATTTTTTAAAATTTTAAAAATATTTGCAGGGATAATTGGACCCAAGATAGATTAGTTTTGAATTATTTAAGAAAAAATTTAATTTTTCGATATATATATATATATATAATGAAAAGTTTAAATTATATGTAAAATTCCTTTGTTTTCTTTTTGTTTTTGTTCTCTCGTGCCCTAAGCTCACCGCCGCACCCCTCTCATCGCGTGAAGGGAGAAACCACAATCCTCCCTGCGCCCCGACCCCCTCATTGCCAACTCCCTCTCTTCTCCTCCTTTTCCTCCCCTCGTGTAGGCAAGCAAGAGCCGAAGCTGAAGTGAGCGGATCTCCGCCTTTCCCTCATGCGCTACCATGATCACCAGCGATGTCATCCTCACTAGCGTTGTTCGAGTAGACTCACTTAAACAAATGAGGCATAGACTGAGGCATAGACCGTGTCATCCTCAATTAATCTTTGTGTTTCTTGATCCCCGAGCAGACTCACTTAAACAAATGAGCTCAATATCTCATATTAACTCATTTGAGCATGACTATGCGTTTTAGTAGTTGTACTCGATCAAGGGCCCACAAATATCACTCCCGTCATATGGGAGGGATAGATCTCATCTACATCATTCACATCCCTATGCATAATTCATTGCATACCCAGTGATCGTCTTAATAGTACACCCTGTTACGGGCGATGTTTAACGATACCAAAGTACATAATTCCTTATGTAGGGAACCATAGTGACTTCAGGTCTAAAGACTATTCATACTAATAGTCACATAAAATAGTTTATGACACTCATATGACAATTTATGAAACTTTCTCATGGTGGGTCAATTCAATAGGCATTCTCTAATGTATACCCATGTGTCAACTTGATATCATATATTCATGACTTGTGAGTTCATGTCATCAATTGATCTACATGCTAGTCTTCATGCATTAATATTGTCCTTGAATATTAATGTTTGACTAGGAATGGTTTAGTGTAGTGTTCTCTACATCATCTCACTATCGATTCAACCAATCGATATAATGTAGATAAGAACCTACTACCCAAGGACATTATTATACTTAGTTATTTGACACAAATATAAAGTAAGTATAGTAACCAAACATACCTTTATTAATGATAGAATATGATACAAAAGGTCTCTAGTCAATCATCACATAATTGGCACTAGGGTTCCTACTAATAATCTCCCACTAGCACTAGTGTCAATCACTATAATATCTAATACCCAGTAACCTAGTGTGACCATCATGCTTCTTTTGTGCCAAAGCCTTGGTCAAAGGATCCACGATGTTAGCATCAGTGGGTACTCTGCATATTCTCACATCTCCTCTATCGATGATCTCTCGAGTGAGATGGAAGCACCATAGTATGTGTTTGGTCCGCTGATGTGAGCGAGGTTCCTTAGCCTATGCAATAACCCCATTGTTGTCACAATAGAAGTCTATTGGGTTTGTTATACTAGGAACCACACCATGCTCTGTAATGAACTTTCGTATCCAAACAACCTCTTTTGCTGCATCAGACACAACAATATACTCGGCCTCTGTTGTAGAATCTGCGCCTGTGTCCTGTATCGGACTCTTCCAGCTCACAACACCACCATTCAAGCAAAATATATACCCTGACTGCGATCTAAAATCATCCCTGTCGGTTTGGAAGCTTTCGTTACTGTAACCCTTTACAGCTAGCTCCTCATTGCCTCCAAATATCAAGAAATATTCTTTCATCCTTCGGAAGTACTTAAGAATATTCTTATAGTTGTCCAATGACTTTCATCTGATTCTGATTGGTATTTGCTCTTCATGCTTAAAGCATACGAGGCATCTGGACGAGTACAAAGCATGACGTACATGATAGACCCTATAACGGATGGATAAGGGATCAGATCCATGCGGTCTCTCTCCTCCTTAGAAGAGGGACATTGAGTCTTCGAAAGACTTACACTATGTGACATCTGCAAAAATCCCTTCTTGGAATTCTGCATGGCAAAATAATTAAGCACCTTGCCAATATATATATTCTGACTTAAGCCAAGAAATCTTTTAGATCTATCTCTATAGATCTTGATGCCTAGGATATAGGCTGCTTCACCTGAGTCTTTCATTGAGAAATAATTCCCTAGCCATGTCTTCATAGACTGTAGTGAAGGGATATCATTTCCAATAAGGAGTATGTCATCTACATACAAGATCAGGAAGATAACTGTACTCCCACTAACCTTCTTGTAGACACAGGGTTCATCTTCATTCTTGATGAAACCAAATGCTTTTATTGCATCATCGAATCGAAGATTCCAACATCGAGAAGCTTGCTTTAGCCCATAAATGAACCTTTGCAACTTACATACCTTTGCAGCATGCTCTGGATCTACAAAACCCTCAGGTTGTGTCATGTACACATCCTCGAGTAGATTCCTATTTAGGAATGTGGTTTTGACATCTATCTACCAGATCTCGTAATCATGGTATGCTGCAATATCAAGAATGATCCGAATAGATGTAAGCATCGCAACTGGTGAAAAGGTTTCATCATAGTCGATACCATCCCTCTTCTTCCTCTTTTTCCCTCCTTGGCTGTAACTCCTTGTAGAGGTTCTTGTACTTTGTGAACTATCCCAAGTTGCTAGCACAACTATGGTGGTTCTTCTCTGAGGCGTTGATCATGTTCGTGTGGATACTACTAGATGCATGGACACTTGAACGTTCAAAAAAACTGGCGAATCGAGGACGGCGGGATAACCGAAGGGCACACAACAAATGTATAACCCTTAGTTAGATAGATTCAACTTTGTGCGAGTTTTTCTTTCGCATGGATCTCGATGTTTTGCTATATTTTTAAGTTTTTATCGCTTAGAGATCCCTATAGTGGTATCATAGCCACTTGCGAAAGATCGTAAAAAGTTTAAAAGGCTTTTATATGTGATATAGAAGTAGGACATATCTCTTGTTATGGATTGTATGAATGTAGGAGCATTTTTGAAGATACAAAAGTTTGTGTTGATCTAACTAAAGGTCCATAGCATCATCGTACACAATATTAAAGCATGCTATGGTCCGATTATACTCGACAAATTGTATCACGTATAGTGTTCACGATAGTTGATGCGTTGAATCGATTTGTTGTAAACAAATTGTGCAATTTTGTGCAAAATGCATTAACGATTCATTAAGGGGTCTTGGTTCATTTTGATGAATTTTTGGGCAACGACTCATTCAAGGATCGCCCTGAGGTTAGCGTGATCGCCAATAGGTTTCGGGTCATAAGCAATTTTTTACAATAATAATAAAAATTGATGCCCCTAGATCTATTGTGGGTTTGTTGTCATGGTGCATGGTTATAACCCTTAGCTCTAATATGAATGTGGTTGTGTGTGTGCATGTTATAATTCATAACACGGTCTCCGTACCATGCCTTTCTCTCTATTTTTCTAGTTGTAAAATAGATTTAGATTCAAATGTAACTCGAGTTTTCTGAATTTGTAATATACAAAACGAGGTGTGGAAAGTCCATTGGAGGATGAAGTTACAAAAAGGATGTCGAAGACACATGACGACCAAAGGAAGCACTTGGAGAAGATGTTATCCATAGGTTAATCATTCGATCTTCTCATTGGCTTGAGAGGATTGTAGTATATGGGCAATAACCATGTCACGATCATTGCTTACATGTGATGTTTGTATGTGATACATGTTTAGATGATAAGTTTATCTTAATTAAGTCATCTCGATATGCCTACCAAAGTTTACTATTCAATACTACTTTGATCATTTGTTGTTGGGTTTGTCAAAGCAAAGTGACACATTTTATCTTGGTAGAGTGCGAGTGGACAATCGTGATGTCCCATTATTGAACTTTGGGTTAGACTTAACTAAGTAATCTCAATTGGATTGTGAACTTAGATGCATATCCCAAAAGTTGGGAAAGTTGGGTTGAAAAATAATTATACTAAGTCTTGGAAGATTAGCCAAAGCTAACTCAAGATGATGTATAATATATATTTTGACCTTTTGTTTACAATAGCTGCATAAGATGTAATTGGTAAATATTGCCAACCTAATAATACTAAATCTTGGGTGATTAGTCAAAGCTAACTCAAGGTAAGGTATGATGTGGATCTTGTCTCACATGAATATCACTTTTGGTTTTGGAGCTAGTAGTGTGGGCAAATTACATTTGCATATATCTATGACTAGTCCCTACCAAAAGTTTTATAATTCAGTGGGAGCATCATTTAATTAAAGTCATAATTAAATGATTTAGATATGATACTCATTTATGTATTTTAATATTGTAAATCACCATGTTATCAAATACGTCGAACATTCTCTCTTTGTGATCTGTCCTTAAGAAGGACAAACTCAACGAAGCAAATTTCCTAGACTGGTACAAAAACTTGAGGATCGTCCTCAAGTAAAAAGGAAAATTGTACGTCTTAAAGCAACCCTTTCCTGAAGCTCCTGCCACTACCGCAACCCGTGGACCATCCATTTTTGCTCATTGTAGAATTTTAGTGATATATTTGCTCTGAGAGAGAAGACATCTTTCCAAATGTGAGAGAAATTCTATGCCAAGGAAAAAACAAGCATTGCTAAGATCTCAAATAGGAAACTCTTGATGAAGAAGTTGAAGTAAAGTAGCGATGTCGTTTTGATCACTACTAGTTATTAAAATATCGTCGACATAAATCAAAATAAATATTGAAAATTCCTCATTCCATTTGTAGAAAAAGGAAAGAGTCAGTTATTGAGTCAGAAAATCCAAGAGTATGAAGCAAGGTAGATAGGCGATGAAACCATGCACGAGGTGCTTACCGAAGACCATATCTATATTTCTGAAGTTGATACACATGTGTTAGAAGTTGCGGGTGGATAAATCCAGGTTGTTACTATATAAAAAAAGTTTCTTCAAGGTGTCCATAAAGGAAAGCATTGGAAACATATTATTAAATACCGAGTTTTTAGGGGGCTAAATTGGAAAAATTCGAAAGATAAGGGCTTAGTTGTAATTTTCATACTTGGAGGGCTTATTTGCAAAAAGCCAAAAACTATTAAAAACCCTAAACAGTTTCTTTTTTTCCCCGATTCCCTTCTCTTCCCAGACGCCTAACTCCTTGCATAGGCGGTTCCCATCGCTCGAGCCCTACTTCTCGCGTGTTGCCTTCAGCCATTTCGAGCGCCGAGGGGTTCTCCTTGCGATTGTGAAGTCGTCGGCCCCTTCTCCCTCGTGCAATAGTCCGAGGTCGCCGGTCCTCTCCGCCTTGCCGGTCTGGAACCAGCCGCGCCGATCACCGGGTTCGGCCGATCCAGGGTTTTTCTTCGACTCGGTGCCGACCACTTCAACTTCATCTCGCGCCAACCATCAGCAAGGTAAGGGTCATAAGTTGGTGGGATGTTTGAGTCGTGAGTGATGGTATTGGTTGGTTGCTTGGATCTGAAGATTTTCTTATAGTTCTGTTTTGGTTGAAGTTAAATTCCATATTGGATAGCTCTTAATAATCTGTGGACGATTAATTGAATTTTTTTGATTTCTTGTCGTGTTTCATCTTGAATTTACCATTAGCGTTTTCGTGTTATACCTCAGAAATTTTGATTCCGCTGGGTGATGATCAGTTGATCGGAATTACATCTGATGGAGATCAGTTTTATGCTATCTTAATTGATTTGAAGTATGGAGAATTCTGTTATAAATCTCTAACATATCATACTGTGAGGTTTTGTTTTGGTTCAAGGTTAGGATTTGGTTTTTAGTTGGGTTTTGTGATCTTCGATGGCCACTGGAGCACAACTTAAGGTATTGATCTTTGATGGGATGTATTGGTTGATTAAATTAGTAGGTTGATTGTTGTAAGGTGTGAGGTTGGTAGTTTAGCTTTTGATTTTGTATCACCAATGTTGTAAGTTTCTTTATTGTTTTAGATTTAATTAAGCGTATGTTGTAATTAAGATTTATCTTAATTTTGGTTATTTATAGTCTAGCTAATTATTTAATTAAGTTTTATAAATAGCTAAACTATGTCCTTGATACAGGACCTTGAGTTGGACTCGTACGGTTGATCATGAAGAGATTAAGTCGGGCACGTTCTACAAATAAAAGCGGGTATTTCTCCTTTGTACTCGAGTAGTTTCGTTTACCTTAAAGCATGACTATCTTATGTCTAGTAGGTTACTTGACCTTGTTCTTTGTCGTTTGTTATTTTAACATCGTCGTTGATACTTATTCTTCGTTGATCTTCGAGTATTCCAAATTCGTATCGGTACAGTCGTCTGTTGTTTTCTGTTCTGTAAAGTACCGCTTGTACGCGAGTACTTAGAAGTCCATTGAACACAATTAGATTTATTTGGCATTAGAAATATCCTACCTAGTAGTGTAGGTGCATAATCATTGGTTTTCGATTTCCGGTTGGTTGTATCGATGCATGTTTTACTTGTTGGATTTTGGTTGCATCGTTGTTTCTTCGGTTGTTCGTGCATCGTATAGCATGCACCATACTTGCACGTTGCATACTAACGACTGTTGGGCTTACATTTGGTTAAGCCGTCATTAGTCATATTATTGCTCGATTCACTCAACCATTTGTTGTCGTGGTAGTTGTTAGAGTGCGAGCATCTATCCTGTTATGCCAAACAGTGACACCCTCACCGTTATTTTTCGAGGGATATTGTAGCTGTTGATAGCTCCCCCTAGGTATAGGGGTCTGGAGTGTAGGCTCCCCAGCATCCTGTCCACTCAACCATACCTTCTGTGGTATTTGTTGTTGGAGTGTGTATAGTTGTCACATCCCTACCCACTCGGTCACACAGATGGGATGTGTTGGCGGCTTGACTGGCGTCAGGGGTGACATATGTCATTGCATCATGTGTATACGTATTTCTTTTATGCATTTGCTTGTGTTTGATGCACTTATATGAGCTATGATTGTTGCACATGATTGACATGCATGCATATCTTGATATTATTATTGTTGCGTTGTTTTATACATGCCTAGTCGTTATTCGGTTTTATAACCTGTTGTTCTATATATGTTATGTATGTTTAGGTTCCTATGTTCCTTATGGACTGTACCCTGTTGGATTCTCTATATATTATACCTTTTTGTTATTTCATGCTTATTGTCTACTCATATACCCACAGAGTCCGCTCGGACTCACCACCGCTACCTCCTATTTTTGTTTCAGGTAGCAAGTAGATATTTTACTTAGAGCCAGGAGAGGATCCAGTTGTCAGTCCCCAGAGTTGAGTTGTTTCCGCATTTGATATAGTTCCTTTTATTTCGGTACTTGGTGAGTTTTCACATTGTATTTGTTTATTAGATATTCGAACAGATTTCCGTACATTTGAGTTCTCTTTTTGAGTTGTGGTTTTCTTTCATATTTATGGAGGCTGAGTCATCCGTTATCTTTCCCGTTATCTTATTTAATATCTGCGTGGTTGTGTTTGCATATATATATTGTGATGCTAGTGTTGGTGCAAGTTGCATCAATGATGTTCTCCTTTAAGTGTTTTAATGTTTGACAATACACTTAAGTCTGTGATACATTGAACAAACAAAGGGGAGCAAAGGAGAAGTAACTTAAGTTGAAGAAAAGTCCTAGTTAACCTAGGCATCGAAACCCTAAGACCTAGCGAAGGGCTGCTGGGCACCTAGCAAAGGCTGCTGGGCACCTAGCGAAGGGCTGCTAGGCATCGAAACCCTAAGACCTAGCGAAGGCTGTTAGGCATCGAAACCCTAAGACCTAGCGAAGGGCTGCTAGGCATCGAAACCCTAAGACCTAGCGAAGGGCTGCTGGGCACCTAGCGACGGGCTGCTAGGCACCAGGCGAAGGACTGCTTGGTACCGAAGACCTGGCGAAGGATTGCTAGGCACCATGCGAAGGACTGCTTGGTAACGGAGACCTAGCGAAGGGCTGCTAGGCACCTGGCGAAGGACTGCTAGGCTTTGAAGACCTGGTGAAGGGATGCTTGGCACCTGGCGAAGGGCTGCTGGGTAAAAGTCCAACCGAAGGACTGGGTGGTAACCATCTCATGAGAGGAGTAGGTGAAAGACGCGTTCTCGGGGGGTGAGAACTTGCATCGGTTCGACCTAGGGTTTCGTAGAGATCCGAAGTCCGAACCAAGTCATTAAGGCTAATATTATATGTATATGTTCTTTGTGTTTGTGTATCTTGCAGGTACCAAGATTGGAAGACAAAGCAAACAAGGGCTGGAGGCCTTGAAGCAGGGCGCCCCCATCAATGGGGGCGCCCCATGCATCCAGGGCGCCCCCATTGTTGGGGGCGCCCAAGCCAAAGAAGGAAAAGCAGTGTTAAGTAAAGAAGGCAGAATAGGCTTCAAGCGGGGCGCCCGGGAGGTCCGGGGCGCCCTGGTCAAAGGTTTTATCAGCTGCGGCGAGGTCGGCATAGGGATAAGGTTTGACCGGGTTTATCGGGGCGCCCCCAACGTCCAGGGCGCCAGTAGGAAGCCTATAAAAGGGGCTTCGACCCCTGTGCTTCAAACACAATTGTTGTTAGCCATTCTGATCATTCTGACCGATGACAACGCGCTAAAGACGAGGCTCTACGACCGGGAGGCTCCAGAGGAAGTGCGCGGCACTTCGGAGGCCCAGATCGGCTGACGCTTCGACATAAGTTGTTTTGGTTTGACTTACATTCTGCAATTCAGTTTAATATCTTTTTGCTTGTAAATCAACTGTAAGACGAGTTTTCTCCGCCTCCAGAAATTCCGGAAAGGAGACCAATAGTGGACTCACGTCGAGTACATAAGCCTTGGACGTACTGACCCAGGGGGGTCGGGAACCAAGTAAATAAATCCCGCGAGTAATCTGTGTTTTGTTTTGTTCTTTATTTTTCTATTTTCCGCTGCACTAACGCTTTAAGTCTAGAACGAACAAAAGTTTTACGAAGTTTTCAACGAAAGATTTACGGTCGATATTCACCCCCCCCCCTCTATTGAAGGCACCGGTCCTACAATTGGTATCAGAGCAAGGCCACTCTTCATCGGACTAACCACCGACGGAGCAACATCGCCAGGAGTTGAGGGGGAGCCCAGGGGTGAATCAGGTATATTTTAATTAAAATGTATGTTTTTAAATTTCAAATTATGTGTTTCACGTGCAGGGAGAGAGGGCACTACAAAAATCAGTGCCCTACTCGTAAGATTCGATCTTCACCACCGGTGGCAAAGGAGGCACCAGCGCCAAGAAGCCGGAGAGACAAAAGTCACGTACAATGCTTCAAGTGTGAAAAATACATACACTATAAGAACAAGTGCCCGGCGAAGGTACGTAAGATTTATGTTTCAAAAATTTTACAAATTCCTGCAATATCTTTTAATAATTTAGATATTTTCCTTGATAAGTTAGAATTACTGCATAGTCAAGTAGATATTTTGAATGACAAGTTACAAAATGTGAATATGTATAAAATATTAGAAATAAATCGTTTAATCATTAATACCAATTCAATAATTACTAAAATTAATTCTGAACTTATATCTGAAATAAACTCTGATAATTCTACAGATAATGATACAATTAATTCTGAATCTAAATATGAAATTAATCCCGAATTCAAATTTGAAAATCCCAAGAATAATCTAGAAATTAATTCTGAAAATATTATTGCTAAGGATAAAAATGATTTTGTTAATATTCTGAGGATAATAAAGATGAAATTCTCCTAGATAATAATTTAATTATAGATAATCTTGAAAATTATTATCGAACTTTAACAAATGACCCAAATTACTCCTCCTACTTTGAGGATACTAAAAGATGTAATTTTGAGGATGAGGAAGATATGGAATTATCTAAGATAAAGGTCATAGTAGATAAAGTTCATAAAGGTTCAAATAAATCCGAATTGTTAGAAAAACTTGAAAAGATAGATAAAGAAGAATCAGAAATTTTCGAAATAATGAAAATTCTGAACTTAAACCCACAACTATTAATTAATCATTTCAACCTTAATTATTCAAATCTTAACTAAATTAAATTAAATTAAAATAAATTCAAATTCAAATTAAATTCTAATTCAAATTAAATTAAATTCAAATTAAATTCAAATTCAAATTAAATTAAATTCAAATTAAATTAATTCTTAATTAAATTAAATTCAAATTAAATTAAATCTTAATTAAATTAAATTCAAATTAAATCTAAATTAAATTCAAATTAAATCTAAATTAAATTCAAATTAAATCTAAATTAAATTCAAATTAAATCAAATTAAATTCAAATTAAATCAAATTAAATTCAAATTAAACTCAAATTAAATCTTAATTAAATTAAATTTAAATTAAATTCAACTTAAACTCAAACTAAAATAAAATCTTACCCAAACCGCAACAATTAATTTAATAAAATTAAATATATCAAAGTGGGTTGGCATATTCGCAGGTTCACACGACATGTATCAAATCAGGAATTTGATACATTTTTAGAAACTTAAATAAAGTGATTTGAATTGTTTGACTCATGCATAATTGTCATGCCATGCATTTGCTACTTCTTTTAAATATATGACATGTCATTCATATTTAAATTTTATGCATATATTAGAACGGCTATAGGAAAAAGAAAAATTGAAACTTGATCAACCTAGTATTGGGTGGCGGTGAGATGATAGTACATTAGGGAAGCCTCTTCTAATAAGGTCAAGTATACACTACTTGGTCTCTTTAGACTGGTGAAACTAGCCGAAGCTACCGATCCAAGACCCAAACTAGTTAGACCAAAATTTTTTAAAAAGTAATTTTGAAAATGAAATTTCATTAAAAGGCTTTGTCAAGGAAAGAGTTGATGATCCAATAAGGCTACGTCCAAAGAAAGCCTAGTGCCTCGCCAAGACCTGGAAGCCAATTTTTGAAATTCAAATTCAAGTTACTTCTTGTCAAATTCAAATCTAACATAAGCTTCAATTAAATCTTAGAATTAATAATAAATTAAGAAAAATGATTCAAGCATCTCACAATACACCTATAAGGCAACCATGCTTGTTGTATTGATATATCTAAAATGGGTGAGATGCTAAGGACTAATGAATTGAAAAATATTTTTCAAAATTATTTTTCAAAATTGTTAGAATATTTTCCTAAAAATATTTTTTCAAAATAGTGCTTCAACATAATAATATTTTTATGGAATTCATGCTTGTCTGATTGATTATACATATTATATATTTTTCAAAAATATATCTTTTCAAAAATGTTTGACTCACTCAATTAGACACAAGCCTCTTAGGACAACACTAAAGTTCCTTAAGGCACTTCGATAGAGTCAAACGATATTGGGTACAGGGGGAGTGGTTTATTCTTTTTCAAAAATTGTCCTTGAAAAACCACTGTCTTTTAAAATGGTTTTCGAAAACTGGGCTTTAAACACTATTACTTATGTTTTTCAAAAACTATGTCGGATAAATTACCTTAATTTCAAAATATGTTTCGAAATTTCAAAATACATTCCAAGAGTGTGCTTTGTCTTGTTTGATTTTGATAAACCCTAATGGCACAGAGGAAGGTCCACTTCATAATCTACAAGGACTCCTAGGATGTGTCAGATTTAGGGGGAGTCTGAATCAAACTTCTGAAAAAGTTTTTTTTGTAATTAATTGTTTTAAAATTATTAGATAATTCCTTTGATTTGAATCAAACCTTAAGACTCAGAGGAAGAGTACTTGTGCTCAACAAGCTTCCCAGGACTGTGTCAATTTTAGGGGGAGGTCAAATTAAAAGAATTATTGAATATTTCAAATGTTTTCATGCGCGGTATTTTCAAATCCTGTTGAAAACATAAGTATTCTTTCAAAATACTATCAATTTTTTTTTAAAAAAATATACTATTATTTTCAAAATTTCATCTGGTTTTTTATCAATTTGAAATAATGTTTATCTTGAGTTTGGAAAATCTTCCAGGACACTTAGGAAAATATCCCTGTAGTCAACAAGGTTTCCTATGATTGTGTCAGACTGGAAGATAAACCAAGTCAAGTATTATGGCTTCAAAAATTCATACATTTTTTAAAATGTACTTACATTCTATTATTCTATTTTTCAGAATTTATGTGACTTATGAAATTATTTTTATATTTACTTGAGTTTGAAAATTTTCTAGGACACTTAGGAAAATGTCCTTGTAGTTAACAAGGTTTCCGAGGATTGTGTAAGACTGGAAAAGAAACCTAGTCAAGTAAAATATTATGTTTTCAAAATGCATAATACTTTTCAAAAATTACTATATTTTTCAAAGTCTCATCTTTTTCAAAAATTAGTTAGTACCTGCAAAATATGTATAATATTTTTCAGAAAAACTTATATTTTTCAAAATATCTTTCAAAAATGCATCAGATCTTTCAAAGTACTTTCACCTTTCAAAACTCACAGTATTCTTTCAAAAATACGGTATTTTTCTCAAATGCAATATTTTTTAAGTTTTCTAAGATCAAAATACGTAAGTACTTAGGTTTATGCTAAGCCTTCAAAATTTATACTAAATATTTTCAAAAAGAACCAAATATTCCCATTGTTGGCGCAAGTATTTCTGGTGATTTTTTGATGTATGACAAAGGGGGAGAGGTATGCTTAAGTTAGATTTTTTTTTATTTTTACTAGTGGATCAAAAATATATTTTAAAACTAAGATCACTTTTTTTTATCCAAAGGACAGTAAGTTAGCCCCTTCATCTAATCTAACTTAAGTTATTGTCAAACATCAAAAAGGGAGAGATTGTTGGTGCAAGTTGCATCAATGATGTTCTCCGTTAAGTGTTTTAATGTTTGACAATACACATAAGTCAGTGATACATTGAACAAACAAAGGGGAGCAAAGGAGAAGTAACTTAAGTTGAAGAAAAGTCCTAGTTAACCTAGGCATCGAAACCCTAAGACCTAGCGAAGGGCTACTGGGCACCTAGCGAAGGGATGCTAGGCATCGAAACCCTAAGACCTAGCGAAGGGCTGCTGGGCACCTAGCGAAGGGCTGCTAGGCATCGAAACCCTAAGACCTAGCGAAGGGCTGCTAGGCACCAGGCGAAGGACTGCTTGGTACCGAAGACCTAGAGAAGGATTGCTAGGCACCTGGCGAAGGACTGCTTGGTAAAGGAGACCTAGCGAAGGGCTGCTAGGCACCTGGCGAAGGACTGCTAGGCTTTGAAGACATGGCGAAGGGATGCTAGGCACCTGGCGAAGGGCTGCTGGTTAAAAGTCCAACCGAAGGACTGGGTTGCAACCATCTCCTGAGAGGAGTAGGTGAAAGGCGCGTTCTCGGGGGGTGAGAACTTCCGTCGGTTCGACCTAGGGTTTCGTGGAGATCCGAAGTCCGAGCCAAGTCCTTAAGGCTAATATTATATGTATATGTGCTTTGTGTTTGTGTATCTTGCAGGTACCAAGATTGGAAGACAAAGCAAACAAGGGCTAGAGGCCTTGAAGCAGGGCGCCCCCATCAGTGGGGGTGCCCCCATGCATCCAGGCGCGCCCCCATTGTTGGGGGCGCCCAAGCCAAAGAAGGAAAAGCAGTGTTAAGTAAAGAAGGCAGAATAGGCTTCAAGCGGGGCGCCCGGGAGGTCCGGGGTGCCCGGGTTCAAAGTTGTTTTTGCTGTTTCGTGTCTGAAACACAGATAAGCCTTCATAAGGGCGCCCGGGAGGTCCGGGGCGCCCTGGTCAAAGGTTTTATCAGCTCGGCGAGGTCGACGCTGGGATAAGGTTTGACCGGGTTTATCGGGGTGCCCCCAACGTCCAGGGCGCCCGTAGGAAGCCTATAAAAGGGGCTTCGACCCCTCTGCTTCAAACACAACTGCTGTGAGCCATTTTGATCATTCTGACCCACGACAATGCGCTAAAGACGAGGCTCTATGACCGGGAGGCTCCAGGAGGAAGTGCGCGGCACTTCGGAGGCCCAAATCGGCTGGCGCTTCGACATAAGTTGTTTTGGTTTGATTTACATTCTGCAATTCAGTTTAATATCTTTTTGCTTGTAAATCAACTGTAAGACGAGTTTTCTCCGCCTCCGGAAATTCCGGAAAGGAGACCAATAGTGGACTCACGCCAAGTACATAGGCCTTGGACGTACTGACCCAGGGGGGTCGGGAACCAAGTAAATAAATCCCACGAGTAATCTGTGTTTTGTTCTGTTCTTTATTTTTCTATTTTCCGCTGCACTAACGCTTTAAGTCTAGAACGAACAAAAGTTTTACGAAGTTTTCAACGAACGATTTACGGTCTATATTCACCCCACCCCTCTATCGACGGCACCGGTCCTACAGCTAGCCGCTTGTGGCTAAGCTTTTGTGATAAGAGTGAATGTACATTTGCCCTATATTGTCCACCGTACAGGGGAGATACTGCTCGATTTTCGAGGAAGCATGTGCCTCTGGGGGCGTGACACATATAATTGACATATCGGGCAATTGGAGCTAACAACTATAGATAGTAACAATTTGACTATTGTAATTTTGACAACCAGACTAAATGTAACATTAAAGTCAATACCTGGTTGTTGATTAAAGCCTTTAGCAATAAGACGAGCTTTGTAGCATTCAATGGATCCATTTGCACGATACTTGATTTGATAAATCCATTTAGAGCCTATAATATTCATAGATGGAGTACGAGGAACTAAGCTCCAGGTCGCATTGTGAAGAAGAGAATCAAACTTGGTAGTCATTGCAACATGCTAATTTGGATCTTTGGCTGCCTGTGTAAAGCTAGTAGTTTCAACAAAATTTGAAGAAGTAATAAGAGCACATGGATGAGGATAACGAGTAGAAATTGGTTGACATCGTTCATAAATATCGCTTAGAGGAAGCATTCGTCGAGGAGTATCATCATCAGAGCTGCTTAGAGGCGAGTGATCAGATTGATGAGAATCAGAATTAGAGTGGATCATCATTAGTCATAGAGTCTATAGGAATTTGTGGAGATGGTGCAAGGCCCAAGATACCATCCCCCATTGTACTTTCAATATGTCCTAAAGGAAGCAATTTGTGGGGTTCTAGTATACCACTCAGTGATATTAGAAAGGTCCTTGATTATCAGAAGGAGGATCTAAGGTAGTAACTGCAAATGAAAAAAAAGACTCATTAAAAGTAACATCTCAAGAAATATATACTCGCCCGGTCGAAATATGGAGGCAATCATACCTATGATGCAAATTACAATAATCAAGAAAAATACATTGTTGAGAGTGAGGGTTTAACTTGTGTTTAAATTAAGGTCGTAACCAAAGATAACATGTACGACCCATGATACAAAAAAATGAGTAATCTGGAGAACAATTATAAAGATGAGTAATTTGGACGACGTCATCCCAAATCTTAAGTGGAACTAATGCATGATTAAGATGAGCTAAAGCAGTTTCAATTACATGGCAATGTTTTCTCTCGACAGATCCATTTTGTTCAAGAGTGTGAGGACAAGAGACTTGATGAATGATGCCAAAGGATGTAAGATGATGATGGAGCACTTGATACTCTCCTCCCCAATCAGAATGAAGGGAGAGTATTTTGTGATCAAAGTAACTCTCAACATACTTTTGAAAACGATAAAAATATCGAAGAGATCAGATTTTTTTTTCATAAGAAAAATCCAAGCGAACTTGCTAAATTTATCAATAAAAGTAACATAATAAAGAAAACCCTGATTATAAAGAATGGGAGTAGGACCCCACACATCAGAGTGAATAATTTCAAAAAAAAAACTAGAGGTGTGAGTAGAAGGCACAAAAAAGGTGATTCATGAGATTTTGCTTTCATGCAAACTTCACATAAATGAGATGAGGAGGCTAAAGAAATTGATAAGTCATATTGATTAATGATATTCTAATAAGATTTAAAGACAGATGACCAAGACATGCGTGCCAAGAAAATTTGTAGTGTGTTCCCTAACAAATGGTTTAGTAGAGGTGGGTTGAATATGGTAGAGACCATTTTTAATAGTTCCTTGAAGTAGAATAATTTCTGTTACGGGATCCTTCACAAGACACTGATGAGAATAAAATTCAAAGAACACATTATCATCAATAGCAAATTGACGGACAGAAAGTAAATTTTTGGTAATAGAATAAACATGAAGAGTGTTGTGTATACGAAAAATTCGACCACATGAGTGAAAGGATATGCTTCCAAAGTGAGTAATTTGCATACCTGAGCAGTAGGAACACCAATAAAATTTATGTTAAATCTTTTAGGACATTGAATATTAATATGTCCAAATCTGAGATAATTTTGACATCTTCTCCGATTATATGATCAGTCAAATCGTCTAAAGTAATGACAACTAGTATGACTAATGATGTGACAAATTTGACATCGTTCTAAACTTTGTTTTTGGCCTCTTTGATAATGTTAAGCATCGAAAATAATTTCGCTTTCAACTTGCTGGAAATGAAATTAAATAAGAAGTTGCTCGAATAAAGTAATCGGCCAGCTGGAAATGAAGGCAATGGAGACAATAGGCCAATGACATAAACGATGATTTGTAATCGCGAAGGAGGAAGCCGAAAAGCCACCAAACGAGAAGCTCACGTGAGGTAAAAAAAGAAAAAAAAAAGACAATAAGGAATGTAAAAGCAGGAATTAAAATAACAATGATTTAAAAAAAATAAAAAAGAAAATAAAAATAATGATTAAAAAATGAAAAAGAGAAATGAAGATGAAAAAGAACTCTAGTAACACAATTGAGACTTAGAAGAATGATTTAGGGAAGAAATGAAAGATCGTCGCTATGATATTATGTAAGAAATAAAGAGGAGATAAAGAAGGACAGAGAATAAAATTTTTGGATGATTTATTATTGAAGTCAATAAACTTATTTATACAAGTTATCTATCCAATAAATTCTAGAAGAAATTCATTTATTACCGACGGAATTTCGTTTATATAGTCTACAAGAAATACATATTAAACCTTGTAAAATATATTTATTCTGTTTATATAGTCTACTAATATGTTAATTTAATTTTTATTTCAGGGATCCTCTGTGATTCAGGTATGTTTTTACTTATAAAAAAGAATATTTGAATTTGACACATGTTGTTATTCCGTTTATATAGTCTACTAGTATAATAATTTGATTTTTTTTTCAGGGAACACAAAGTTGGATATGTTTGTAGATCATGTTTTTTCAGGTATGATTGTAGTAGATTTTTATTTATTGGATATGCTTGAGTATGATTGTAATAGATTTTTATTGTATTGGATATGCTTGAGTGAGACACTCTGAAATTGGGTTGCTTGTATTGGCAGAAGTGAAGTTCTCTGTGTGGATGTTTTGGCTGGTTCTGCTTCTGGTGGTACAGCTATTTTATGTACCTACACTTTAGATTTAGCTCGTACAAAGCTTGCTTATCAGGTATTTACAATGTTTAAGTAAAGCTTTTTCATTCAGGATACTGACCCTTCACTCTCTTCATCTTATTTTATGACCCCTATTTTTTCATATGGATCAACAAACTCTGTGAATGCAAATCCATGGGGCTCTCTATAACATAATAATTAGTTATCAGAACAGAAAAAGTAATTCATTCATGGCAGTAGGAAAAGGTGAAAAGATCTCCTGTGTTTCTAAGTTTACCGTAATGGAGCAATCACTAAACATGTCTTGTACACTTGTTGAAGGATCACAGACAATGATAATTAATACTCCAGTAAAATGGTGCTCAAGTGTCAGAAAAATGAGTTACCAATCAAGCTCTAATGTCTTCAAATATCTTCTACAATCACTTCATAATTTGCATGCCATACTCTTCTATTGAATGTACACTATCCTCCAGTTATCTTCTTTTGGTTAGCTGAGATGTGAGTTTTGATATCATGCAAAGACTTGTAATTTGATATGGTTTTTTTTCTAAGTTTCTAATGTCCACTCTTTATTCTACTTTATATAACTGCTATCTTGATCAAATATTCGCAGCCGCGACGAGGATGCTTTGAGATATGAAAGGAAGGCGGTCAAATTTTTGTGTCTTTATTGGTGATTTTTTTAGAACTTTGCTGCATTTATGTTGTTCATGACAATTTGTACTTAAATCTCACACTTGTATGCTATATATAAGTTTCATCATGTTAGTGGTGAATTTTTGTAAGCTGTATATAAGTTTGATCATGTTAGTTGTTAATTTTTGTAAGCTTTTGTATCATGTTATTCAGTCCTTCTATGATTATGTATGTATATATATATATATGAAATGTGATGGTTGTGAATTTTTGTGAGCTTTTGTAAGTTGTTCTGATTCTTTTATAATTTTTGAAACAAATGTATATATGATATTACCTAAATACAAATTAAATTTTTATTTTTTTAAATTACTGATGGATTTCCGACGGAATATTAATTCCGTTGGAAAATATTGAAAATATTTCAACCAAAAATGTCAGAAATTTCCGACGGAAAATAATTTCCGTCGGAAATTTCCGACGAGCTTCCCTCGATTTCCGTCGGAAATTTAGGACGGAAATTTCGGGCCTGTCAGAAATTTCCGACGGAAATTATTTTCCGTCGGAAATTTCTTCCGGCGGAAATAAAATTCTGTCGGAAATTCTACCGACGGTACTTCCGTTGGAAATTCATTACTGACGGATTTCGCTCCGACGGAGAAAATTCCGTCAGAATTCCGTCGGTAAACTCATTTACTGACGGAATTCCGTCGGTAAATTCCGTCGGAAATCTAATTTTTTGTGGTAGTGAAAGGAAAAATTAATTATTGGATACATGATGAGTATAATAAATTTAAAAATATTATTTTTACTATCGATCCATGATATGCCAAATATAATAAAAAATAATTAATTAAAATCAATCCATATTGATTTTGATATGATATCAAATATAATAAAATTCAATTGATATAAATTAATTTGAGATTATCATCTATTATTATCATTAGACGGTCGTGGAAGAAGAAGCACGGGATGAGAGGACGAATTCTGAACCGGATAAAGAAGATCATTCTGGCTATGAAAGAAGCAGAATGCAGGAGGATGCGAGAAGACGAAACATTCAAACAAATAACTCAATGATTTGATAGGGTAACATTGATCGAATATGATTTCCTTTTTATTAACGTGGAATATAAGCAACAAAATTATATAAGAATGGAGATTGAAATCGATGTAATATGATTTTCTTTTTATTAACGTGGAATATAAGCAACAAAATTATATAAGAATGGAGATTAAAATGGATCTAATATGATTTTCTTTTTTTAATATCAAATATATCACAACTATTTAAATTCCCAAGGAGAGATTTGCTATTTGGGTTCGAAAAGAATTTATTTATCTGTTTCTTTTCCTGATTAAAATGGAAATGTTTGTTTAAAAAAACAAAAGATTTGATGAAATTGAACCGAACAAATTAAAATATTTAAAATAAGTTAATTTAATTGATAATTTAAGTAATAACTTTCAGGTTATAAATGTAACTTATTCAAATCCAACTGAAAAATAAACTAAATTATTAAAATAATTATTTAAATTTTACTTAATTTTTTTTTCATGAGCTTGAGCTTGAGCTTGCTGTATTGAGATGTAATTTAGCTCTCAATTTAAACATGTTTGATAGTTTGAAATTTTTATTTATTTAATTGATTATTAATCTTAATAATTTATATTTGTGTAGTTATTCAAATTTTTTTTGTAATTTTATTTATAAACATTGTTCACGAATATTCACTATATAATTAACGAATAATGTTTACCAACATTAAATAAATTGAATATATATATTCAAACTTATTAATTTATTTAGTTTAATAAATTATTTAAATTTATTTATTTAATTGATTATATATATATATATATATATATTACTGAACATAAATAAATTCTTGTTAAACCAGTTCGGTTCATTTACCGTATGAACATAAATAAATTGTTACTAAATTAAACATTAAATTCAACGAGAAATTCGTTAACAGTCAGTATCTTAAAATTAAGACTTTCAATTCTCACATAAAGATCTATTTGTAGTGGAAAACAACTGATGTTTTTTTCATGATTAAAATGAAAAAGTTTTGAACTAATACAGATGGAACTATTTAAAATTGAATTAATCGATTTCTTTTTTATTAATTAAACAATTAAATTTACTATTAAAATAGAATAAATATACAAAATAGTGAATTAATTAATAAAATATTAAAATTTTAAAAATAAAAATTCAATCAATTTAATAAAAATAAAAATTATCTTAATAATTTTTATCATTTAATAAAAACTTGATGAGCATGGATGGTAAAATTGATCTGATTTTCATGATATTTCTTCCAGAAAATAATAATGATGTAGTGGAACTAAAGAAATGTACAATTTAATTCTCTACTATGATATACGTCGGCGCTAAATTTAATGGAAAAATTTAGATTGGTAATCCTGAGTGAAAAAAAAATCTATAAGTTTACTTTCACAAGTGAAATATTGATATGACGGATGTTATAAAGAAGGCGAAGACTACAAGGGTCCGTTATCGGTGATTTACTATGGCGCTTCCATTAATTATCTTAGGGATACATAAAAAAATTTCGTGGAATTAGACCTTTCATCTCTGAAATTATTTAGTATAAAAAATGTAATGGACTATTTCAATTCTTACATATAGATCTGCTATTCTAATTGAGAAGTTGAAAATATTGGATAACGAACAGAAACAAAAATACAAGAAGAGTCAAAAGATAAGATCGGAGAGCAAAATATCAAAGAATATAATCAACAAAATTAGATAAGAATGGAGAGTGAAATCGATCTAATATGATTGTTTTTACGTCAAATATATCGACGACTATTTCAATTCCCACGTAGAGATATGCTATTCTGTGGTGGAAAAGAACTCATTTATGTATTTTTGTTTCATGATTAAAATGGAAAAGTTTGTTTAACAAAGAAACAAAAGATTGGATCAAATTGAACCGGGAACAAATTAAACTATTTAAAATAGATTAATTTAATTGGTAATTTAATTAAAAAGTTTCATAATCATAAATAAGCCAGTCAAGTTATGAGATGTTAAAGCTTATTTGATAATATAATTAACCGAATGAAATCGAACCGAGCCTAAAATGAACAAAGCTATTAAAATGATCGTTTAACTCTGTTTATTTTTTACGAGCTTGAGCATGGTTCAAGATTGATCTAAATTTGGTTCGTTGAGATATTATCGAGCTCTCAATTCAAACTTATTTGATTGTTTGAAATTTTTAATTATTTAATTGATTATTGAACTTGACAATTTAAAATTATATGCTTATTTATATGTTCATTTTAAAAGTTTCTTTTGTGTATTATATTGATAAGAGTTTTATTAATAAATATTAATCATATATAAATGTTATTTATGAATATTATTCACAAATGCTCATAACATTATTAACGAATGCTATTTACGAACATTAACTAATATATGTGTTTGATGGGGTTGAGCATCCTAGAGTTGACATGTGACATAGGGAAGCTACGTGTCAAGGTCCACCAAGCCCAAATATCAAGATCGAACTCTTGAGACCACCTCGGGAGGACGGACGCCCAAGGTCATGCCGAGCCGTAGGCTCCAGAGACCATCTCGGGAGGGCAGACTCCTGAGGTCGTGCCGGGTCGTAGGCTCCCGAGAACACCTCAGGAGGGTAGGTCCCCAGGTCATGTCAGTCGTAGGTTCCCGAGACCACTTCGGAAGGGCAGACTCCCGAGGTCATGCCGGGGCGAAGGCTCCAGAGACCATCTCGGGAGGGCTGACCCCTGAGGTCGTGTTGGGTTGTAGGCTCCCGAGACCACCTCGGGAGGACAGACGCTCGAGGTCATCCCGGAAGAAGACACCCCGAGGCCAACTCGGGAGAGCGGAGCCCGAAGATCAACACAACTGATAGCCTGATATCAAGTAGTCGTTCCTCTTTCCAGATCAGGAAAGTCGTTGGATAATTATTGTCCGCTACATACGACAATTAAGGCCTTAATGATCGCAACAGTCATTACTTAAAAGTTATCACATAACCGATGATTATGGAATGTGGAGGATAACATGGAGACACGTGTGACAATCCCTCAGGTATATAAAGTGCTTTGGCATCCAGGTAATGGGGGGTAAGCTTTCCGAAATTAAGACAAATACACTTCCTTGTTGTCCTCCTGAGATAACAGTGGTTCCTAACTTGAGCGTCGGAGTGGGCTTTGCCGGAAAACCTTCTGGTGTGTTCCCATTAACGCTCGCGTTGATCTCGCAAGGCACAATCATCTTCTCCTCGTCACCATCCTCATGGGATGCACCTCGGTCGCTCGCCGTCCGCATCGATTCCTTTTCGGAACAAGCTTGGCGCCGTCTGTGAGAAACTACATCAAAGCACCAGAAGGAGTGCCATGATGGCAATCTAGAGGGGCAACCCATCGTCTTGACGAGAGAAGAGTTGGATCGTCTCATCGCCAACACCGTCAACGGAGCGCTAGAACAACATTAAATCGAGCAAGCCGCCTCACAACGAGTGACTTTAGGGCAAGGCGAGATTCCAATAATGTCTGCCTCGCACCCCCGCAACCGAATGTCAATCTCGGCACCGCGTGGGACTAGCAATGACAACTTCGGCACCCCGGTGAGATTCCTTGGGGTACCTAGAGAGGACAAACTCTGCCGCCTTCAGCGCTTTACAGCAAGAGGAAGGACTGGGGAAGATCGAGGGTCTAAAGCCCCCCAGAAAGCTCTGTCTACACTGTTCTCTCCAGAGATCATAGCGGATCCCATGCTCAAGCAATTCCATGGTCCAGGAATTGCTGACTACGACAGAAAGACGGATCCAAAAGATCAAATCTGCAAGTTCGAGAACGCGGCCCTGTTACACCAAAATACAAATGGTGTGAAGTGCCGGGTATTCTTGAACACCTTGTCAGGGGTCGCCCAGAGATGGTTCCAAAGGCTGCCCCAAGGTTCCATAAACTCTTTTCTAGAGTTTAGGACCACTTTCCTGCATCACTTCGTCAGCAGCCACCGAAACCAGAAGACAATGTTAAATCTGTTCGCCCTTAAGCAGAAGGCTAAAGAACTGCTGAATGACTACATCCAACAGTTCAATCGAGTGGCTCAAGACGTGCCAACAACTACCTCGAAGATACTCATCAACGCCTTCACGCAAGGACTCTTCGAAGGTGAATTCATTCGATCGCTGGTGAAAAAGCCACCCGCTAGCTTCGATGACTTGCTGGAATTCTCCGTCAAGCATGTCAACGTTGAGGAGGTGCAGCACGCCTGCCGCAAGAATCTGGCGGGAATCCCTACCTAGATCTCGGTGCGACCTAAGAGAATAGAACCACCCGCACCAGCCCGAGCTAAGGATCCACACCCTTGAAGGACTATTGGGCTGGTAAGAAGAAGCTGGTAGAGACGGTGGACACTGTTGGGACTGATGCGTACGGCTAGAGGGGGTGAATAGTCGTTCACCCACTTGATTCGCAATTTCTTCCTACAAGTGTTAGCATGCGCAAGAGGAAACTTAAATTATTAATTAAAATCAATGCTAACACAAACCGTTTATGTCGTTTGGAGATAAAGCTCCTACTCCACGGTTGTCCGTATGGTGGACGAGCCCGATCCGTCGGTGGATGACTCCCAGAAGACCTCTGGCTAGCTCACGTTGCTCCTTGTGGGTGGAGAAACCTCGCCACAAACTCCCGACAGCACCTGAGCACTAGGACACTACTAATAAGCTCTAACCAAGCTTATTTCGTCAACCTTTGCCCAGCCAAACTGAGATCTCTTAAATAGAGCTCGACACTGTTCTTGCCGTTACCAGTCAACTGGTGCCAATACCAGTCGACTACTCCACTTGGATTCGAATGTTGCATCCCCAAAGTTCGAATTCCACTCGACACCAGTCGATTATTACATGCAGCAGTCGACTGATCTTTCTGTTCTCTACATCAGTCGACTAATCCAAGTATCAGTCGACTGCATAAACCCTAAACCTAGGGTTTCTCTTCCTGAGTACAATTCTCTCACACTTGGACCCTTACGACTCAGCTGACTCTTCCTTTGCAGCTTCGACCTGTTGCCTTTAAGCCTTCTTCGACTTTGCTCTAGTCCTTCGGATGCATACGAACCAGCGGCTCGTCCTCATGTCATCCTTCGTGTATGCCTCGAAGTGCGCTTCCCTCGGCTCATCGTTCCTGCTTTGTCCACGGTCCCTCGATGCATACAAGCCCATGGCTCGTCTCCTCATGCCATCCTTCACCGAACCTGAAGTAGTCCAGTTAAGTCTATGTGTATCTGCAAACCTGCACACTCACATACATATATCAAATACAAGGGTGAACCTAACTTAAATCCTTTGCCCAAACATCAAAACACATGGTCACTCCGGACCATAGATTGCTTCCAACAGACATGACCGAACTGGAGCCACAGAAGAGGTACTGTGACTTCCACGGCAGTACAACGCACTCCACTGAGGAGTGCCACACATTGAAGAAGAGGTTGTCTTAGGAAGCGAACGCCAAGCCTCGGATGCAGTGGAATAAAGCTAGGTATCGATGGAGATCCCCGCGGCAAAGTCCTTCTCCTCGCAAATGACAGGCAGGAGAAGATGGATCCAAGCGGCATCCCAGTTGCGTTCCAAGGGAAGGAGTCGGGAGATAGCACCGCACTAATCTCTCTCCCCCGGAACGAGATCCCAAGAAAGGCAAAGCTCCAATGCGGGAACCTCCTTCGGGCCATGTGGGAGTGATCTCCGAAGGTCCTACCGGAGGAGACTCATTGGGCAAGGAAGCCCCACACTCGACGACTAGAGAACTATGCCATCGGGATGAGCAGTAGCCAGCGTCAAGGCCCTGTTATCTCATTCAACCCTGAAGACCTAGAAGACATGGAAGCCCCTCACGAGGATGCATGGTAATTGTTGCACGTATAGCAAATTACGAGATTAAGCACGTCTTCGTGGATACAGGTAGTTCTGTCAACATCCTGTACAAGGCGGACATAGACCAGATGCAAATCGATGAGGACGAGCTACATCCGGTCTCCACTCCTCTCTTCAGCTTCAACAGATACTGAGTGCAGCCGATAGGGCAAATCTCCCTACCCTTGTCGTTGGGAGATGGCACGCTGGAGAGGACGAGAAGGACTCCCTTCATGGTCGTAGATGCTCCATCGTCCTACAACGCCATCCTGGGGCGCCCAACGGTCAACATATTCCAGGCGGTGGTCTTAGTCTACTACTAGAAAATTAAGTTCCCAGTAGGTGAGCAGGTGGCTTAGGTCAAAGGTGATCACCTAGCTTCTCAGTGATGCTACAGCGGGGAGGTCAGGTTGGAAGCCCGCAAGAACCCAAGGGCTCATGAGGCGCTACATATCAACCTCGCCAATCCTCAGAGGAGGAAGGACCCAAAGAAGAACGGAGGGAGGTCGAGAGTGAAGAGGTCCAGATCCATCCTCAACAGACGGGAGGAGTTACAAGGATTGCGGCTGACCTTACACCGGAGCTGAGAACCCGTCTGGTCGGCTGCTTGCAGAACCATCGGGACGTGTTTGCGTGGGCTACTGAAGAAATTAAAGGAGTCCCCCCACCTTGGCCATGCATCACTTGCATATAACCCTCGGGGCCCGACCGATGAAGCAAAGGCGAAGACATTTTGCGCCCGAGTAGGACAAGATTATCAGAGTGGAAGTCGCCAAGTTGCTGAAGGACAGACACATAAGAGAAGTCAATTCCCTACTTGGTTGGATAATGTAGTACTTGTCCCTAAGCCCGGGGGTAAATGACAAGTCTGTATCGATTTTAGAGATTTAAATAAAGTCTGCCCTAAAGGCTGCTACCCCTTATCTCGGATAGATCGGCTAGTGGATTCCACCTCCGGTTGTGATTTTATTTCGATGCTGGATGCTTACCAGTAATACCATCAAGTTCCTATCACTCCTAAAGACCAAGAAAAGGTTAGTTTTGTGACGACAGATGGTACCGACTGCTACAAGGTTATGCCGTTTGGGTTGCACAATACAGGGGCAACCTATCAATGAATGATGGACAAGGTCTTCCGGCACCAGATAGGAAGGAATATCGAAGTCAATGTAGATGATATCTTGGTCAAGACACATAAGGGGAAAGGCATGATAGCTGACCTGGAAGAGACATTCGCCACCCTGAGGGCCAACAAGATGAAGTTGAACCCCGCTAAATGTCTGTTCAGGGTGAAGAATGGTCGATTCCTCGGGTACATGGTGACGGAGAGGGGAATTAAAGGTAATTCAAAAAAAGTGAAAGCCATCATCGACATGGCATCCCCTCGTAACTTCAAGGACGCACAACGACTGAATGACAGAATTATGACCTTGTCCAGGTTCATCTCTAAACCTGCATACAAGACACTGTCGTTCTTCAAGATTCTGAGGAAGGCAGACAAATTCGATTGGGATGACCAGTGTGAGAAGGCACTCATAGACATGAAAGCATACCTCCTGAGCTCCCTATCCTCTACAAGCCATTGGAGGGAGAAACGTTGTTTGTCTACCTGTCCACGGCTGAGAAAGAGGTGGGCTTTGTGCACATTCGGGAAGAAGACACTATACAATACCCAGTCTACTTCTTCGAACATCTCCTGAAGGACGCAGAGACAAGGTATACCACAATGGAGAAGTTGGCCTATGCTCTGGTACTAATGGCTCGGAGTCTCAGTCCATACTTCTTAGCACATCCGATTGTGGTACTCACCAACAGCCCGCTTGGGCGAGTCCTCACCAATCCTGAAGCTTTGGGTCGGTTGATCAAGTGGACAGCAGAATTGAGTGAGTATGGGATTGAGTACAGTCCCCGCACTGCCATCAAGGCACAAGATCTTGCCGATTTCATGCTCGAGGTTATTTCAGAACCCGAAGCTGATGGAGTATGGACGATCTACGTCGATGGTTCCTCCAACAGCAAACATAGCAGAGTCGAAGTGTTGATGGGGTCTCCCCAAGGGGAGATACATTGCATCTATCCATCCGACTCCACTTCCAGGCCACAAACAACGAAGCTGAGTATGAGGTGATCTTGGCGGGGTTACAAGCATCCAAGCAAGTGGGAGTTGCTCGGGTCGTCTTGCACTCGAACTCCCAGCTCATGGCCCAACAAATAAAAGGCAAATTTGAAATAAAGAGCGAGCGCCTACAGAGGTATGTGGTCATTTATGAGCAGCTGAAGGCCTCTTTCACTGAGGTAGCTCTGCAGAAGATTTCCCGGACTGACAACGTTAAAGCAGACGAGATGGCCAAGCTAGCCAGCTCTATAACCTCTTGGACGTTGGATGAGCCCAGTGTTACAGAAGGAATGGTGTGTCAGATCAAAGAGGGTGTTGCCGAGGCTGCATTACCTAACTGGAGAAAGCCATATGTGAAATTCTTGCGAAGCGGAACTATGCCAGCGGGCGATAAAGAAGTTTGGCTTTTTCACCATCAGGCTTCCAGATTCACACTGGTCGGGGAGCAGCTATACAAAAGAGCATTTGCACGACCTTTACTCATGTGTGTCGGTCCAGAGGAGTTCGATTATATCATGCGAGAGATCCATGAAGGTATTTGCGGGAGCCACATTGGAGGATGATCCCTAGCCAGAAAGATCATTCCTTTTGGATAGTTTTGGCCGATGCTATAAGCAGACACCCTCAAGTTCGTCGCTGGATGTGAGGCCTGTCAGAAGCACCAACATATCACTCATCGCCCCACAAAACTACTGCTAACTTTCACTGTCTCCTTCCCCTTTGATCAATGGGGAATGGATATTGTGGGCACTTTTCCAATGTGGCCTTAGCAGAAGTTCTTATTGGTCCTGGTGGACTACTTCTCTAAATGGGTTGAAGCTGAACCGCTTGTGCACATCACAGAAGCCGCTGTGATGAAGACCTTATGGAGGGAGGGATATTGTTATAGGTATGACATTCCTCACAAGTTGGTGTCGGACAATGGTAGACAGTTCGCAGGATGCAAACTCAAAGAATGATGTGAAGGACTAGGTATTTGCCAAGCCTTCACTTCAGTCGCATACCCCCAGGGTAATGGGCAAGTAGAAGTCATCAACCGGGAGATCATCAGGGGGCTCAAGATATAGCTGGACCACGTCGGAGGTAGCTGGGTTGAGAAGCTCCCCAGCATTCTATAGTCCTACCGCACAACTCCTAGGGAAGGAACATGCCAAAGTCCTTTCAATCTGGTATATGGAGCAGAGGCAGTGATACCGGTGAAAGTAGGCGAGGAGTCCGTCCGGCGACAACACTACAACATGGAAGACAATGATCATGAATGGTTGATCGACCTGGACCTGGTGGTAAAGGTACGAGTTAAAGTTGCTACTCGACTACTGGCATATAGGCAGCGTATGCAACAAGCATACAATCGTCGAGTAATCGCCCGTACCTTTGAGGTCGAAGACAAGGTCTGAAAGAGAATCAAGCCAATCGGTGACCCCAGAAAGATCGATCCGCAGTGGAGCAGACCCTACATCGTCACTAGAAAACTTATCGGAGGTATCTACTATCTAGAGGACGACATGGGCAAGAAGCTGGATAGGCCATGGAATGCAAATTATCTCTGGCCATATCACACTCGGTGAGACTTGTGAGATATCACATGTATTTGTATTCATGTTTGCACTGCATTGCAATTTCGATAATCAAGGAAACAAATGAGATGTCTCATCAAGACCCAGTGTACTTGCCTAAAAACCCTACTACCTCATGGTGCTACGGATGCTAGAGGTGAGTAGGCCTGGTCGTGGTACTGCGGATGTTAGTGATATGAGAAAAGTGTCCTAAGGCAATCGCCTTATGATTGTAATCATTTATTTTAATAAATGAATATTTACTATTTGAGTATACATGTTTATGTATTTGATTAAGATCTTAAACTCATTTACTGAATGTCCGCAATACAATTCACAGCATGAGAGAATTTGTGATGAATTCACAACTAGTGATTATCTCTACATGTGCAATTGTGAAGTATTGAAATTGTCCCTAGTCGATGAATTGATAAATACGGACACTATTAATTCTGTTGAGACTAGCATGGGTTATTCTCTAATCAGCTGATTCTCACTGGCTGATGACATTGGGATGTCCGGAGATAAACATGAATGCTAGTTAAGGGAACTAGTTCATTGGAGTGGCTGGCTGTAAAACTTCATATGGTAGTCTACATATAGACATGTCAGTGAAGTTTTACTGCAGCTTAAGTGCGATGTTCCTTTGACTTGCGGTGTTCAAGTCATCTTGGTCATGGAGACTTATACTTTGACATCTTAAGCAAGCATCTCCAAGGAGGTGTGGACCCAGGATGATTGGGTATAAGCCGAAGTGCCCGAAGATGTTTGAACAACCTACAAAGGATTCACCACTCCTTGCGAGGAGATGTATACCCAAGGCCTATCGTCGGATTGTTACTCGAAGCCTCTGGCCAGAGCATAACATGTTCGGAGTATGAATCTCTTAGATACATGAGAGTAATTAGAATCTGTAGGACGAGAAAATGTTACTTGGGCTAGGTGTGACGTAGTCAGCCTAGTGGGGACTGACACACATAGACCATGTCCTGAACCAAGTGGGTATAAGATGGTGAAGGGAATGGAGCACGACTCATTATAGCTGCTGAAGGGTTTCAGAATTGTTTCTGAGGTCAACCGTTGATCTTTCGATTAATTGGGGATCATAATGTACAACTAGGTGCCACTCATGATCGTTCTATAATTGGTTAATTATAGACGGCCAACATAAATCGAAAGCCTATTTAGTCACACGCACTACGAGTAATCCGAGGGATTTAAAACGAGTTGAAAATTGGATTTTCCAATCAAGAGAGATTAGGTTTGGTTGAGCCAAACAATAAGTCGAATCTGAATTTTTCAGAGACGCATCGGAAGCGTAAAATGGCTAAGTCTTTTGAATACTTAATAGATGAATTAAATGAGTTTAATTCATTGGGGCGTGGCCTGGATAGGCCGGCCAAAGAGGGTCCCCACTCTCTTTGCTTGGCCGACCACAACAAAGGGAGGGAACCAAATTGTTTGGTTCAATTTATAAAATAAATCAAGTGTGGTTTGTTTTATAAAATTATGGATGATATAAATTTTTTATATAAACCAAGGTTTGGTTTATTTTTCATGGAAATTAAAATGAACCATGGATTAGTTTATTTTATTTTATAAAATCAATCATGGATTGATTTACCATGATAAAGAAATTTATATAAAGAAATTTATTTTTCATGGAAATTAAAATGAATCATGGATTGGTTTATTTTATTTTATAAAATCAATCATGGATTGATTTATCATGATAAAGAAATTTATATAAAGAAATTTATTTTTCATGGAAATTAAAATGAACCATGGATTGGTTTATTTTATTTTATAAAATCAATCATGGATTGATTTACCATGATAAAGAAATTTATATAAAGAAATTTATATGATAAATTTCTTATGAAAATTTATTCCATAAAAAGAGACTTGGTTGATTTTTATCATGAATTAAAATATGATTTTAACCATGATATAAAATCAAGACTTGGCATGATGGAATAAGTCATAGAAAATTTATATGATAAATTTCTTATGAAATTTATTCCATAAGAAAAAAGAGACTTGGCGGTTGAGAGGCCACTATATAATGGACCCAAGGCAAGGCTTGGAATTCATTCGAAATAACCAAAGTATTCTTGCTTGGGCTCTCTCCCTCTCCTCCCTCCTTTCTCTTGGTCGGCCTCTCCCTTCTTCTCCCTTCTTCTTGCCGTGAGCACAAGGAGAAGCACCGAGGCGACGAAGTTCTTCCGTTGGGACGATCTTCCTCTCCGGCCATCATCACCTTGGGATTGGGCGCAAGTCATCTTCTTCCTCCTCGTCGGAATTGTGATTCCGGCCAACCTTGGTGTTGAGTTTTTCCGATATGATTACTTCTCTCTTGGTTTCTTGTCGTGTTCTCGGAGAATCTTGTAGTTCTCGAGAACACGAAACTCGTGGCTTTGCGAAGTCATCCCGAAGATACTCGGCGTGGACGGAATAGAGGCGGAGCTTCCGAGGGACGCTTACGGTTGGATATCGTCCCTTCCTTCGAGTTACGCGAGGTAATACGTAAATTAGTTTACGTTTCTGCAAAGTTTTAAATATATGATCATGTCTACACAACATAAGGTTGCATGCTTAGATGTGTGGTTAAATAATTTGAGAAATTATTTATGCTAAACCTTCCACTGCACGTAATTAATTTTAAAATTACGAACCCGCATCCATGTCAATATGCACCTGGTCCCAACAGTGGTATCAGAGCCGGTTAGTGTTCGACATAATCATATAATTGTTTTGCGGAAAACTTTGTCATGATCTCAATTTTGGAAAATTTTCCAATTATGGAAACTTTCCAATTATGGTAAATTTTAAACTTAGGAATTTCAAAGTTTGGAAATCCTCATGAAATTTCGCAATCTTTTGAAATATCCCTGTTTCTGATATTTTATGATAATTGTGAAAACCTTCCATTTTTGGAAACATTCCAATTTTGAAAATTTCCTATTTTGGAAATTTTCCAATCTTGGAAATACGTAAGTTTTCTTTGTACCAGAAACTTACAATTATTCTGAAAATTTTTTATTTTTGGAAACTTTCAATTTATGGAAAGCTCGCAATTTTGGGCACTTTCTTTCAAGAAAGTCTAGACAAATTATGGGAATATTAATTGGCATTTAAATTCATAATTGAAAATTAAATTATTTACAAAATTCTTTATTTTGGATTGAGCCTCGGGGAGCCGTCCAATTTAAAGTTAGTTGTTATAATTAAATTTTCTAAATTGAATTTAAATTGTCAAATGTTTAATTTGGATTGAGCCTCAGGGAGCCGTCCAAATTATATTATCAATAAATTCTTATTTTGGATTGAGCCTCGGGGAGCCGTCCAAATTAAGTTATTTATTGATATTAATTTTCCATAAATAGAATATGTGATTAAATCTTGGAAATTTTTGAGGTGATTCTCAAACGATAATTTCCTTATTTGATTTATGAGGTGATGCTCTTACATATTATTGTCTCCAAAATTAAATAGGAAAATTGTTTTCCTATAGAGTAGTATATTTCCTTAAATAAGTTTTCAAGAAAATAATATATGGTTGAATTAAGGGAATCTGTCTCTTAATTTAATAAGATGCTCTTACGTACACCTGGCGAAGGGCTGCCAGGAAACAAAGTCCTAGCGAAGGGCTGCTAGGCACCTGGCGAAGGAATGCTAGGATATAAAGCCCTAGCGAAGGACTGCTAGGCACCTGGCGAAGGGCTGCCAGGAAATAAAGTCCTAGCGAAGGGCTGATAGGCACCTGGCGAAGGAATGCCAGGATACAATGCCCTAGAGAAGGACTGCTAGGCACCTGGCGAAGGACTGCCAGGCACTGGGCGAAGGACAGCTTGGTATCCAAGACCTAGCGAAGGACCGCTAGTCAAAAGTCCAACCGGAGGAGCCGGTTGGCATCAGGTACATTCTCCTGAGAGGAGTAGGTGAGGACGCATTCGCCGACGAGGGAACAGTAGGCGTCGGTTCGACCTAAGGCTCCATTTTGGAGGCCCAAAGTCAGAACCAAGACAGCTAAGGTTGTATAAAATTAATATAATATTGCTTTATGTTGTTTTGGACTAACCCTAGATGCAGGACCAAAGGAACGAGTGTCTGCAGCTCAAAGAGCCTCAAAGGAGTGAGGCAGCAGCTGACCAGGGCGCCCGGAGTGTCACGGGCGCCCCCAAGGTGAACACAAAACAAAGTAAAGCAAGGTGAGCTTCGGCAGCTTATGGGCGGGGCGCCCCCATGCTCCCGGGCGCCCCCCATGCTCCGGGCGCCCCCGTGCTCCCCGGCGCCCCCAGGTGAAGCCAACGAAGCAAGCCAGCGAGAAGCCAAACGGATGAGGTTTGACCCGGTCAATCCGGGCACCCCCAGCGTCCAGGGCGCCCCCAGTCAAGATCTGATCCCGAGTTTGAAGGGATCAGAGCTGACCGAGAAGAACTCGGATCAGCTGACACGTGGGGGGCGCCCCAGGTGCTATAAAAAGGGGCCTCGACCCCAAGGCTTCAACACTCAATCCATTCATCACAATCACGCTCTTCTGCTCCCGCGCTTTGCTCCAAAAACCTCCTGAATCGAGATACAAGCGCCGACGACGTCCCCCTGCTCCAAGAAACATTCCACACCGGGCATCGATAACGAAAGAGCGATTTTTTATTTTTATGTTTACTATACTGCAATTGTAACATCTATTTGTAAACCATTTTGCGCAAATATAGAATTGCCCGCAGTAAACGGTCAACGACCGTGGGCCTTGGAGTAGGAGCCGACCGCGACTCCGAACCAAGTAAAAAACTTGGTGTTTGCGTTTGATTGTTTTAATTTCCGCTGCATAACTTCTCTAATTCTTAAATCCGAACATTTTCCGATATTCACCCCCCCTCTATCGGTTCTCTCGATCCAACAAGTGGTATCAGAGAGGGGTAGTTCAAACTTGATGCAACCACCAGTTTGAAAGTTTTTCGGATTTACAAAATTTTTAATCTCATTTCTTTTCTTTCTAGTTAATCAACACCACTCGATCTTTTTCGCCTTTTTCAATTTTGAATTTTTATTTTTTCACCATAAGTCAGAATTGATATAACGGTCAAGTGTTAAAAATTTGTCATAAACTTTTTATATTATTATTTTAATATTTTTCTCAAAATTCGTGCTATCTTAATTTGAGCAAATTTTTCTTTAATTCTTGTTTTACTAATCAGAATTGATAAATCCAACTTTTTCAAAAGAAAAATTATCACAAATTTTATTATTATTTTATTATTATTCTGCCTCAAAATTCATGCAATATTTATTTTGGACAATTTTTTCCCACACTACTAATCCAAGACCAAGTCTTGGTACATTTTTTTTGTTATTTTGTTTTTGTGCAAGCTTTATATTAAATGGTCAACCAAGAGTGGAACAGTGCACGTCCACCGCTATTCTGTTAGTGAGAGCCCTAGAGCCAATCATATGATGATTACTTTTTGGACTCATTGTATCATATTCTTGTATATATATTTCTTATATATAAAGGCATTTCTTATGGTTATTGTACTTATGTGTATTGGTGCCAAATAACTTAGTATAATAACGTCCTTGAGTAGAAGGTTCTTATCTATATCAATCGATTAGTTGAATCGATAGTGAGATAATATAGAGAACACTACTTCATTATTCTCCCATGATTAGATTCATCCAACACTTGGATCAAACTCGAGTCCAACTCAAGTTGTCTAATTTGAGTCAAGTCAAACTTGCCTTTTATGGACTTTATATATTTAGCCAAAGTCAAACTTTGACTTCATTATTCTCCCATGATTAGATTCATCCAACACTTGGATCAAACTCGAGTCCAACTCAAGTTGTCTAATTTGAGTCAAGTCAAACTTGCCTTTTATGGACTTTCCATATTTAGCCAAAGTCAAACTTTGACTTCATTACTCTCGGTCCATCATATGGACTTATTCTCCATCTATTGCTCTATGTGTGTGACCCTATAGGTTCTTGTAACGTTGGCAATGCCCTTAAACCTATTTAAGAACATAAACAATGAGAGGTATCTAGCAACACATCATTGCTACCCAAGTTACAAGAATGTCGAGATCCAACATCACCATTGTGACTAATAATTGTGACCATCACAATATGTGACAACGTCCTTCTATCCTCGATATCTAGATTGATCTTTCATGAGGCATAGACCGTGTCATCCTCAAATCAATCTATATGTCTTGATCTCCAAGTAGACTCACTATAATCAAATAAGCTCAATATCTAATATTGCCTTATTTGGGCATGGCCATGTACTTAGTGGTCTTACTCTATCAAGAACGAATATATCACTCCCGTCATATAGGAGGGATAGATCCCATCTACGTTACTCACATCCCTCCGTATAATTTGTTACAAACCCAGTAATCGCCTTTATAGTCCACCCAGTTACGGGTGACGTTTGACGAAGCCAAAGTACGTAACTCCTTATATAGGGAACTATGGTAACTTCAGGTATAGGACTATAGTCATACTAATAGTCACATGAGAAAGTATATGACACTCATATAACGATCCATGATACTTTCTCATGGCGGGCCATTCAGTATACATTCTCTAATGTATACCCATGTGTCAACTTGATATCTCATATCCATGACTTGTGAGATCAAGTCATCATGTTGACCTACATGCTAGTCTCTATGCATTAACATTGTCCTTGAATGTTAATACTTGACTAGGAATAATTAAAAGTAGTATTCTCTATATCATCTCACTATCGATTCAACTAATCGATTGATATAGATAAGAACCTTCTACTCAAGGACGTTATTATACTAAGTTATTTGGCACCAATACACATAAGTACAATAACCATAAGAAATGCCTTTATATATAAGAAATATATATACAAGAATATGATACAATGAGTCCAAAAAGTAATCATCATATGATTGGCTCTAGGGCTCTCACTAACAATGTGTGTATAAGTGGCAGGCCACCTAATCATGGGAGAATAATGAAGTCAAAGTTTGACTTTGGCTAAATATGGAAAGTCCATAAAAGGCAAGTTTGACTTGACTCAAATTAGACAACTTGAGTTGGACTCAAGTTTGATCCAAGTGTTGGATGAATCTAATCATGGGAGAATAATGAAGTCAAAGTTTGACTTTGGCTAAATATGGAAAGTCCATAAGAGGCAAGTTTGACTTGACTCAAGCCACATCACCTTGACTTGACCAAGTGATGACTTGGCATCATCATCAAGGCTAAGTAACCTCCCCATTTGAATTTTGAATTCAAATAAGGGGGGTTACCAAAGGTGGTGGCCGGCCACTTAATGGCCAATAATGGCCATTAAGTGGCCTGCCACTTATACACACAAAATGAGGTTTTTGTGTGTGATTGATTTTTCTCTCAACCTGGTTTTTTGGTTTTGGCTCTCCCTCTCCTCTCTTGTGGCCGAGACCCCAAGCAAGTGCTAGCACACTTTTGGGCTCTCCTCTCCACTCTCTTGCTTGTGTGGATACTTCTAGAGGGTTGCTACTTTGCGTCCTTGAGATCCGACACCAACCGAGGAGCGAGCGGGAATTGCGGGGCACGCATCGAAGGTAGTTTTTCTCTTCTCTAATAGATCTAGGTTGTAGATCGGTTTTGAAGCATGTAAACGAGCACTCGTAAATTTTTGAAATGGTTTTCTTCGCTCGGATCCTTTCTATTGGGGCTTTCGGGGTTTCCGCGACGCGAAAAAGCAGTTTTCGCGGCCCGAAAAACCCTACATATTCTCCGGCAAGAACTTCAATTTTTGGAGAAGTCAAATGGAGTCCCTTCTGAAAGCCCACATGGACCTATGGCTGATTATCCAAACAGGATTCTCCTTTCCCGTAGAAGATGAGTTTTCAATCGAGTGGGATAAATTGGATGAACGAACTCTCAACCAAATCGAAACGGATGCAAGGGCAACTGCAATTCTACAATGTGCCTAACCAAAGAGCAACTCGAGCTAGTAGGTCCATGCAGATGTGCTAGAGAAATCTGGGAAAAATTGATTAACCTTCATCAAGAGATCTCAGATGAAGAAGAAGATCAAGTAAGTTATCTTGCCCTTTCGGTCCAAGCACAAACAGCCGAGTCAGAGTCTGAACCCGAATCCAAAGTAGAATCAGAATCAGACGACGAATTGACTGAGACGGTAACTGAATCAGAAGATGAGCCTAGATCCGAGGCGGCAAGAATCAAGGGGGAGATTCCCAATAAGGAACCAAAAGGTAAAAGTGTAAAATCAGATTTTAAAAATCATGTAATTTGTTACACATGCAGGGAGAGAGGGCACTACCAAAGTGAGTGTCCTACTTGTAAGATTCGAACGACACCACCGACGGCGACAAAGGAACCAGTTCTAAAAGCACGAAGGGACAAAAGTCGCATCCAATGCTTCAAGTGCCAGGAGTTCGAGCATTACCAAAGTGAATGCACAAATAAAAGTGCTACCAAGAATGTCGGACAAACAATCGACAAAGGTAAATTTACAGTATTTAAAAATCCGTTATTTACCTTGAATAATGTGATTGATTCATGTAACTTAATTAAAGCAAACTTCAGAAAATTGAAACAAGAAAATGAAACCCTAAAACATAAGGTCAATAAGTTAGAAAATTTAATTCATAATCTTGCTGATTTCGAAAATCCGGAGTATTACTCCAATTGTGACCTTACTTAGACAATTGTTTGTTTTAATTATATGTTTCTTTTTATTTTTGTTTTTTTTTGCTTAGAATTAGGACTGGTTAGTTTAAGGACTGAACCAACTTAACTGAAATTTGAACAACATAGTATTGGGTGACGGTGAGATGATAGTACGTTAGGGAAGCCTTTTCTAATATGGTCAAGTATACACTACTTGGTCTCTTTAGACTGGTGAAACTAGCCGAAGCTACCGATCCAAGACCCAAACTAGTTAGACCAGAATTTACCAAAAAGTAATTTTGAAGATGAAATTTCACTAAAAGGCTTTGCCTAGGAAAGGGTTGATGATCCAATAAGGCTACGGCCAAAGAAGGCCTTGTGCCTCGCCAAGACCTGGAAGCCAACTTTTGAAATTCAAATTCAATTTACTCTTTGTTAAATTCGAATTTAACACAAATTTTTAGTTAATTTTAGATTCAAATATCTCTTTTCAAAATAAATTTAAATTAGGTTTAAAAATTAATTTAACTTTTTAAAATTAATTATGGCCTTTTCAAAATAAATCTTGTTATTAAAATATGCATCTCACAAAACAGTTAAGGATATCCTGTTTTGTCACTTAGAAATGGGTGAGATGCTTAGAACCTAAAAGTTGAGTCCAACCCAACCAACTAATTCAGATTAATCAAACTAAAATTAATTCAATTAAATCAAAATCAAATCATAATTAAATCAAAATCAAATCTTAATTAATTCAATTAAATCAAAATCAAATCTTAATTAATTCAATTAAATCAAAATCAAATCTCAATTAAATCAATAAATTCAATTAAATCTTAATTAAATCAATTAAATTCAATTAAATCTTAATTAAATCAATTAAATTCAATTAAATCTTAATAAATTAAATTTAATTCAATTCAAATTTAATTTAACTAACTTTTAAAATTCAAAGTTAAAATTCTAATTAATTTCAAAATCCTCAAAAATCATTTTTTTAACTAAGGTTTAATGTTTCAAAATTAACCATTTTTTGTTAAAATTAAATATTTGTCTCACACAACCCATAAGGTTAACATGTTTGACCACGTAGAACTAGGTGAGACATCTAGGACCTAAAAGCATGATTCACTATCCTTTTGAACAAAAAATAAAAAAAAGGTTTGCAAAAGTTATTCAAACTTACCTCTAATTTTTAATTTATTGTATTGTACCCTACTTTTTCATTCCTAACATTTTTTTGTCAAATATCACAATAAATAGAGTCTAGGGCTTGTTCTGATTCAGTCATTAACTTGGTCAAAATAGTCAACCCTAGTCCACATAGTCAAACCTGGTCAACATTGATATCCCTTAAGGAACTTAGCTAAAAGTCAGACTGTGTTAGATACAGGGGGAGTTCTTCTTAATCATTTTCGAAAAACTCAGATTTTTTCAAAATCCTTATGCTCTAAAATGTATTATCATCTCAAAATAAGGTTTTCTAAAAAACCCTCATATATTAATATCTCTTTAAAAAATTAACATCATGATTTTCGAAAACTATGCTATCATTCCAAGTTGTGTTTTCAAAAATTTATCTCCTTGAAAGTTATCATACTCAGAAAGTTATTCAAAATTATTCTTTTGATTTTAATAAACCCTAAAGACACAGAGGAAGATCCACTTTATGATCTACAAGGACTCCTAGGATGTGTCAAATTAAGGGGGAGTTTGAGTCAAAAGAAGAATTTCTGAAATATTTTTTTTGTAATTATTTGTTTTGAAGTTATTAGATAATTCTTATAATTTAAATCAAACCCTAAAACTCAGAGGAAGATCACTTGTAGTCAACAAGCTTCCTAGGACTGGGTCATGTTTAGGGGGAGATCAAATTAAAAGAATTATTGAATATTTCCAAAATTATATATTTTCATGCACCACACGTTTAAAATCCTTTTGAAGACTTAAATAATTTTTCTTTCAAAAAACTATTATTTTTATTTTTTCAAAATTCTTATGGTTTATGAAATTATTTTTGAAATAATATTTACTTGTGTTGGAGAAATTTTAGGACACTTAGGAAAATGTCCTTGTAGTCAACAAGGTTTCCTAGGATCGTGTCAGACTGGAAAAGAAACCCAGTCAAGTAAAATATTATGTTTTCAAAATGCTTAATACTTCTCAAAAATTATTTATATTTTTCAAAGTCTAATAGTTTTCAAAAATAGTACTTAGACTTTCCAAAAGGCTCAATCTATTTTTTTAAAAAAGTACTTCTATATAATGTTTTCAAAAAGTACTAATACTTTTCTAAGGCAATAGTATTCTAAGTACGTGTATTTTCTAAAGATTCGCCTTTAAATACAAAAAAAATTTCAAAATTGCACAATACCTTTCAAAATGGAGTTTTGTTGGTACAATTTAAGCTTTTGCTATGCTGTCAAGAATTATACTAAGTATTTTTATGTTTTCAAAACTCATAGGCTCTGATACACAAACTTTTTCTTAAAACATATTTTAAAATATATCTCTTCATTGATATATAGCCAAAGGGGAGAGCAAGAAAAAGAGAAAGGAATTTTTTCTCAAAAAGCAAAAATTTCTAAGTGTTTTAAATTTTTTTTTAAGTGCATGTTTTTCCTAAGTAAAATTTTTCTTAGTAAACAAAATTTGTCTGAGCAAAAACTTTTTGAAAATGTTGGCAAATGTTCCTAAGTAAAGTTCTTTTGGTGAAAAACTTGTCTAGAAAATTCTTAAAGATTTTGTTTTTTTTACACAAAGTATTTCCAAGTATATTTTTCTAAGTGTGCAAATTCTTTTAAAACAAAATTTTCCCAATTATCAAAGTTGAAACTCTTTTTAGGAAAATTTGGCTTCAAAATTTTGCCCAAGTAATTTTTTTTCAAAGCCTTGTAAGTAAAAGTTGTTTAAAACAAAACTTAGGCTTGCTTTTCAAAATGGAAAATTGTCTAAGTGTAAAAAGTTGTTTATGAATATGTTTTTTTTCAACACTTTGTCAAAAACTTAGAAGTTTTACAAAAACTCTCTATCCGAAACCTTGTTCGCCCATGTATTGTTTTTGATATATGTCAAAGGGGGAGGAAAGGTCAAAGTTAAGTATTTTATGTGGTTTATAACACAAGTATTCAGGGTTTTAGGGGGAGAATGAGAAATAAAGAATTTTTTTTATACTCTGCATTTATTCTGTTCATAAACAGTTATACTTCATTGTTTACCTTATGTTCTTAACTGTTATAAGTTTTTACTTAACTTTGAATTGTGTTGCCATAAATCAAAAAGGGGGAGATTGTTGGTGCAGGAAGCACCATATCGAACCTTGTTTTGATATTGGCAAAGGATTCAAAGTTAAGTTTATTTGTGATCTAATAAAGTTACTTGAGTGTGCAGAAACAAAGTCCTAGCGAAGGGCTGCTAGGCACTTGGCGAAGGAATGCCAGGATATAAAGCCCTAGAGAAGGACTGCTAGGCACCTGGCGAAGGGCTGCTAGGCACCTGGCGAAGGGCTGCTAGGCACCTGGCGAAGGAATGCTAGGATATAAAGCCCTAGCAAGGACTGCTAGGCACCTGGCGAAGGGCTGCCAGGAAATAAAGTCCTAGCGAAGGGCTGCTAGGCACCTGGCTAAGGAATGCCAGGATACAAAGCCCTAGCGAAGGACTGCTAGGCACCTGGCGAAGGAGTGCCACGATACAAAGACCTAGCGAAGGACTGCTAGGCACCAGGTGAAGGACAACTTGGTACTGAAGACCTGGCGAAGGACTGCCAGGCACCGGGCGAAGGACAGCTTGGTATCCAAGACCTAGCGAAGGACCGCTAGGCAAAATTCTAACCGGAGGAGCCGGTTGGCATCAGGTACATTCTCCCGAGAGGAGTAGGTGAGGACGCGTTCCCCGACGAGGGAACAGTAGGCATCCGTTCGACCTAGGGCTCCATTTTGGAGGCCCAAAGTCAGAACCAAGACAGCTAAGGCTGTATAAAATTAATATAATATTGCTTTATGTTGTTTTGGACTAACCCTGGATGCAGGACTGAAGGGACGAGTGTCTGCAGCTCAGAGAGACTCAAAGGAGTGAGGCAGCAGCTGACCAGGGCGCCTGGAGTGTCCCGGGCGCCCCCAAGGTGAACACAAAACAAAGTAAAGCAAGGTGAGCTTCGGCAGCTTATGGGCGGGGCGCCCCCGTGCTCCCGAACGCCCTCATGCTCCCGGGCGCCCCCAGGTGAAGCCAACGAAGCAAGCCAGCGAGAAGCCAAATGGATGAGGTTTGACTCGGTCAATCCGGGCGCCCCCAGCGTCCCGGGCGCCCCCAGTCAAGATCTGATCCCGAGTTTGAAAGGATCAGAGCTGACCGAGAAGAACTCGGATCAGCTGACATGTGGGGGGGGCACCCCTAGGTGCTATAAAAAGGGCCCTCAACCCCAAGGCTTCAACACTCAATCCATTCAACGCAATCACGCTCTTCTGCTCCCGCGCTTTGCTCCAGAAACCTCCGGACTCGAGATACAAGCGTCGACGACGTCCACCTGCTCCGAGAAACATTTCACACCGGACGTCGGTAATGAAAGAGCGATTTTTTATTTTTGTGTTTACTATACTGCAATTGTAACATCTATTTGTAAACCATTTTGCGCAAATATAGAATTGCCCGCAGTAAACGGTCAACGACCGTGGGCCTTGGAGTAGGAGCCGACCGCGACTCCGAACCAAGTAAAAAACTTGGTGTTTGCGTTTGATTGTATTAATTTCCGCTGCATAACTTCTCTAATTCTTAAATCCGAACGTTTTCCGATATTCACCCCCCTCTATTGGTTCTCTCGATCCAACAAATAGGATTGAAAAGGCACCAAAAGGCACTTGCCATCACTGCGGCAAGGAGGGCCACTGGCGAAGAAACTGCAAGGTTTATCTTGAGTCCTTGAAAAAGAAGGCATCTGATGCCCCATCCTCTTCAGGCATCTTCGTTATTGAATGTCAGTATATTTGCTCGTACACCTGGGTACTTAATACTGGGTGTAGCTCATATATATGTAATGACATACATGGGCTAAGGAATAGAAGAAGACTCGTCAAGGGAGAAGCGAATTTGCAAGTTGGAAATGGAGCAAAGATTGCTGCTATTGCCATCGGAACATATTTGCTAAAGCTCCCTACTGGACTTGTCATAGAATTGGATAATTGTTATTTTGTTTCTTTGTTAATAAAGAACATTGTATCTATTTCATGCTTGAATGAAAAGGGTTACCATTTAACTTTTAGTAACAATTGTTGTTACATAACTTTAAATGGTGTTCTTTATGGGACCAGAACTTTATGCAATGGTATCTATACGTTAGATTTATCCGGTGACGTTTTCAATATAGAAGTTAGCAACAAACGTGCTCGAATAGATAATCAAATAGACTCCTATACATGACATTGTCGTCTTGGCCATGTAAGTAAGAAACGCATGACCAAATTGCACCGATGTGGAATTCTGGAATCATTTGAACCCGGTTCATTTGATACATGCGAATCATGCTTAAAAGGCAAGATGTCCAAATTACCCTTTTCCGGAAAAGGTAAACCAGTTGGAGAATTGCTTGGTCTAATACATACTGATATATGTGGACCAATGTCAACTCTTGCACAAGGAGGCTATAGCTACTTCATTACCTTTATCGATGATCACTCACGTTTCGGGTATGTGTTCTTAATGAAAAACAAATCTGAAGCTTTTGAGAAATTCAAAGAATTCAGAAGTGAAGTAGAGAAACATCTTGGCAAAAGTATCAAGATACTTCGATTCGATTGGGGTGATGAATACTTGAGTCAAGAGTTTCAAGATTATCTTAGGGATAATGTGATATTATCTCAATGGACTCCGCCGTATACACCACAGCATAATGGTGTATCTGAGAGGCGTAACCGAACCTTGATGGACATGGTTAGATCTATGATGAATCATGCAACTCTTCCAAAATCCTTTTGGGGCTATGAGCTTAAGACAGCTGTTTACTTACTAAACAGAGTCCCGACCAAGGTAGTCTCTACTACTCCATATGAAACATGGAATAGTAAGAAACCTCATTTATCCCACCTAAAGATATGGGGTTGTCCTGCTTATGTAAAGCGGACTGTATCAGACAAATTGGATGCTAAGTCTGATAAATGTCTATTTATCGGATACCTTAAGGAAATGAAAGGTTACCAATTCTATCATCCCTTGGAACAAAAGGTGTTTGTTTCAAGGCATGCTGCATTTCTAGAAAAAGAATTTCTTTTACAAGAAAACAATGGGAGTAATATTGAACTTGAAGAAGTTCAAGGAACTCCAATAGACATTACAGAGACACCTAGTCTAGACCCACAACCAATAACTCATAATGATGAGCTATCAGTTGAACCTAAAACAACACCACTTTTTCGTAGGTCTGACAGGACACGCAATATTCCAGAGAGATACGGATTTCTCATAAGTGAATCGAATGACGTATTACTCATTAGCGATGACGAACCTATCAGTTATGAAGATGTTCTGAAAAATTCAGAAAGGGATAAATGGCTTGAAGCCATGAAGTCGGAAATGGATTCCATGTATGAAAATCAAGTATGGGACTTGGTTAACCCACCTGAAGGGATTAAGCCCATAGGGTGCAAGTGGATTTTCAAGAAGAAAACCGACATGGAAGGTAATGTTGTTACCTTTAAGGCTAGATTAGTGGCAAAAGGATATCGTCAGAAACAAGGAATTGATTATGACGAAACCTATTCGCCAGTAGCTATGCTTAAATCCATTCGGATGCTCCTGGCCATAGCAGCTCGTTATGATTATGAGATATGGCAAATGGATGTGAAAACAGCTTTCCTTAATGGAAACCTGCTTGAGGATGTATACATGATACAACCTGAAGGTTTCACATCGGTTGATAAAACCAAAGTATGCAAGCTTCGACGATCCATATATGGACTAAAGCAAGCATCCAGGAGCTGGAACATCCGTTTTGATGAGACAATCAAAGAGTTTGATTTCTCACAAAATCCTGACGAACCTTGTGTGTACAAGAAGGTTAGTGGGAGTGCAGTCGTATTCCTAGTGTTATATGTCGATGACATATTACTTATAGGAAACGATATATCAGTCTTACAGTTAGTAAAAATTTGGTTGTCCAAAACTTTCTCCATGAAAGACCTGGGAGAAGCAACCTATATCCTTGGGATTAGAATTTATAGAGATAGATCAAAACGATTGCTTGGTCTTTCGCAGTCTACATATATAGACCGAGTGCTAGAATGGTTTAGCATGTCGGAATCCAAGAAAGGTTACCTTCCCATCAGGCATGGGATCAACCTTTCGAAGTCTATGTGTCCGCGCACAGAAGACGAGAGGATTTGCATGAATAAGATTCCTTGTGCATCCGCGATAGGATCTATAATGTATGCTATGTTATGTACGAGGCCCGATGTATCGTATGCTCTAAGCGTCACAAGCAGATACCAGTTTGATCTAGGAATGGATCATTGGGCGGCTGTCAAGACAATCCTCAAGTACTTGAGAAGAACTAAGGATGTGTTCCTAATATATGGAGAATGTGATATGGTAATACGTGGGTATACAGATGTCAGTTTCCAGACAGATAAGGATGACTCCAAATCTCAGTCTGGATACGTATTTATTTTGAATGGAGGCGCAATAAGTTGGAAGAGTTCCAAGCAAGACACCGTAGCGGATTCTACCATGGAAGCGGAATATATTGCAGCTTCGGAAGCAGCAAAGGAAGCAGTCTGGATCAAGAAGTTTGTCTCAGAACTTGGTGTGGTTCCAACCATTGATGAAGCAATACCGATTTATTGCGATAACAATGGAGCTATTGCACAAGCGATGAACCAAGGTCTCATCAACGATCTAAACATGTGCTTCGCTGCTATCATCTGATCAGAGAGATTATAAGTAGGAATGATATACAAATTGAGAAAATTCCCTCTGAAAGGAATTTAGCGGATCCTTTAACTAAGGCCTTGCCTCAAAGCAAGTTTGAGGGTCATATTAGAGCCTGTGGTATTGGATACCATAGCGATTGGCATTAGGCAAAGTGGGAGTTTGTTAGTGATATGAGAAAAGTGTCCTAAGGCAATCGCCTTATGATTGTAATCATTTATTTTAATAAATGAATATTCACTATTTGAGTATACATGTTTATGTATTTGATTAAGATCTTAAACTCATTTACTGAATGTCCGCATACAATTCACAGCATGAGAGAATTTGTGATGAATTCACAACTAGTGATTATCTCTACATGTGCAATTGTGAAGTATTGAAATTGTCCCTAGTCGATGAATTGATAAATACGGACACTATTAATTCTGTTGAGACTAACATGGGTTATTCTCTAATCAGCTGATTCTCACTGGCTGTTGACATTGGGATGTCCGGAGATAAACATGAATGCTAGTTAAGGGAACTAGTTCATTGGAGTGTCTGGCTGTAAAACTTCATATGGTAGTCTACATATAGACATGTCAGTGAAGTTTTACTGCAGCTTAAGTGCGATGTTCCTTTGACTTGCGGTGTTCAAGTCATCTTGGTCATGGAGACTTATACTTTGACATCTTAAGCAAGCATCTCCAAGGAGGTGTGGACCCAGGATGATTGGGTATAAGCCGAAGTGCCCGAAGATGTTTGAACAGCCTACAAAGGATTCACCACTCCTTGCGAGGAGATGTATACCCAAGGCCTATCGTCAGATTGTTACTCGAAGCCTCTGGCCAGAGCAAGACATGTTTAGAGTATGAATCTCTTAGATACATGAGAGTAATTAGAATCCGTAGGACGAGAAAATGTTACTTGGGCTAGGTGTGACGTAGTCAGCCTAGTGGGGACTAACACACATAGACCATGTCCTGAACCAAGTGGGTATAGGATGGTGAAGGGAATGGGGCACGATTCATTATAGCTGCTCAAGGGTTTCAGAATTGTTTCTGAGGTCAACCGTTGATCTTTCGATTAATTGGGGATCATGATGTACTACTAGGTGCCACTCATGATCGTTCTATAATTGGTTAATTATAGACGGCCAACATAAATCGAAAGCCTATTTAGTCACACACACTACGAGTAATCCGAGGGATTTAAAATGAGTTGAAAATTAGATTTTCCAATCAAGAGAGATTAGGTTTGGTTGAGACAAACGATAAGTCGAATCTGAATTTTTCAGAGACGCATCGGAAGCGTAAAATGGCTAAGTCTTTTGAAGACTTAATAGATGAATTAAATGAGTTTAATTCATTGGGGCGTGGCCTGGATAGGCCGGCCAAAGAGGGTCCCCACCCTCTTTGCTTGACCGACCACAACAAAGGGAGGGAACCAAATTGTTTGGTTCAATTTATAAAATAAATCAAGTGTGGTTTGTTTTATAAAATTATGGATGATATAAATTTTTTATATAAACCAAGGTTTGGTTTATTTTTCATGGAAATTAAAATGAACCATGGATTGGTTTATTTTATTTTATAAAATCAATCATGGATTGATTTACCATGATAAAGAAATTTATTTTTCATGGAAATTAAAATGAACCATGGATTGGTTTATTTTATTTTATAAAATCAATCATGGATTGATTTACCATGATAAAGAAATTTATATAAAGAAATTTATTTTTCATGGAAATTAAAATGAACCATGGATTGACTTATTTTATTTTATAAAATCAATCATGGATTGATTTACTATGATAAAGAAATTTATATAAAGAAATTTATATGATAAATTTCTTATGAAAATTTATTCCATAAAAAGAGACTTGGTTGATTTTTATCATGAATTAAAATATGATTTTAACCATGATATAAAATCAAGACTTGGCATAATGGAATAAGTCATAGAAAATTTATATGATAAATTTCTTATGAAAATTTATTCCATAAGAAAAAAGAGACTTGGCGGTTGAGAGACCACTATATAAAGGACCCAAGGCAAGGCTTGGAATTCATTCGAAATAACCAAAGTATTCTTGCTTGGGCTCTCTCCCTCTCCTCCCTCCTTTCTCTTGGCCGGCCTCTCCCTTCTTGCCGTGAGCACAAGGAGAAGCACCGAGGCGACGAAGTTCTTCCGTTGGGATGATCTTCCTCTCCGGCCATCATCACCTTGGGATTGGGCGTAAGTCATCTTCCTCCTTCTCGCCGGAATTGTGATTCCGGTCCAACCTTGGTGGTGAGTTTTTCCGATATGATTACTTCTCTCTTGTTTTCTTGTCGCGTTCTCGGAGAATCTAGTAGTTCTCGAGAACACGAAACTCGTGGCTTTGCGAAGTCATCCCGAAGATACTCGGCATGGACGCGAATAGAGGCGGAGCTTCCGAGGGACGCTTACGGTTGGATCTCGTCCCTTCCTTCGAGGTACGCGAGGTAATATGTAAATTAGTTTACGTTTCTGCAAAGTTTTAAATATATGATCATGTCTACACAACATAAGGTTGCATACTTAGATGTGTGGTTAAATAATTTGAGAAATTATTTATGCTAAACCTTCCACTGCACGTAATTAATTTTAAAATTACGAACCCGCATCCATGTCAACATGCACCCGGTCCCAACAGCGGATGCCCGATGATGAGCTGTAAAAACCCTACTACGTCGTGGTGCTGCGGATGCCCAAGGTGAGTAGGTCTAGTCGTGGTTCTAAGGATGCCCGACCAGGAGCTACAAAAACCCTACTGTTGGGTCGATTTATGGTTCGGAGTGACCATGTGTTTTAATGTTTGGGCAAAGGGTTTAAGTTAGGTTCACCCTTGTATTTGATATGTGTATTTGAGTGTGCATGTTTTCAGGATACACATAGACTTTGTTAGACGTCTTCGGGTATGGTGAAGGGTGGCATGAAGGCAAGCCGTGGGCTTGTGTGCACATCCGAGGGACCATGGACAAAGCAAGGATGATGAGCCGAGGGAAGCGGACTTCGAGGCGTACGTGAAGGATGGCATGAAGGCAAGCCAAGGCTTGTGTGGGCATTTGAGGGATGAGGGCCAAAGTCGAAGAGGGCTTGAACGCAACAGGTCGAGGCTGCTGGAGCAGGAACGATGAGTTGAGAGAAGCGGTTTTCGAGGAATGCATGAAGGATGGCATGGAGGCAAGCCGAGGGCTTGTGTGTGCATCTGAGGGACGGGAGCCAAAGTTGAAGAGGGCTTGAAGGCAATGGATCAAGGCTGCTAGATGAAGAGTCAAACAGGTCATGAGGGTACGAGTGCTAAGTGATATGTACTCGGGAAATCCTAGGGGTCGAGTGCTGAGAGAAATGTACTCGGGGAAGGGAAACCTTAGGTGTAAGGGTGGACCAGTCGACTGGTGCCAGGGCAGTCGACTGATAAAGTCCATAGAAAGATCAGTTGATTGTCCATGGACTAGTCGACTGATAAAGTCCATAGAAAGATCAGTTGATTGCCCATGGACTAGTCGACTGATGGCACTTGGAAATTCGAAGGTTAGGCTGTAACGGTCGAATCTATGTGTGACCAGTCGACTGGTAGTGGTCATTTCAGTCAAGAGCACTATTTAAAGGGGCTCGATTTTGGCTGAAGCTTCTTGACGAAATTGGCTTTGGTTAAAGGCCAATTAGTAGTCTTTGTGCTCAGGAGTGTGGTCCAAATTGTGGCAAGGTTTCGCCACCCACAAGGAGCTACACGAGCTAGCTGGAGGTCTTCCGGGGAGTTTTGTTATTCCTCTTGCGCTTGCTAACACGTGTAAGAAAAAAAAATGGAAGATTAGCTATTCCCCCCCCCCCCTCTACCTAAACGGAAAGGTCCTCACATGTGGTATCAGAGCGAAGGTTCTCTCATCTACGGACTAACCGCCGAGAGAGCAAAAAGCTAGAGGAGATGACGATTGAAGAAAATTTTGGGGATGACATAAATGTTCCACCTCCCTACGACCGCGAGGATTTCGAATATTGGATGATGCGGACAAACATTTGGTTTGGTATGGATTGGAACAACATAATCATGCTAGAGGAGCCATTCGATGTTCCAAGAGATAAACATGGAAAAAAGCTCCGACCACGATATTGGAATAAGGAGCAACAAGTACAATCAAAGACAAATGAAACGGTAATCTCAATTTTACTTAGTATTTTTCCTAATGATATAATTATTGGTGTAGGTGAATACAAAAGTGCACATGATTTATGGAACAAGATGGTAGCATTCTATGAAAACCCTACACAAGCTCAAGTAGTAGAAGAGCCCAAGGAAATGAGCTCAATGGTCCAAGAAGAGGAGGAGGACCAATCGGATGAAGAAAGATGTTCAACATCCGAAGAAGAGGAAAAAGAGAAAAAAGAAAAAGAGACATCTATCTCCTCAAGTGAAGTGACACAAGAAAGTGAAAGAGCATCCACATCATCAAGGGAAGAAGAAGAGGTCTCCACTTCACGGAGTGAGGGGGAGGAGAGACCACCCTTGATACCGGAGCAAGAAGAAGACTCCACCTCCATCAAAGCAAAGTCAAAGGATCACATAATTTGCTTTGGATACAATCAAAAGGGACACTACCTGGACAAGTGTCTATTGGGTAAGAAAAAGGAGATAAATCCTAAAGTCAATTCAAATAATTTAAATACTAACATGAGTTGTAGGGATAGAGCAAAACAAGATAAGAAGCATATAAGGTGCATCACGTGTGGTGAGCTAGGACACTACCACACCAAATGCTCAAGGAAAGGAGAATTCAAGAAATTATAGCATTTGAGAAAATGAGGAAAGAAGGAGAAGAAGAAAAGCTCAAATCAAGGGGGAGCTACAAGGGTAAGGGAGGTAATCCCTAACTTTAAGTTTAAATGTAATTCAAATTTAAACTCCTCCATGCATGCTAGAAATAATATCAATTATTTACCATGCATAATTTTGATTTTAGATATAGTTGAATCGAGAAACACGATAGAGGGGGGGGGGCGTGAATATCGTGAAAACATTTTCGGATAAGATTGAGAGAAAGTACGCAGCAGAAAAAAACAAAGACACAAGAAGAACACAAATACTTTTACTTGGTTCGGAGTCGCGGTCGGCTCCTACTCCAAGGCCCATGGTCCTTGACCATTTACTGCGGGCAATTCTATATGTACGTAAAAGATTACAGAGTTTGATATAGAATTATTGCAGTAATTAAACAAGTATGCTTCTCGTTACCGACGCCCGGTGTAGATTGTATTTCGGTGCAGAGGGTCGTTGTCGCCGCTAGAATCTCGAGATCGGAGTTTTCCGTAGCAGAGCGCTTGAACGAAGAGCGTAGAGGCGTTGGAAAATTGATGTTTGAAGCCTTAGGGGTCGAGCCCCTTTTATAGTGCTCCTGGGGGCACCCTGGATGTCGGGGGCGCCTGACACTTGCCTTCGGATCCGAGAAACCTCATCCGCAGCTCGGTCAGCGCTTATCCCTCCAGAATCGGCCTCAGAGCTGACGGGGGCGCCCGGGACACTGGGGGTGCCCCTGGTTGACATGGTCTGCTGCTTCGTGGCTGATTTTACTTCGATTCACTTTTTGCTTTGACTCAGGGCGCCCGGGTCCTCCAGGTTGCCCTGCTCACTGCAGTTTCGAAGCAACTCTTGCTTCCTTGTTTTGCCTTGACCTTGGGGGCGCCTGGGACCTCCAGGGCGCCCTGCCCGGCTGTCTGCCCCTCTCCTTTGGGGCGTTCTGAGCTGCAGAAACACATCCCTTTGGTCCTGCATTCAAGGTTAGTTCCAAAACAATAGGGCAAGAATATTAGTTGATTTTTACAGCCGTAGCTATCTTGGTTCTGACTTCGGGTCTCCCAAATGGAATCCTAGGTCCTAGGTCGAACCGACGCCTACTGTTCCCTCGACGGGGAACGCGTACTCACCTACTCCTCTTAGGAGAGTTTACCTTTTACCAACCGGCTCCTCCGGTTGGACTTTTACCTAGCAGCCCTTCGCCAGGTGCCTAGCAGTCCTTCGCCAGGTCTTCGAATCCTAGCAGCCCTTCGCCAGGTCTTTGATTCCTAGCAGTCCTTCGCTAAGTGCCTAGCAGCCCTTCGCCAGGTCTTCATTTCCTGGCAGTCCTTCGCCAGGTGCCTAGCAACCGTTCGCTAGGTCTTCGATTCTTGGCAGTCCTTCGCCAGGTGCCTAGCAGCCCTTCGCTAGGACTTCTTTCTGCACACTCAGTGAACACATTAGACCATAGATAACACTTAACTCTTGAACCCTTTGCCATTATCAAAACCCAGGTTCGACTTAGGTGTTGTCTGCACTAACAATCTCTCCCTTTTTGATTTATGGAAACCCGGTTCAAAAAGTTAAGTTAAACAAGAAGCAGGTAAAATACCAATTTGGCCTTCCTCCCCCTGGAAGAAATCTCCCCCTAGGGTTTTCAAAAGTTCATGGGGTTTTTGAAAAAAAAATTTCTAAGTCTAAAAGTGAAACGTTTTTTAGGTTTTTAATACTTAGAAAAATTTTCCAAAAGTTTAAGTTAGAATTCATTTTCAAAATATTTTGAGTTGGAAAATTTCAGGAGAATTTAAATTTTACATTTAGAAAATTTTCGATCAACCAACGATTTTGAATTTGTATTTTGGAATAAATTTTTTGAAAGCAAATAATTTTTAAAGTATAAGTACTTAGAGAATAGTTTTAATAGTTTAAAAAGCAGTTTAAGTACTTAGCTATCTAGAAAGTATTTTTCAGGCACTTAGAAATATTTTTCAAAATTTTCCAGAATAAGTGCTTAGAATAATTTTGAAAGCAAGTAAAGTTAACTTTCAAAATGAACTTAAGTAGATAAAGAGCTTTAGGAATCAGGTAAAGTTAATTTTCAAAGTGAACTTAGAAATCAAGTAAAGTTAATTTTCAAAGTGAACTTAGAAATCAAGTAAAGTTAATTTTCAAAATGAACTTTGATAGTTAAAGAACTTTACTTTTTGAAAGACAGGAGATAAAAGACTTAAAAATTAAAATTTTGGAAAAAATTTGAGCAGCCTTTTCTCTCCTTTCCAATCTCTCCCCCTTTGCCATATATCAAAAAATATAGCAAAAAAAAATTGCATTGAAATTAAGTAATCAAGGTCAAATGTTGTACTGAACCAATTCTAAATTTAAACTGAACCAAAACAATTTGAATTTTCTCTTTCGGGTCCTGTCTAACCCAATTAGCTACTTACCAGCTGTTATAAATAGTAGCTTTCACTAGGGTTAGTCATGTTAAGTGATTTGTTCAAGTTAGATTTTCTAAGCTTGACACTTAACCTGATTACTGTTTATTTGGTTTTTAGTGCCCCAATTACTGCAGATGCACTGACTTAAAGCATCTTGAATTAAGGCAAAGACCTAAGCATCTCAACTCATTCTAGGTTATCAATCAAAAGTACCCTAAGGTGCTTGTGAGATACTGACTTCTAGATCTATAGGTGCATGCAGTTCTAGGGTTATGGCCTAAGCTAAGTCCATTTGCGAAAAAATCCTAATTTTAAAGGGGGTAATTTTTCATAAAAAACTAAGTCGAAAAATTATTTTAAAACTACATAAAGAATATGATTTTTCAAATTAAATGGAAACTGATAAGTGATAAAATAGTTAAAAAAACAAAAGTAGATCAAACCTACTCTACTAAGCATAACCCTAACTTAGTAACCGATAAAAATAGATAATCAAGTAAATAACTAGCAACTAGATAGAAGTTAACTGGGCAAAGTGAGGACCAGATTCCACAGTCACATACATGTCAATCCTACTGAGTAGGGGTAGTCAATAGTACATCAGTACAACAGAAAACATCAATCTGAACTAAGAGGAAGGGCCAGGATGGTCAAATAGGCAGGCTGCCATGATCGAAACAGAGACATCATTTCATTATATCATGCGTCGTTAGTCTCTCGATCGGCTCTGAGGGCATTCATATACTCGGTGTAATGGGCCTCATTTACCTCCATTTCTTCTGCATGATTTGCCTCCACTTCCTCCCGGAGGCTATGCATCTCTGTCTCAAGTCGTGTCACTCTCTCGTAGAGTGTCCGGGTTGGGGGCTCGTCTATCTGCTCTCGAATCTCGGTAGCGAGATCTGCAACGTCAACTTCTATGTCCTCGTCGGAATCGATTTGGGCTCCGGCTTGCTGACGTCTCCATGATAGAACTCCGGTACCCAAGACCTCTATGCCAGCTAGGGAAAAGTTTCTAAAACATATTTCATCAAATTCGGTCATTGTGGTCATTTCTCCATCGGTGATATTACGACAGTGATGATGAAGAAGAGAGGTGATGATGTGGCAGTAAGGGGTGCGTACCCGACCCTGGGTAGTAATACTGGACGCATGTAGAATGGTATGGTATATATGTAGTCCAATGTCTATGTCTAACTGATGGATCAGGGCATACAGTAAGAAGGTGTAGAATGGTCGCATGGTCACGACGTCCCTAGTGGACAACGGTAGAATGCAACGGACTAGGACTCTATAAAGAGCGTAATCCTGGACCTGAAGGTCTACCGACTGAAACCGACTGACCACAGGGTTTCTGACATCTCTATAAAAGTAGGAATAAAGGGTGTCTAGGCCAATGTGGGAGTAGGGGGTAGCAAAGGGAGGATCTCTAGGAGGGTAACAGCAAAAGGTGGACTGAGAAGGTCGTAGTCCAAGAAATCTGTTAATCAACGAGGGTGTGATTGTCAAGGGCATCCCTTGGACTGTGGTGACAATGATAAGGTTATCTTGTCTGACTATATTGTTGTAGAATTTTGCACATAAGCTTGTGTTGATAGGATGGGTGCAGAAAACAAGGTTGTCTAGTTGGTAAAAATTGATAAAATTCATGGCCAATGGACAGGATTGAGTGAAAAATTACCTATTTAGGAAACTCGTCTTGATGGGTTTATAAGTTGTTCTAGCGAATTTATTACAAAGTTCCAAGGTCGGAAACCTAGGGTCGGGGCTAGGTTCGATCCCGGGGTTGGGACGATTTGCACGACGTTTTCTAAAATAATAAGAAACATGCGTTTAAGGGTAGACATAATAAAGAAATTAATTTTAAGTGCACAAAAATGATACCGAGTAGCCATCCGGGGAGGCATGGTCGAGGTGGAGTGGTCGAGGGCACGAGAAGGTCGTTTGATCGCCTTGGAAGGAGAAGAGTTGGAGAGGAGAAGTGTTTTGGGTGTGGCAAATGAAGGGGGTTTCGGGTGCCTTATATAGAAGGTGGTCGAGGGGCGCCCGGGAGGTGTTGGGTGAAAGATCGATGTGGGCGTGCAGAGGGGGGGGTGAATGCACTTTCGCGGATCGTTTGATCTCTACAAAACTGTTAGCGCAGCGGAAATAATATGTAAAGAAAATAACAATGCTAACAAAAAGTCTTTTACTTGGTATCCACCCAGATGGGTGACTAATCCAAGGATCCACGCCGCGAGCACCACTTTTCACTATCGAAAAGTCTCCTTGAGGTGGAGAAACCTTTACAGCAGTGGCTTCTCTTTACAGATATAGAAATACGATGAAGGAAGCAAAAGAACACTCTACAATTTGGCAGCACTTCGTTACTGTACAGACACGTGTAACGAGGCCTCCTTTTATAGGTGGAAAGGACAGATTCGCAGTCTGTCCATGCTCGCACCAGTCGACTGCCCCAAGGGCAGTCGACTGGCCGACATTAAATGTCGGCCAATGGCTAGCCAACGGCTAGTTTTGGGGTATACCAGTCGACTGCCCATGGGCCAGTCGACTGGTCCGAAGCTGCGAACTCTCTGTAGGTTTTGGCAGTCGACTGCCTCTGGCCAGTCGACTACCCTGCCTCCCAGCTCAGGTCCAGCTACTTTAAACCTTCTCCTTCGCGTATGCCTTCAGGTCTGCTCCCTTGGCTCGCCCTTTGAAGTCCTCTTCCTCTGGCTATCGTCCCTCGGATGCGCACACAAGCCTTCCCTTGGCTTGCCTCCATGCCACCCTTCACGTGTGCCCTTTGAAGTCCACTTCCCGGCTTGCCCTTGGAGCTCTCCTCCCTCGGCTCTCGTTCCTCGATAGGTCACCAAGTGTGATTCTCCAAGTCCTGCAAACTCAATCACACAAATCAAATACAACATAACACTCTAACTTTAAACCTATTCGCCCACACATCAAAATCATGACCTTCCAATCATTTAAAGGGTCGATTGGCTCAACAATCTCCCCCTTTTTGATGTGTGGCAATATGTTTTTGTTAGAGATAAGCAACAGCAATAGCAAAAGCAAAAGATAGCAATTGAAACATTATGAGACATAATAATCCTAAGAAGTAACCTCCCCCTTAACCTATGTCCTCTCCACAGTTTCAATTCTAGTCTCATTCCAAGTTAAGTTTCCACTTAACAACATCAATAAGAATGTAAGACATATCCGAATCTAAGAGGTACCTCCCCCTTAATCCATGTCTTCTCTCCAAGTTTTAGTCTTTCAAGGTCTAAGTTAGACAAAATACCTAAAACCACACATTTTAAGTCAAAATTCTAACTTAAGCCACCCATTCTCCCCCTTTGACATCATCAAAATGATTGCCTCAAGCAACCAAACCCTAAGGCATCAAATGTGAGAATTATTGATTTCTGAATTTTCTCACAGCAGCTGAAAATGGCTGTGCCAGTCGACTGCCCATAGGGCAGTCGACTGATACGCTATCAGTCTGATATTACAGGTTTTCTTCTGAATTTCAGAAACTCCCAGAAAATTCCAAAAATTGTAAAATTTGCATACATGTTTGAAATGTTATACTCTATCAGGGAAAAATAATAAACCATATAAAATTTCAAACATGCACGTCTTTTGATAAAAACCTAAAAGTTTTGAAAAACACTACATTTTGTATCAACCTTTGAAACCAATTTTGCAAATATGTGTCTTTTAAAGGCATGGCACAATATGTAAATCATAAAGTGGATTTCAAAGGTTTAACATGTCCAACTATGATCTTTGGCAAAGTGTCCATTGATTAAACACTTGCCTCCCACATAGTTGGTCTAGTTTTGATATTTTGATACTTTTAATGTCAACAATGTGCCACAAGCACAAGTGAGCTAAATGTATCATCCTAATGGATCAAGCACCCTTTTTCAATGTTAATGTGTCCATGTTCATTCTATACTTCCACAAAGCACATTCCAAGCCCTCTTCTTAAGGATGTGAACTCCGATTCGGGAGGAGGCTTGGTAATGATGTCGGCTAGGTTCGACTTTGATTCAACATAGTGTAATTCTATGTCTCCCCTTGCCACATGGTCTCTAATGAAGTGATGTTTCACTTCAATGTGTTTTGTTCTAGAATGGTGAACCGGATTTTTAGTTAGGTTGATCGTGCTTATATTATCACACAAGACTTTGACCTTGGTGTAATGTAGCTCATAGTCCTCTAAGGTGTGCATGATCCAAAGTAGTTGGGAAACACATCCACCCATTGCCACATATTCTGCTTCCGTTGTTGATAGGGCAATGCATGGTTGTTTCCTACTACTCCAACTAACTAAAGCAGACCCAAGGAATTGACACCCTCCACTTGTACTCTTCCTATCTAACTTGCAACCCGTATAGTCTGAGTCGGTGTATCCAATTAGGTCAACATTTGGGGTTCTAGGATACCAAAGTCCGACATTTAGGGTTCCTTTCACATATCTTAAGATCCTTTTGACTACAATCAAATGGGACTCTTTGGCACAAGATTGGTACCTAGCACACATACCTACCGCAAAAAGTATGTCGGGTCTACTCGTGGTTAGGTATAGGAGGCTACCAATCATGCTCCTATATTGTTTAGAGTCTACCATTTTGCCTTCAAGGTCACTATCCATTTTTACATTAGTTCCTATGGGTGTAGATGCTTCCTTAGCATGTTCTAGACCAAATTTCTTTAGCATCTCCTTAGCATATTTGGTTTGAAATACATGTGTACCTTCATTAGTTTGCTTAACTTGAAGGCCTAAGAAAAAGGTTAACTCTCCTACAAGGCTCATCTCAAATTCATCTTCCATACACTTGATGAATTCTTGTAGGAAGTCATTATTTGTTGACCCAAAAATGATATCGTCTACATAGACTTGGGCAACAAAATTGTCCTTATCCTTAGATTTTAGGAACAATGTAGGGTATATTGTTCCTCGCCTAAACCCCTTAGACACCAAAAATGAAGAGAGTCTTTCATACCAAGCCCGGGGAGCTTGTTTCAATCCATACAAGGTTTTCCTTAATTTGAATACGTGTCTTGGATAGTTGGGATCCTCAAATCCGGGGGGTTGTTCTACATAAACCTCTTCCTTAATGATCCCATTAAGGAATGCCGACTTTACGTCCATTTGGTAGAGTGTAAAACCCATGTGAGCGACATAGGCTAGTAGGATTCTAATTGACTCTAGCCTAGCTACGGGGGCATAGGTCTCATCATAATCTAATCCCTCAACTTGGTTAAAGCCCCTAGCTACTAATCTAGCATTGTTCCTAGTGATTTTACCTTGGTCATTTAGTTTATTTCTAAAGACCCATCTCGTGGTTACAATGGTACAATCGGTGGGTCTAGGAACTAACTCCCAAACTTCACTCCTCTCAAATTGGTTTAGCTCTTCTTGCATGGCCAAGACCCAATCAATATCTCCCAATGCTTCATCAATGGTTTTGGGTTCTAATTGGGAGATTAGAGCTATTTGACTAGTTTGATCCCTAAAGTATGACCTAGTCCTTACTCCTTGAGTGACATCGCCCATAATTTGGTCAATGGGATGATCATGGTGATGTCTCAAGGGTCTAGAGGTTGTAGGTTCATTTACTCCTTCTTCCTCATCCTCTAGTGTGTTTCTTACTCCCCCTTGATCATTGCCCTCCAAATGTAGGTCTTGAAGTCTTTGGGCAAGGGGTTGGACTTCTTCTATATCTTTATCAATGGAAGCCTTTCTTGGGTAAGTACTAGTGGTTTCATCAAATTTGACATTTGAGGACTCCTCAATCACTTTTGTCCTCTTGTTGTACACTCTATAACCCCTACTAGTCAATGAATACCCTACTAAGATTCCTTCATCGGCCTTTGACTCAAATTTTCTTAGGTCGTCTTTGGTGTTTAAGATGTAAACTTTACATCCAAAGACCCTAAGATAGTGGACTTGGGGTACCTTTCCATTCCAAAGTTCAAAGGGTGTTTTTCCTAAAAATCTATGTACCAACACCCGGTTTTGGATATAGCAAGCGGTGTTAACCGCTTCGGCCCAAAAGTAACTAGGCAGAGAGTATGCATTAAGCATAGTCCTAGCGGCTTCTTGTAGGGCTCGATTCTTCCTCTCAACTACCCCATTTTGTTGAGGAGTCCTAGGGCATGAAAACTCATGCTTGTACCCATTTTCAACACAAAATTGTGTGAAACTAGCGTTTTGGAACTCCCCACCATGGTCACTCCTAATTCGGTTTATTTTGATGTTCTTTTCATTTTCTACCCTTTTACTAAATCCTATAAATGTGTCTAGGGTATCATCCTTATGTTTCAAGAAGTAGACCCAAGTAAACCTAGAAAAGTCATCTACTATTACTAAGCAATACTTACTCCCTACAAGTGATGGAGTACTATGGCAATCAAACAAGTCTATATGTAAAAGTTCTAAAGGCAAGGAAGTGGTAATTAAGGTTTTACCTTTGTGTGATGCTTTGGATTGCTTACCCTCTTGGCATACATCACACAACTTGTTCTTTTCGTACTTGATCATTGGGAGCCCCTTCACCAATTCTTCCTTGGCCACTCTTTCAATGTTCCTCATGTTGATGTGTCCAAGTCTCCGGTGCCATAACCACCCTTCTTCTTCTTTGGACATGAGACACTTGACAACATTGTTAGTAGCATAAGATAGATCAAGATAATACAAGTTTGGCCTCTCTAAACCCTTCTAATATAATAGTGTTTGATTCACTTTGTCTTATTGCACATTTCCTAGCATGAAATTCTACTCTAAAACCGGCATCACATAATTGACTTACACTTA
>JAGFNQ010002386.1:74549-144572 GCA_024364735.1 Boesenbergia rotunda | reverse complement strand
TAACTCCTTATTTTCATTTTCAATATGTGAAACATGTGAAGAGGTAGAGCTAGCATGCAAATCCTTGAGTTTAATAGCTTCTACTCTAAGCATGACAATTTCTTCCTTAAGGTCTTTAATTCTACTTTTAGCCTTAGCTAAATCCATGTTTGTGCTAGAAATAATTTTCACTAAGGTAGAGGAGGGTAAGTGGTATACCTCACTTACCGAAGCTTCTGACTCTGATGATGATGAGGTGGAGGAGCTCTCATCTTCACTGCTTGAGCTTCGTTCATCGTCTGAAGAATCTGAACCATCTTGTGCCATGAGAGCGAAGTGGGAGACTTGCTCTTCTTCTTCCTCTGAGGATGAGGGATCGTCCCAAGTTGCCTTGAGGTTCGTGACACTCTTCTCCTTTCCCTTTGCCTTCTTCTTGTCATTCTTCTTCTTCTCTTCCTTCTTGTCCTCCCTCTTCTTCAACTGTGGACACTCGTTCTTCATATGTCCCTCTTGATGACAGTTGTAGCAGATTATCTCCTTGGCCTTACCCTTACCTTTGGCCCCTTTCCTAGCATATGATTTGTTAGAAAAACTTTTAAATGCTTTACGAAATTTTCTTACCATAAAGGCCTCTTGATCACTGTCCATGGAGGCACTTGACTCCTCTGAGTCCGAGGATGATGAGTAGATCACCTTCTTCTTCTCCTTTCTCCTCTTCTTCTCCTTTTCTGGAACAAAAGCAATACCTTTCTCTTTTGCCGAAATGTTAGCTTGCTCGTGCAGTTCAAATTCACAAAATAGATCGTCTAATTTAACTAAAGATAAGTCCCTCGATACCTTGTAAGCATCAACCATGGATGCCCACAGGGTGGTTCTCGGGAAGGCTTGTAAAACATACCTGACGATATCCCGATTTTCGATTTTCTCTCCAATTACATGGAGCTCGTTGATTACTTCCTTTACCCTTCCATGCAGCTGATTGACGGTCTCGTTGCTCTTCATGGAGAGGGAATGCAGTTGGGCCACCAACAAGTCCTTCTTGGCTCTTTTGGACTCATTTGACCCCTCGTTCAGTTCTACCAACTTGTCCCATAGCTCATTGGCGCTCTTGAATGGCCCCACTTTGTTCAGTTGCTCCTTCGAGAGCCCGCACTGCAGTGTAGTGGTGGCCTTGGCATTTGACTACGCCCTTTTCATCACTTCCTTAGACCATGTTCTCATAGGGGTAGGATCTCCTCTTTCATCGACGGGCGCCTCGAAGCCATCTGCAACACTTATCCAAGTTTCTATGTCATTCATAAGGTAGTACTGCATTCTACCTTTCCAGTACGCGAAGTCGTTGCCGTCGAAGAATGGTGGTCGTGCGGTGGAGTATCCCTCTTGAAACGTCATTGCAAATGTTCTGGTTGATTGTTAGATCTTCCAAAACGCACCTGCTCTGATACCAACTGAAAGATCGATGTGGGCGTGCAGAGGGGGGGTGAATGCACTTTCGCGGATCGTTTGATCTCTACAAAACTGTTAGCGCAGCGGAAATAATATGTAAAGAAAATAACAATGCTAACAAAAAGTCTTTTACTTGGTATCCACCCAGATGGGTGACTAATCCAAGGATCCACGCCGCGAGCACCACTTTTCACTATCGAAAAGTCTCCTTGAGGTGGAGAAACCTTTACAGCAGTAGCTTCCTCTTTACAGATGTAGAAATACGATGAAGGAAGCAAAAGAACACTCTACAATTTGGCAGCACTTCATTACTGTACGAAACTGTACAGACACGTGTAACGAGGCCTCCTTTTATAGGTGAAAAGGACAGATTCGCAGTCTGTCCAGGCTCGCACCAGTCGACTGCCCCAAGGGCAGTCGACTGGCCCGGCATTAAATGTCGGCCAACGGCTAGCAAACAGCTAGCCAACGGCTAGTTTTGGGGTATACCAGTCGACTGCCCATGGGCCAGTCGACTGGTCCGAAGCTGCGAACTCTCTGTGGGTTTTGGCAGTCGACTGCCTCTGGGCCAGTCGACTGCCCTGCCTCCCAGCTCAGCTCCAGCTACTTCAAACCTTCTCCTTCGCGTATGCCTTCAGGTCTGCTCCCTTGGCTCGCCCTTTGAAGTCCTCTTCCTCTGGCTATCGTCCCTCGGATGCGCACACAAGCCTTCCCTTGGCTTGCCTCCATGCCACCCTTCACGTGTGCCCTTTGAAGTCCACTTCCCGGCTTGCCCTTGGAGCTCTCCTCCCTCGGTCTCGTTCCTCGGATAGGTCCACCAAGTGTGATTCTCCAAGTCTTGCAAACTCAATCACACAAATCAAATACAACATAACACTCTAACTTTAAACCTATTCGCCCACACATCAAAACCATGACCTTCCAATCATTTAAAGGGCCGATTGCCTCAACAAAAAGGTCGAGCTTCAGCATGGTGGGAGCAACTTCGACGATCATGGGAGAGACAAGGTAAATCCAAAATCACTAATTGAGAAAAAATGAAGAAACTAATGAGAATACAATTTCTACCCTTCGGCTACACCCAAACATTGTATCAACAACTCCATACCTTGAGGCAAGGAGCTAGAACTGTTGACGACTATACAGAGGAATTCTACCAGCTTATTGCTCGGAATGATTTGTCCGAGATCGAGGAGTAGATGGTAGCGCGATATTTAGGGGGATTACGTCGACCCTTACAAGACACCCTGAGCCTTCACTCACTCTGGACCATTTCGGAGGCCTATCAACGAGCCTTAATAGTTGAAAAACAACTAAACCGAAGATCGACGACTTGGAGTGATCAAAACAATCGAGTTGTTCGCCCTCAAGAGTTGCGCCCTTCTCAGCAGCCACCACAAGGTAACCCTAAGACCACTATCAAGTGTTTTCGATGTGGTGAACAGGGGCATCGAGCTTCGAAGTGTAAAAGATCCCCAGATAAAAAAACAAGACTTTGCTAGTTGAGGAAGACATAGAGGATGAACTCGAACAGATTGATGAGCCGATTTATGATGACGATATTGATGACAAGGTTCTTTATGGCGATGGTCATGAGACTCTCGTCGTACGCAAGAGCCTACTGGCCCCTAAGGAAGAATCTGAAGATGATTGGCTGAGAACCAACATCTTTCACACGACGTGCACGGTTGCAGACAAAGTTTGTAAGATGATCATTGATAGTGGAAGCTGTGAAAATATTGTATCCGAAGAAGCTGTTCAAAAGCTACAGTTGAAGACAGATCGTCATCCAAAACCCTACAAGTTATCATGGCTAAGTAAAGGAAGTGAGGTAACCGTAGATAGGAGGTGTCTTTTATCTTTTTCTATTGGCAGCAAGTATTATGATCGAGCATGGTGTGATGTTGTGTCAATGGACGCATGCCACGTATTGTTGGGACGACCGTGGCAATATGATCGCAACATTATTCATGATGGGCGGAAGAACACATACACCTTCAGCATCAAAGCGAGAAACATCGTATTGGCTCCCTGACGAGAAGGAACCCCTTCAAATTTGGTAACAAATAATTCTACACTACTTTCTATGTCCAGATTTTTGAATGAGATGAAGCACAAAGATGTAGTCTATTCTTTACTTCCTTTCAAAAGCAATGTAATAGACCCGGACTCGGATCTACCAGCTGAAGTGCAACAACTCTTATCAAACTTCGCTAAGTTGATGGTTGAAGACCTTCCTCCAGGACTTCCCCCTATGAGAGATATTCAGCACCAGATTGATCTCATCCCGGGGTCAAGCTTGCCTAACCGACCGACATACCGTCTTAACCCTAAGGATGCCGAAGAGCTACAATGACAAGTTATGGAGCTATTGAGACAAGGCTATATTCGCGAGAGTATGAGCCCCTGTGCAGTCCCTGCCCTACTTGTACCAAAGAAAAACGATTCATGGAGCATGTGTGTTGATAGCCGAGCTATCAACAAAATCATAGTGAAGTATAGATTTCTGATTCCTCGTTTAGATGATATGTTGGATCAACTTTTTGGTTCTAAGATCTTTTTCAAGATCGATCTTTGGAGTGGATACCACCAGATTCGAATCAAGCCAGGAGATGAATGGAAGACAACCTTCAAGACACAACATGGGTTGTACAAGTGGATGGTCATGCCTTTTGGATTGTCCAATGCCCCCAGCACGTTCATGAGATTCATGCATCAGGTCTTGCGACCTTTCCTAGGAAGATTCGTAGTTGTATACTTTAACGACATCCTTATTTATAGTCCGACGAGGGCTTTACACCTTGATCACCTCCGAACTATTTTTGAGAAGCTAAAGGCGGAATCCTTGTTCGTCAACAAAAGGAAGTGTTCTTTTTTCATGACTACAATTTCTTTTCTTGGATTTATAGTGTCTACTGAGGGTGTCCGTGCAGATCCATCAAAGATAGAGGCAATCTTAGAGTGGCCACAGCCAAAAACCATTCATGACGTCCGAAGTTTCCATGGATTGGCCTCTTTCTATCGCTGGTTCATTCAGAACTTTAGTACCTTAATTGCTCCTATAATTGAGTGCCTCAAGGAGTGCGAGTTCAAGTGGAGTGAAGCAGCTATGACTAGTTTTCAGCTGGTAAAACAAAAGATGACCGAAGCACATGTTCTAGCATTTTCAGATTTCAACAAACTGTTTAAAGTAAACTGTGACGCATCTAGCATTGACATTGGTAGTGTTCTAAGTCAATCAGGACACCCTATTGCCTTCTTCAGTGAGAAACTATCTGGTGCCAAGAAAAATTATTCTACCTATGACCTGGAATTCTATGCTATTGTGCAATCCTTAAAGCATTGACGCCATTATCTCGTGCAGCAGGAATTTATCTTATTCACTGATCATGATGCTTTGAAGTACATCAATGGCCAACATATGTTGAGTAGTCGACACGCTAAGTGGGTAAATTATTTGCAGGAGTTCACCTTTACACTGAAGCATCAATCAGGGAGTCTCAATCGCGTTGCAGATGCTCTAAGCCGTCGTTCCTCCCTGCTTACTACCATGAAAATTAGGATTGCTGGCTTTGAAACTTTCTCAAATATGTATGCTGCTGATCCCTCCTTTGGCAAGATATTTCAAGAGGCAACTAATGGTCTTCGCAATGATTTTATTCTGCAAAACGGCTACCTATTTCGTGGACTACAATTATGCATTCCAGACTGTTCCTTAAGACAACACATTATCAGAGAACTTCACAATAAGGACACTTCGGTCGAGATAAGACATTAGCCCTTATCTCTTCTGACTTCTATTGGCCCAAGCTTACCAGCGATGTAGCTCATTTTGTGGATCGTTGCTTTGTCTGTCAACAATCTAAGGGAACCCTCACTAATGCCAGTTTGTATACTCCCTTACCTATTCCCGAAGTTCCTTGGTGCGACGTTAGCTTGGATTTCATATTGGGTTTACCCCGCACCCAATGGACTTCCGATTCCATTCTAGTTGTGGTGGACCGATTCTCCAAGATGGCTCACTTCGTACCATGCAGAAAAACCATGGATGCTGTTCGGATTACCTCCCTTTTCTTCAAAGAGATTGTGTGTTTACATGGTATTCCTCAAACTATTACTTCAGATCGTGATACTAAATTTGTTAGTCAAATTTGGAAGAGTTTATGGGGAAAACTAGGTACGAAGTTAAACTTCAGCAGTGCCTATCACCCTCAGACAGATGGTCAGACTGAGGTAGTAAACCGGAGCTTGGGAAATCTTCTAAGATGTCTCACAGGAACCAAACCAAAGCAATGTGATCTAGTTTTACCTCAAGCAGAATTCGCATACAACAGATCAAAGAATAGGACCACTGGGTTGAGCCCTTTCGAAGTTGTTTATGGATGAAACCCATCCGGGATATTGGATTTAGTCCTTATTTCACGTCCAAGACAAGCTAACCCCAAGGCTGAGGAGATGGCCGAGCATCTTCGGGTCATTCATGAGCAAGTTAAGCAGACTATTCAGGAAAGCAACACCGAGTACAAGATCAAAGCAGATCGACATCGACGTCGGGGCCTTTTTGAGGTTGGTGATATGGTTTGGGCTGTATTAACTCAAGATCGCTTTCCTATTTGTGAATACAACAAGCTCAAAGATCGAAAAATTGGACCTTGTGAGATACTAGAAAAGATTAATGATAATGCATACAGGTTGCGTCTTCCTAGTCATTTAAAAACTTCTGATGTTTTTAATGTGAAACACTTAAGTCCTTGTGCTATGGAGTTGGATACACTCACCCTAAACTCGAGGACGAGTTCTCTTCAACTCCGAGAGACTGATGCAGGAGGGGATCCAAAATAATATTCAGATTTATATATTTAAGGGGGTTTTTTAATTGGTTATATATTTTTGTTTAGTTTGTTCCTAAATTTTAGGAAACCAAGTCTTATTGGTTAAATTTGTTCCTAAATTTTAGAAGACTAAGTCTGGTTGGTTTAGAGTTTTTTTAGGGATATGAGTGCTATATAAACTCATGCTTAGATGATGTTCAGGATAAGTTTTTTAGATATTGAATCAATTTGTTTCGCTTAAGCCACGTTACGGCTATATCTCTATTTTTCTCTTCTTGCTCTTGTTTTTCTCAATAAGGTTTAAGCCCAGTTTTGGCTACTCCTTATCTCGTTATTACTTTCTTATTTTTTTCTTGTAAATCCCTCTGAAACTTCTCGCCCCAGAAGAACCTATATTTTGCCCGACGTTACATCTCTAGAAAAATAATATACAACTCAAACTCGAAAACTCGACACTAAGAGACGGCAAATGGATCCTCTCCTGCGGCATGAGGCTCAGCTATCTACTGCCTAAAACAAAAGAACAACAAAACAAGCGGTGGTGAGTCTGTGGTCGAACTCTGCTGATATAATGAACAGATAAAAGCATGTTATCAATAAGGTAATACAAACATATGGGAACAGTGTATACTGTCTCCGAAAAAATAAAGTACACAGTAAATGCAAAAGCATACCTGTGGGGCATGATCAAAAAACCCCCATACCAAGTCAATATGTTGCTCGTACTACTTAGCAGATCCAGATCAATTAACAAGTGCAAATCAGATACGTATATGCATGTTAACCAAGGGCAACAATCTAGCTCAAACAACTGTACGCACTCGTAGATCCATCTCCTATGCGTGGCTGAGTGGATAGGATGCTGGGAGAAAACCTCAATCCCAAACCCCATCACAAGAGGGAGCACAATCGCTTTATATCAAAACCCCAGGGGAGCACAACCGCTCTAATACCCAAGAATAAGGAGGAATAACCTTTAACTTCAATAAGGGGAACACAACCGCTCTAGTACCCAACGGGGGAGCACAACCGTTCCATATCAAAACCTCAAGGGAGCACAACCGCTCTAGTACCCAACAGGGGAGCACAACCACTCTATCATGCAATCAATGGAAACACGAGCACTCAAACCAAAACCATAACAAACAAATATACAACTAATCTGTTAGTTAAACCCAAACCCTAGATAGGTCAAACGATGTTTTTAAAGTACACGCGTACAAACCGTATTCTTCAGATCGGAAAACAAGAGTCAATACTGTATAACTGAAAATTGGAAATTTTATCTCTAGGATCAATTAAAGAGCATGTGCCAAGTAGGAAAGCAAACGATATAGATTTAAGGTAAAACAACTTACTTCGATAAGGGAAACAACCATTCATATAAAGGTGAATAAGCTATAAAATCAAGAGCGAAGTACCCGCCTCGTAATGTAGTGTGTATCCAAAAGAATCTCTGCAACCCAACACATGCAACGATCAATGCCCTGTATCAAGGACACAGTTTAGCTATTTATAAAATTAATAAATTAGCTACACAAAATATTAAACATGATTAAGAGGAATCCGAATTGCAAACTACTTAATTTCAATCCTACCACTTATTCGATTAAGTAATCAATTAATTAATTACTTAACACATAAATAAATTAAAATCTACTAATCCAATGATTATCCTAGTTAATCAAGATATATTTGAGTAGTTAGCTATTCACTTAATTAATCTCTTCCACTAACTCTGAACTAATTATTAACTTGAACAATGCCCAAATATATTTGCTATCAGCCTAAAGTTCGGTTAAGTTAATACTTCCAGTTAATACCACACTAATTGAACCAATCCAACCTTCCCTTTCCAATTCATGAAATCGATCCAACCTGCCCTAAACCATTAGCTTAACATTGCTAATCACAGTTAACCAAAATCGGATAATCGAACAATATTTAGGTTAGATGGATTGGTTACATACAACTCCTCCAAGACAAGTTTAACCACAACCAAAGCAATGAAGCTGGGCGAAAGAGTTGTGTCGGCACTCAGGCATACGACCGTTGTTTCCTCACAATCGCCGGCCAAGTTCACTCCACCATCGGCCTTCTTCCCGGATCTGGCCACCACGTCAATGAGTTCAGGCAGGCGAGGGTTGCGACGACCAAAAACAAGAAACCGCGCAGGGAGGGCAACGGTGGCAGTGGTCGTGCGACGTCATAGTGGCCGATGATCGGCGAGTCCTGGCTTCGGTTCGGCAAGGCGGAGAGGACCAGCAGCGTTAGCTGTTGCACGAGGGAGAGGGGTCACGTGACTTCCACGACTCCTCGATCACGCGACGGTGATGAAGAGGAACTAGGGCTCGCGGCGGTTGCACGAGGGATTTGATGTCGGGCCGCATTGGGGAGTTAGCGAGGGGAAGAGAGCGGCAGATCGGGCGACGATCAACTGCGGTGGAAGAAGAGCGAGAGAAAAGAAAACCTGGTTTTTGGGAGGAATTATTAGGGTTTTTATTAAGTTTATGGCCTTTTGCAAATTAGCCCTCCAATTTTCGTTATTTAACATTCTCCCCCACTAACAAAAATTTGGTCTCCAAATTTAGCTATTGAATTGAAGCAGACATTAACTGATAAGCAATAATTGAACAAACACAAACATACAATATGCATCTCAAGTAAATAGTTGAGGATAGCGAGCTCGGATCGTGTCCTCGAGTTCTCAAGTCGCCTCCTCATCCGAGTGGTGTTGCCATCCTACTTTGACCAGTCGAATTATTTTGTTCCTCAATCGATGCTCCTTATGATCCAAAATCCATACAGGTACCTCCTTGTAGGTCGCGTCTGGCTGAAGTGTGATCAATACCTCTGACAAGATATGGGAAGGATCTGAATCATACTTCCTTAGCATAGACACGTGGAACACATCGTGAACTCCAGCTAACGATGGCGGTAGTGCCAAACTATAAGCTACTGCCCCAATCCGCTCAAGAATATGGAAAGGTCCAATATAGCGCGGAGCTAGCTTACCCTTCAGGCCAAATCTCTTCACCCCTTTCATGGGTGATACTGGTAAGAATACATGGTCACTCACAGAGAACTCCAGAGGTCTCCATCTCCGATCCGCGTAACTCTTCTGGCGATCCTGAGCCTCTGACATCCTGCGTCTGATAGTACGGACTAGTTCTGCATCTTGCTGGACTCTGAGTTCCTAGCAACTGAGGTTCCCCAACCTCCTCCCAGAGGGTGGGTGTCCGACAAGCTCTACCATACAATGCATCAAACGGTGTCATATGGATAACCGACTGATAGCTATTATTATAGGCAAACTCAACTAAATGCAAATGATCCTCCAATATGCCTCCAAAATCTATAACACATGACCTCAGCAAATCCTCTAGCGTTTGAATAGTTCGCTCTGACTACCCATCTGTATGCGGATGGAAGGCCGTACTGAACCGAAGCTCGGTAGCCATGGCCTGCTACAGGCTTTGCCAGAACTATGAAGTGAATCGGAGATCTCTGTCTGAAATGATGCTCATCGGAATACCATGTAATCTGACGTTCTCTCGACAGTACAACTCGACCAGTCTGTCTAGTGAATCCGTCCTCCGAATCGCCAAGAAATGCGCAGATTTGGTTAATCGGTCCACGATCACCCAAATCATGTCGTGTCCTCATTGGGCCCTCGATAAACCCACAACGAAGTCCATCGTGATGTGCTCCCATTTCCACTCAGGAATAGGAATCTTCTGCAGTAGTCTAGCAGGTCTTTAATGCTCCGCCTTCACCTGTTGACACACTAAACACCTCGCTACAAAATCTACGATGCCCTTCTTCATTCTGTTCCACCAATAGAAATGTCTCAAGTCACAATACATATGGGTCCCACCCGGATGAATGGCAAATCGAGAGCGATGAGCCTCCCGAAGCAACTCCTCCATGATCGGATGCCCCTCAGGTACACATAATCTCCCTCGAAAATACAGGATGTCATCCTCGTCTCGTGTAAAGTCAGTATGCTGATCTGAGGTTGTCCGGCTGCCGAGGAACTGCAGATGCTAATCACTAGCCTGTGCTTCTCTGATCCGTGTCCGGATCGGCGACTGAGCCATGATAGTCACGAGAAGACCTCTCTTTGTCTGTCCCTGCTCCTCTAGGCTCAACTCTGAGAAACCCTGAACCAGCTCCATGACCATCACTCAGTGACAGACCAAAACTCCTCTGGACTTCCTACTCAATGCATCTGCCACCACATTAGCTTTCCCTGGATGATAGCCAATAGTGTAGTCGTAATCCTTTAAGAACTCCATCCATCTCCTCTGTCGAAGATTCAACTCCTTCTGAGTGAAGAGATATTTGAGACTTTTATGATCTGTAAAAATCTCAAAAGTAATCCCTTACAGGTGGTGCCTCCAAATCTTCAGCGCAAAAATAATAGCGGCCAACTCAAGATCATGGACCGGATAGTTCTTCTCATGCTCCTTCAGCTGATGAGAAGCATAAGAGACTACTTGACCGTGGTACATCAATACCGTGCCCAAACCCTGATAAGATGCGTCGGTGTAGAGCACGAAGCCGACCTCTCCTGAGGGCAATACCAGGACTGGCGCAGATACTAGTCGTCTCTTCAACTCCTGAAAGCTGGTCTCGCTAACCATGTAAACTTCACGCCCTTCCTGGTGAGGCGTGTCAGCAGGGTGGCGATACTAGAAAATCCCTCAACAAAACGTCGGTAAGATCCTACCAATCCTAAGAAACTACGCACCTCCTAGACAGACTTCGGTTGCTCCCAATTGGCGATAGCCTCAATCTTCTATGGATCCACTGAAATGCCACTGTTAGAAACTACGTGCCCTAGAAAACCCACAGAAGATAGCCAGAAAGCACATTTACTGAATTTCACATACAATTGCTCTCGTCGGAGCGTCTCCAGGACGATGCGAAGATGACGTCCGTGCTCCTCCTTGGAATTAGAGTAGATCAGGATGTCGTCGATGAAAATGATAACAAATTGATCCAGATACTCCATAAAGACCCGATTCATCAGATCCATAAATACTGCGGGAGCATTGGTAAGCCCAAATGGCATTACCAAAAACTCGTAATGTCTATATCGAGTGCGGAAAGCTGTCTTCTGGATATCCGAATCTTTGACCCTCAGCTGGTGATAACCTGACCTCAGATCTATCTTGGAATACACTGATGTATCCTTCAGCTGATCAAACAAGTCTTTGATATGAGGCAAGGGATATTTGTTCTTGATGGTCACTACATTCAATTGTCGGTAATCGATGCATAACCTCATAGAACCATCCTTCTTCTTTACGAACAGAACCGGCGAACCCCATGGAGACACACTAGAATGTATGAAACCTCTGTCTAATAACTCCTGAAGTTGGACTTTTAGCTCATCCAACTCCTTTGGCGCCATACGATATGGAGCTTTTGATGCTGGCGCAGTCCCCGGAATTAGCTCGATAGTGAACTCCACTTGCCTTTTGGGAGGCAAACCCGGTAGCTCTTCTGGAAACACATCCGGAAACTCTTGGACCACCGAAACATCCGAGAGCTGGGTGCTACGACCATCGTCGGTACTGATCAATGATAATAGGAAACCTTGGCAGCCATGCAATATCAGTCTGTGTGCCTGGATCGCCGATATAATCAATATACCATCATCCCTGATGCTAGTGAAATCCCACGAGGGTTGGTTCGGGGCCGAAATGTGACCACCCTCGTCTGCAATCAACTATGGCATGATAAGCTGTCAGCCAGTCCATGCCAAGGATGACGCCGAATTCTAGCATCTCAAGAACTAATAAATCCACAGTGAGAATGACGCTACCGAAATCCAACCGACAATCTCTGATCTCCTGAGTAATACTCAACACCTCTCCAGACGGTATGGACACAGACAGGTGTCATAATCTAGGGGAAGGTACTCTACCAATCTTACTCATAAACATACGAGAAATAAACAAGAACTCCCAGTATCAACTAATAATTTTGCAGGAAGAGTATAGAGATGAATCGTACAGCGGAAAATCAATCCATCGGCCCGCTGTGCCTCCTCTCTGGTGACTGCATATACTCAGCCTGACTCTGGAACTGTGGCCGGCAATGCCAATATTGGCTGGGGCTGAGGACCGATGGTCCAGCAATTTGTTGAGGCTGATATACTACATGTCCGACCTACTGCCGTGTCTGATATTCCAAAGCTCCAGCCGACTGCTGAGGCTGATAAGGTGATGGTTGGTATGCTGAATATGCCTGATAAGATCCCCTCTCAGAATACTGGGGCGCTACTGGTGCGGGGCATGCCCAGACATGCAATACATATGAACTGGTGGAGGTATCGTCTGCGGCTGTCGGTACCCTATCTGCTGCTGTCTGGGTACCGTCTGCTGCCCACGACCACCTCTCTGTGGTCTCTGCTGTCCAGACCGGCCTCCCTAAGAAGGAACAATGACATACTTTTGATGGGCCTTCACGATACACTCTCTACTCATGTGCCCTGGGAGCTTACAGTACCAACATACGGGGTGCTCTAGTGGTCAGTCTGGTCTGGTGTGATATTTGGATCCACACTATAAATAGTGGATCCCTCTGGTACCGTCCTTCTGGGTCTATTGGGAGACCTGCGGTGATCCTGCTAAAGACAGTCCAGATTTCTAGGGTCGAGAGTGATCCCCAGAAGTACCCTGTGTACTCTGACTCCTGCTACTATGCTTCTGTCCGATGATCTATAACTGCTGAGTCTGTGCTGTCTCCTGAGTCGTCTGCTTACCCTTCTTTTTCTCTCCATAAAGCCTCTGCTGGGGCATCTCGATAATAAAGGCCTTCTCTAATGCCTCTCAATAGGATGTTATACTCAAACCAGCCATCTTTATCTGAATATATCCGGCTAGTCCCTGCATAAACTGCTGCATACGCTCTCCATCCTTTGCAACAAGCTAGGGGCAATACTCAGCCAATTGGCTAAACTCTGCATTATACTGCATAACGGTATGATCTCCCTGCTGGAGACCCAAAAACTCCTGACATTTAGCCACTCGATACGCTGCTGGAAAATACTGGCTCTCGAATGCCGCCCTAAAAGCGGCCCAAGTGATGTGCTGCTTGCCAATGACTGTCCTCTGCATATTCCACCAGGTGGCTGCCTCGTCATGCAGATGATAAGCAACAAGCTCCGCCCTCTCCCAGTTTGAGCATACGACATATCGGAAAGTACCCTCCATGGTCTCGACCCAAGAGCGGGCGACACTTGGATCTGCTCGTCCATGGAATAGGGTAAGCTAACCCTTCGTGGACGCCGCCAAGGCAGGGATCTGCTACATATCCGTAGGCCAGCCCACAAGGGCAGCAGCTTCCACAGGCGGTACTGGTGGAAACGTGGTCGTGGACACCATGTGTGGTACTGCTGACCCTACTGCCGGAGGAACGGTGGGAGGTGCTGAAGTAGATGCCATGAGTGGAACCATGGTATATACCGGAGTAGGTACCACTAGTGGGATGGTGGTACATGCTGGAGGTACCAACCATGACGAAACGGTGAAAATCACAGAAGTAGGCGGCACCGATGAAACTAGAGGAACCGATGTCTGGAATGGGGAAGGGACCCTTACTGATTGGGGATCCGAAGCACCTTGATGAGTTTGTCCTCCAGTGACAGGTGCTGCCCCAGTCAGTCTCTTAGGAAACTCTGCCGTCAGATCGGCAGTCCCAGTCCTCACTGACCCACGTGCTCGCCTAGGTGGTCGCCCCTGACCCCGTCTACGAGGTGGAGTCAACTCGATACGACGAGACATACCTGTTAGGATTAAACCAAATATTATTAAAATATATATACTATAAAAATTTATCAACTTACTTGCTCATTGCTCAAAGAAGTCTATCGCCATCATGCCCTAACTTAACTAAGTTAAGAAAACGCCTCCATAAAATCCAAACACATACCCAAACTCGGGCATCTGATACCCAAAAATCTAATATAAAAAAACTCCATAATATTCCAAAACAAAATTCTGAAACCCAATAAACCCAACAAAATCTGAAAAACACCCAAGTTACACTCGAGAACCTCGCTCTGATACCACTAAATTGACATGCCCCCAGATGCCACTAAAATGACACGCCCCCAGAAGCCCATGCTTGCTCAAAAAATGGGCAGCATATCCCTTGTGCAACGAACAATATGAGGCTTATATACATCACCTCACACCCCTCATAATAAACACAACCACATATGACTGGCAACAAAAATAATTAACATAGCACATCCACACAATTTACTTACATCCAAATAATCAATGATACCATAACCACAACTCTGTAGAGTTAATGCAAATAAGCCAAAACTCCACGACATAAATACAAGTCCACCAAAGAACGATAAAATACCGACACGTCCACTATGGAAATAAAATAACATCTCTAGAAAAATAATATACAACTCAAACCCGAAAAATCGACACTAAGGGATGGCAGATGGATCCTCTCTTGCGGACAAAGCTCAACTATCTACTACCTGAAACAAAAGAACAAAAAAACAAGTGGCGGTGAGTCCGTGGTCGAACTCTGTGGATATAATGAACAGATAAAATCATGGTATCAATAAGGTAATACAAACAGATGGGAACAGTGTATACAGTCTACGAAAAAATAAAGTATATAGTAAATGAAAAAGCATACCTGCGAGGCATAATAAAAAAACCCCATATCAAGCCAATAAGCTGCTCATACTACTTAGCAGATCCAAATCAAATAACAAGTGCAAATCAGATATGTATATGCATATCAACCAAGGGCAACAATCATAGCTCAAACAACTGTACACACTCGTAGACCCATCTCCTATACATGGTCGAGTGGATAGGATGCTGGGAGATATCTCCACAATTGTATGATATTGTCCACTTTGGGCCTAAGCCCTCATGGTTTTGCTCTTGGGCTCTCCCCAGAAGGCCTCATTCCAATGTAGATATCTTTTTTCCTTATAAGCCTATGATCTTTCCCATGTGTTTTCGATGTGGGACTATGTTTGCAACCTTGCAACCCTAACAATCCCCCCTTCAAACAAAGGACCACAACCCCCCTCAAGCGGAAACCCTTTCAATTTGATATCTGATCCACAACCCACCAGGACTTTCTGCCCCTCGGTCCACCCGACCTACTAGGATTTTACCTCCTAGCTGCAACTAGGACTTCTTTACTTGGTGTCTAGTCCTCTTGATCAAGACACGGGAGCCAACACTTCCTTTGTTCAAGGCTTAACCCACATGGTTAGATCTAGATCATGGCTCTAGCTCATGCTTCTTCTGGTGATTAGTCCGGTGAAGAGCGACCTGGCTTTGATACCAATTGTTTGGACCGAAAAAATTTATATATCTCTGATACCAATTGTTAGGACCGAAAGGAATTTAGATATCTCCACAATGGTATGATATTGCCCACTTTGAGCCTAAGCCCTCATGGTTTTGCTCTTGGGTTCTCCCCAAAAGGCCTCATGTCAATGGAGATATCTTTTTTTCTTATAAGCCTATGATCCTTTCAATGTGTTTTCGATGTGGGACTATGTTTGCAACCTTGCAACCCCAACAATCCCCCCTCAAACAAAAGACCACAATCCCCCCGTCAAGCGGAAACCCTTTCCATTTGATATCTGATCCACAACCCACCAGGACTTTCTGCCCTCGGTCCACCAGCCTTCTAGGATTTTACTGCCTAGCCGCAACTAAGACTTCTTTGCCTGATGTCTGGTCCTCTTGATCAAGACACGGAAGCCCATGCTTTCTTTGTTCAAGGCTTAACCCACATGGTTAGATCTGGATCATGGCTCTAGCTCCTGCTTCTTTCGGCGGTTAGTCTGGTGAAGAGTGACCTGACTTAGGCCCAAAGTGGACAATATCATACCATTGTGGTGATATCTAAATTCCTTTCGGTCTTAACTCTTGGGCTCTCCCCAAAAGGCCTCATTTCAAAGTGGGCAATATCATACCATTGTGGAAATATCTAAATTCCTTTCGGTCCTAACAATTGATATTAGAGTCAGGTTGTTCTTCACCAGACTAAGCGCTTAAAGAAGCAAGAGCTAGAGCCATGATCCAGATTTAACCATGTGGGTTAAGCCTTGAATAAAAGGATGTGTGGGTTCCCGTGTCTTGATCAAGAGGATGAGACACCAGGCAGAGAAGTCCTAGTTGCCGCTAGGCGGTGAAGTCCTAGTAGGTCGAGTGGGCCGAGGGGCAGAAGTCCTAGTGGGTTGAGAATCGGACATCAAACGGAAAGGGTTTCCGCTTGAGGGGAGCTTGTGGTCCTTTATTTGAGCGGAGATTGCATGGTTGTAAACATAGTCCCATATCGAAAACACATGAGAAAAATCATAGGCTTATAAGGAAAAAAGATATCTCCATTGGAATGAGGTCTTTTGGAGAGAGCCCAAGAGCAAAACCATGAGAGCTTAGGCCCAAAGTAGACAATATCATACCATTGTGGAGATATCTAAATTCTTTTCAGTCCTAACAATTTATTTCCAGAAAATCTAATTTTTAAATTTTGATCAAAATTAATTGTTAAAATGTAAAATCTAATTTTGCAAAAATAATCTTTAAAAATTTATTTTTATTAAAAAATTAATCAAATTTTTACTCAAGTTAGAATTTTCATAGATTTATCTCCAAAAATTGTCAAAGTGAAAATAATTTTATATCATTTTGAAAATCAATTTTGAATTTAATGTTGATAATTTAGAAAAATAATTTTAAATTTTGATTTCGACATCAAATACATTTGAAAATTTTTTCTCAAGGCTGAGAGGATAATCAACGGATCCCAAAAAATCGGATTCAAAGAAATTAATTTTTCAAATATTTTTAAAATTTAAAAACATATTTTCGAACAAAAAATCATAATAAATCCATTTTCTGTTAAAAATTTTGTCGATAGAACAAAACAGACTCTATAAAAAAAATATTAAACTAATTTTTTTGCATATAGTTATCTTAAAAAGAATTTAACAAAATTACAATTAAAGTATTTAATTAAAAGAATGATAAATGATATCTAACAATTCAATAATAATTTTGGGATCCAATATAACTTTTTGCCAGCAGGATTAATAAAAAATTTCGATAGAATATAAGTGTTAGAAATTTTTAAAATTTAACCCTTGTGATATTTAAAATACCAATTAAGTTTTCTAAAATATTTAATTTTTGAATTTTGAAAACAATTTGAGTATGCATGGTTGTTTTTCAATTTTTCAATTTGAGACTTCAATTCTTCATTTTCAAGTTTTAACTTTTCAAACATTTCTAGTGGGCATGCAGATGCTAATTATTTTTTCAAGTCTGTATTTTTATTTTTCAATTTATAAATAGACTTTAACATAGCTTTTATACCTGAATAAAATTGATCAGGAAGTAGAAAACATACCTCACTTACCATATCTCTTTTGAAGTTCGAAGCTCCCCCTTCGTCGCTGTTATTTTCTGACATGACTCCCCCTTCATCAATGCTCTCTTCTTCTTGATGTGAAGCCATCAGCGTAAGTCTGGCGTGTTCTTCGATACCTGAATCTTCTAATGAGGACTCATCCCATGTTAGACTTTTGACTTCGTTGCCCCTTTTCCTTTATTCTTCAATTTGCGACAGCTTTCCTTAACGTGTCACTCTTCATTGCATTGATAGCATTTTATCTTTCTCCAGGGCTGTCTTTTGGCCTGCATCTCATTAAACTTATTATATTTAATTTTTTTTTGAATTTCCTTACCATATATGCTGCTTCCTCTTTATTAGCTAAAGACACTTTATCATTTTGGGTCTTTCTTAAGTGAAGGTCAATGTTGTGCATTTTTCTTACATTTCCTGCACATTAAGACTCATGAAGTTCTAAAGTATAGAATAACTTTTCTAGAGTACTTATCTCTAAGTTCTGGGAGATATAATATGAGTCTATTATAGACGTCCACTTCGGGGTTCTTGGAAATGCGTTTAAAGCATATCTTTGTAAATCTCGGTTAGTTACCGTTTCTCCGAGATTCGTGAGTCCGGTGATTAATTCTTTTATCCTCGTGTGCAGTTGCACCACCGTCTCTCCTTCTTCCATCTAGAGGTTGGTGAGTTGGTTCCGAAAGATATCTCATTGTGCTAGCTTTTCTTCCGAGGTTCCTTCATGCAACTCCAGGAATTTCTCCCAGAGCTCATTCGCTGACTGGTAGGTCCCGATTCGGTTGACTTCTTGTGACGGTAGAACAGTTAGTAGATGAAATTCTACTTTCTCGTTTGCTATGAAGTCCGCCTGCACCTTCTTTGTCCATAGGCTTTCATCTTTGGGTTTATCGTCGGCGTCCTTGCGAGCTACAAAACTATTTTCATGATTAATAATAAATCAAAATTTGTTTTAAAGAATACCTGCATCTTGCGCTTCCAACTCGCGAACTCCCTCTCGAACTTTGACGGGTAGATGACCGGTGTGACCATTTTGTTAATTGCTTCATATGGCGATTAGTCCTTCTGGAGCATCCTGGCTCTGATACTAATTGAAGGCGAGTGTCGGTCAGCAGGAGGAGGGTGAATTGCCCTTGACAATTAAAACATTATCTTTTGTTTTCGCTAAACAAAGATGAAAGTTAGTTCAAACAAAACAAAAAGAAAGAGGCAACTAGAATTACTTGGTTTGCAATATGAGAGGTTGCTAATCCAAGGCAAAATAAAGTGCAGATCTCCTGAATAACTCCTTCAAGCAGAGAAACCTTTTACACGATAAAAAGCTCAGAAAAACAGAAATAATTACAAGGAATTCGTTTGTTGTAGATTGATGCTTTGGAACTGAACTCTAGGGGTCTATTTATAGCCCTGGTCAACTCTATCCGAATGCTGACATGACACTATAGGGGCGCCCGAGTGCTTGAGGACGCCTGACACATGGCTTGAGTGTTATCCGATGTGTAATGTTCGCAAATGGCTAAGTTTGGATTATTTTTCACATCTCGGGAGTCTGTTTGCATAGAGGCACTTGGGAATAGGGGCGCCCGCATTCACGGGCGTCTGAGTGCTCTCGAGCACCCGAGTGCTCTTGGGCACCCGAGTGAGTTTGAGTTAGCCCAATGCTGACCAACCTCCAGCTGTACTTCTTGGGTGATTTCGAGCCTTCCAGAGTCGGGCTCACCCGAACCCTCCTCCGACCTTCTCCTTGAGCATGCTTCCGTCCGGCTTCTCATCCCTTGGATGTTGCACGTGTCCTTCTCGCTCAATCGGTGTACACTTCTGCAGACCTCCGCGCCCCTTAGATGCACCGAGCCTGTTGGCTCCCTTCCCGTGCCATCCTTCTCGACCATTGTGTCTTCCGCTCGACTTCCTGCGCTCCTAAGCTCCTGCATACTTAGACACAGGGATTAAAGCACAACAGGACCTAACTTGACTCGGTTGACCACATCAAAACCTACCTGGGGTACTTACACCAGGTTCCTACAAGACAAGCATACAACAAACAAACATGTAACCTAAGCCTTAATTTTATGTCTATCTGACCTATTAGGCTTTGGTTGGAGTCAAACCCCCCAAGACTTTACCACATAAGGTCCACACCTTAGGGTTTCATCACCTAGGGTTCACTCCTCTAGGATTTCCCATTGTCTAGCTTCACTCACTAGGATTTTCATTGCTTGGCTTCACTTATTAGGACTTTATCAAATAGCTTCATTTACTAAGACCTAACTTCAGTCACCAGGATTTTGTTGCCTACCTTCACTCACCAAGACTTCCACCACCTAGGTTCACTCACTAAGACCCAGCTTCACTCACCATGATTTTATTGCCCAATTTCACTCACCAGGACTTCCACCATGAAGCTACACTCACTAGGACCTAGCTTCAATCATCAAGATTTTGTTACCCAACTTTGCTCACCAGGTCTTCTTTGCTAGTCATCTAATCTTGACTAGACATCTCTCTTTCAAACATCAAGTCTTGTTTGGATTAACCCTTAGTCAAACTAACCAGACCTATATTGTCAAACATCGAAACCCTAGAAGTTGATTGCTCTGATCTGATGCTCCCTGCACCAACAGTTACTAAGTGTATAAGATTGAAAGGCTTAAGATTTGACACCAGGATAAAGTCTAAGTTGGTTAAAATCTAACAAGAAGTCCATTGGGTCCACGGGGCATTACAATTGGCTGAAGCCCAATTCGGTTTATACCTGGCATGAAATCCAGCTGGGTCCATGGGACCTGACAGCTGGCTCAAGTCCAAATGGGGGATCTAGCAGGAAGACCTAGTGGGTCAAAGAAGCTGAGTAGAAGATGCAAATGATAAGTAAGGTAAGTCACTAAAGGAGAGATCTGGTGAGGATGAGTCCCTTGTGGGACTTTATGTGCGGTCCAGCTTAGAGTCATTTTAAAGATCTAAACTGAGGCTTTGACTAGATTCTGGTTTTAGAAAGGCAGAATCTAATTAATAATTATCTTTTATAAATTGTGCTAACTTTGTTTTGCAAGTTAAATATTGTGATTTTAGACTAACACATTTTACAGGGTTGGAACTACAAAAATTGCCTCGGATGAACAATGTTCGAGGTGCCTCGGGTGGGACGTAAGGGGCCTCAGTTCGAACTGGAAGCACCCTGGATGGCTGAGGGTGCCTCCGCGCAAAGCCGTTCGAGCACTACAACAAATTTAACATTTCGTAGCACAGAATTATTCTATCCACAACGCACATTGTATGCTGCACAATTCCAAGTTGTTAAAAGTCATAACAAATCGATAGCATGGGATCGAGCGCTGTGGATGATAGTATTTGCAATGTGTGGCATCACGTTGCGAATAATAGCATATAAATATTTTTAAAAAAAAGATAGAGTTTTGCCAAAGGAAGGCATCCTAGATGGAATCTGAGGCGTCTTAGGTCTGAACTGAGGCATCTTAATTGGGATTGAGTGCGCCCTCAAGCCGATAATCTATGCAGGTTACACATCAGATTGATCTTCGAACTAAGGTGCCCTAGTTGGGAACTAGGGTGTCCTCAATGTCCTTTATAAGGAGTATTCGACCAACACTTCAAAAACAACACTTCCACAAGCCATTTTGATTGCTCTGCAACTTTGTGATGCTGACACCAACAAATGAGTGCATCTAGATATCTTTAATTGTGTTGGTAACTAATTTTACATATCTGTATTCATTTAATATAACTACTAAAGGACAGTGTAAGGTGTTACACTATTCCTAATTCTCTTGTATTCGACTACTCTATCGGGAGTTTACCGGTAGAGAGATTTAGTGGATTGCCTATCAGAAAGATCCAAGGGACTTGAGCCTTGGAGTAGAAGTCGTCAAAGGCTCCAAACTAAGTAAAAATCTTAGTGTTCGCTTGTGTTGTTTCGTTTGTGTCTTTTCATACATAATTCGTTTATTCAGTCGTCATACTTAATTTGTTTATTTAGCCTCTCACTGTTTTCTTAAAAAAAACAAAAAAAGGATAAATTTTAAAATACACGTGATTCACCCCTCCTACCCCACCTCATGTGCATCGATCCTACAAGCGGTATTAGAGTCTCATTCGCTTTGAATCAGTGCAACCACCATTAGAACAGGGGGTTTTTTTATTGTCTTCGATTTTTAGCTTTTCAAGAAAGTTTAAAACTGGTACAATCACCTCTTTTTAGATAGATTCTTTTTCGTTTGGCTTTTACTTGAAATTATTGTAATACTGACGGACCCAAACTATGTGTCACGAATGTGGGTCTCAAATTTAATTGTATATGAAAGCTGGAAACCCTTTTACAAGCAAAAGTATAAAAATGTAGCAAAGGGGCCACAGGTCGTATTTTTCTCGGGGCTAGTTGTCGTGCTTGATTCAAACTTGTAGTTATGTGTCGTTGTTGGGTTTCAAACAAGTAAATGGATTTTGGTTTGTAATTGAAAATGAAGTTGCAAATGAAAAATAGAAACCGTGATTTAGTAAACTAAACAAGAAAATTGGCACTTAAAAGCTCCACCAATGGAAAACCAAATCAAATCACTTACAAATTTTTATGGGAACTGTGTTCTGATTTTAACACAAGACAAAATGCTAAGCAATGAAGTAAAGGCAATGATGAAATTTTCGGAATTAATCAAACTTAACACAATTATTAGCATGCAACATGTAGAACTCAACCAAGCAATGGGTCTCAACTATCTAAAGTGCTCTTGGAAGCCCACCACTTGGTGACGAAATTTAGAAATGAGTGAATGTAAACTTATTGATTTCGAACACCCACATATGCCACAAAACCAAGGTGAATTCAGAGTGCAAAAACTGCAAATCAGTTGGCACGCAAGGAGAAATTCCTTGTGCCAAAAACTCTCTCCAAGTTAAGAAATGAGTAAGCTTTAACTCAAAATGTCGAGCTGATTGGTTCGATTTGGGAAACTAGGCTATGAGGAAGAACTAAGCAATACTAAGGAAATGAATTGAAACTGAAATCAGAGCTTGAAAGGATCAAATTCATAAACCGAAAAGCTGAAAATTCAGATGCAGAATTGAAAAGTCTAGCTACAGATTTTTCTGTTTTTGCAATAGCTTAAAGGCTGAACTAGCTAACATAACTTGAATACAAGTATCTAATCTAGGAACAAGGAAGTTAAACTAGAAATTACTTGACAGGAACTAAGGAAATCGGCTGAAATTTCTGAAAAAAACAGCAAACTAGTTGGCACGCAGCAAATTGAATGGCACGCTAGTTATGAAAGTGGCACGCAAGAAATTGAGCTAAAGCAAACTAGAATTTGACTTAATCTATCACTAAACAAGTTCCTAGTTAACTTAATTCGAAGATTCAAATCCTAATTAAGCTCAAACAATTCAGAATTACAAACTAAGTTGCTGAAAACTAGAAATTGCAGAAAACAGGACAGAATTCGACTAAACTGAAATCTACAGCTAAAACAATGGAATTAACTAGCTAAACTACTCCTCAACCCCTTCCTCAGCTCGAGAAATTCTTGGTTGTCAATCAAGAACTGGCTTCGAACCCGTAGGCTCAGTAAATCAATGGACAATCAATTCTGAAGTCGTTTCTGAACAGAATCTGCGCTTGATGGAATCTTCCATACGATTCACTTCATCTCGATTGGAGGGGCTGCGATGATGATATGGAAAACTTCTGAGCTCACCTGAGAACCCCTACAAGTGGTTCAGAAGCTTTGAAATGGATTGTGGTCGAGAAGAGGATGATCGGACTGAGAACTGCCGGAACCCCCAAGAAATTCTCTGTTCCAGCGCAAATGAGCAAAATTCTTCAAACAAAGATCACCAAAAACTTGATTCTCGATCTGGAATGGAAGATGAGGTGGTCACGCCTTCATGGAAGCAAAAATTTTCAAAAACGATGAAGAGAAGATGAAGAACGGCGAAGAACAGTGGGAGCTGGGCTGAAGACGCGACAAGGGCTGAAGCAGGGAAATTTTTCCTTAAGTAATCAGAAAATGGACGGCCCAGATTAATTTGAGAGAATCCAACGGCTGATCTTGCTCTGATTTTAGCCAAACTTTGATGATGATGATCTGGGGTTAGGATCTGACTCGTGGTAGCTTGGATCCTCCAGATGTGCCACGGATGGTCCAGATCAACTTAGTCTTTGAATGGACGCTCTAGAGCCCTCCTTGCTTGATCCAACGGTTGATTGAGCTCTGATTGGGATGAAACCTTCAGATCTTGATCATAGAGCTTGATCAACCCTAACCCTAGCTCGGATTGCTTCAGATCGTCCCGGATGGCTCAGATCTAGCCGCTCTTGAATCGGACGGCCCGGATTAATCGTAAGCTTGATAATCTGATCCGGGTCACTTCCGACTCAAGTTTGACCCAATATGCCCTAAGTCCTCGAACCTTTGGTGCCTACAAAAATAGATCCAAAATTTAGTGGCCAATTAATCCAATTTAATACAAATTTGCAATTAAGTCCAAAATAAAGGTAAGTTCTAAAACCTAGGGCAATTTCACAATTAATCAATAAAAATATGAGTCAAACATGGATTTTAACATCTAAAATAATCAACAAAAATGGTACTTATCAACTCCCCCACACTTAACCTTGAGCGTCTCACGAAAACAGTAAATAAGTATCCCCTAGATTTTCTTGAGCATAATTAGAAACAAATGAAAAGAAATTACCTAGGGTTGTCAATTCTCATAAATCTAAGCTCTATGGATTAGTATCTTGTCCTTAAATCAACAACTTGACCTTTTCATCCATCATGAGTCATTGAGATGAATCTAAATCGCTAGCCTTTCAAGGAAAATATTGGTGGCTCTCTCCTTAAGTTCTAAGTAGATGATGGAAGTGGAGCTCACTCATACATACATGCTTCTTGCACTACCATAGGTTTGCTTATTATCTAATCTCCATCATTAATCATGATTAGGATCAACATCTATAAAAACAAATCAAAGACATAGAAAATGATAAGAAATGGAATAAAAGCAAAGAAAATGGAAAAATTGATAAAGTGGAAGACTTGAGTGCTTGAGGATATTTTTGATGCTCTTTGCTCTCCATACAGTCCCCTAATGATCTCAAAAGTGTTGTGAAGTCAAACTTGAATAATTTCCTTTGATTTGGATGAAAAACCCTTCCTTGACCTCTTGTGCCAATTCTTGTCTATTCGTGCCAATTTTGCTTTTCTCTTCTCATTCTTCTTTCTCTTCTTTCTTTTCAGCTCAGATTTGTATCAACGAACATATGATATTAAGTGAAATATTCTCTTTGATGTATTTCCGAACTTGTCTCCTAATTCACAGCCTAGAAAAATCAATTTTCAGCCTCAAGTTGACACAAGTTCTGCTCACAAACTGCTTCAGCCCAATTTTTAGCTCAACCCTTCAACATTTCTGATCTCCAAAACTTTTACTACATGGTGAAGAGTTCTGTTCTTACTCCTTGTTTGCACCCTTGCAATTATTTCAATTTCCGAACAGCTCAGCCTTCATATCATATTCAGCTCCTTTCTTTCCATTTCCTGCACAAACTGTTTTCTCTGCATTGGATCAGATTTTTCCAGCTATGTTCAGCTTCTGATCAACCTCAATTAAGTTCCAATTTCCTATCAAATATCAGCTTCAACTCAACCCTTGCTGTGTGCTTCAATTTCATACCCTAGGTTGATACAAACTGCATTCTCAGCCCTTTTGACCCTGATTTTTTTCTTTTTCTTCCCTAGCTGCATTCTCAGCTTGCTGCTTTTCGAAATATCTAAATGCTGGTGAAGATGGCTCACTTAATCCTTGATTAGCAGCCCTTGAAACCCACTTTTGCAACTCAATTCAGATCAGCACATCAATTCTGCACTGCACAGAATTTGTTCAGCTTCAGGTTTTCCAGCTGTGTTCAGCTTCTTCTCAGCTCTTTTCAACATTTCTGATCATCCATAAACTCTAATAACTGTCGAGAGGCTTCCCTACAATCCAAGTCAGTTGTTGGTGATTAAAGTAGGCTGGAAATTCTGGCTTCCACACTGCATAGATTTACTGCAGTCCTTTAGATTTCCATATAAGTTGATTCCATACGGATTGGAAATCAGCCTCAATTATTTCAGCAGTTCGCTTTGCAACTCAGCTCAGAACTTCCTGCTTAAATTCCAATTTTATCAGCCTGCAATTGAGCTTCAATTCAGAGTTTACAACAACAGGTGGCTGCTCTTGACTTCCCTACCTTTGAGTCCAACCCTAAAATTTCAGTATTCAGCTATGTTGTGGCCAACAGTCTTGCAACTCTGTTTGTGCTTGAATTCTGATCAAATATCAGCTTCAATTCATCCCTTCCCGTGAGCAACAATTTCTGAATTTACAGCCAAGAAATCTTCCCTTCAGCTTCAAATTGAAACAATTTCTGCACCTTTGAACTTGGCACAGCACAGAATTCCTGAACTTGCAGCTATCTTTGATTTTCTCAGTCTTTGCTCAATCTTCCTCTCAGTCTTAATTCAGATTAGGTTCAGCTGCTTCAAATTCAGATTTTTCAGCTTCTTTTTAACTTTCTCAGCCCTTGCCGTGCTCCAAGAACAGCAGATTTAGTCCACTCGAAAATTCTGCCCACTTCTTTTCAATTTCAGCTACTTATTTTCAATTCTGCTCCACTTCCATCTCTAGCAGCCATTTGTTCTTCTTCGATCCGAAGTTGAATGTGCACCTTCAACTTCAGATACCTTTTGCAATCCAAGCTAGCAGATTTTTACTTTCTTTCCTTGGCACAAACTTCTCTTTTCTGACTTTTCTTTCAATTTAGTGTGCCATCTTTGTTTTTGCTTTTTTTTTCTTTTTTTTTTATGCTGTTCAACTTCATCCATGCCTTGCTGAATTAGGAAGCCTGAATTAACTCGAAGTTGGTACATCACTGCCTCCTGATTCCCAAAATCGAAATTGTTTGTTTCTCCTTGAATGCTTTGCTCAATTTCATCTCTTGACCACTACTTTCCACTTGGGTCAGAAATTTTTTCGAAAGGGTGCAGATTTTCTCTTTGCTTGCCACTTAAATCTTCAAAATATAGTAAGGAAACTCAATCTCCAATTGCTTCCATCTCTCTAGCTCATTCTTGGCACCAAACTTCACTCACTTGGCACATGAATTTTTTTTTTCTTTTCGAGTTGAGATACATCCTTGATAAAAATTTGCTCCCAAATCACCAATCACTCCCCCACACTTAAATCTTTGTCCGTCTCGGGCAAAATATCATCAAGAAAACATCCCAAGCAAACAAATCCATAGAAGAATTAGGGTTAAGATTAGCAATAAGGAAAGACAACTAGAATAGAATAGGCAAATAGATGTGGAAAGGTAAATAAAATGATTAGTCCCTATAGATGTGATCCAACCATTGAAATATGATTTTGAAAGAACCTAAGCAAGTTCTAGAATACAATACCATATGTGTGTCACAAAATAAGGCTAATCTCACTAGGTAAAAATAATCCATCTCAAATCCTCAATTAAGAATCTAAAGCAAAATCGTACTCAAGCATCCAAGAATTCATCCATGAGCTCAAACCCTAAGTTTTGACAACCAAATTTAAGTTATTTTCAAAAGACTCTAAAATGACAATAAGAAAACCTAGAGGGATACATTTATTCCTAATCATGCAAGAAAAAGTGCTAAAACACAAAACATGGTATTTACAATGATTTTATTCATGTCATGTTACTCTACTCACTTATTTATTAACAAGAACTCATTTTAAGAGTGAAAACATGCAATAAAGGAAAAGGCAACAAAAATCAAACTCCCTTTTATTTCTGGCGGTCGGAGTCTGTCAAGAAAAAGCCTCCACCGTGGTAGTGGAGGAGTCTGGGTGTGCGAAAGAGCTTGTTCCCTTTGTTCAACTTCACTGTGCATCGCTCCCCCACACTTGGATTTAACTGCAACCTGTTCAGGTGGACGAAGATTATTTAAATACAAGACCCATGTAAGAGGTAGAGTGTTTTGAATTAAAGTAAAATCTACTCCCTCTTTATTCTTTTTGGGACACATTTCAGGAGGTTTCAGTCTGTTCAAATGAAGCTCCCACTCCAGCAGTCTTCTGGACCCTGCAAAACAATGTACTACCCCTCTAGAGCGTGCAGGGTATGAAGGAAATAAAATAATATCAGTCTTTGCATACAATTTATCCAAAAATGAATCACATCCAATAAAATCAAGTTTAGGCATTTCAAAGAATTTTTTACAATGAATATCTACCCAAGATGCATCAAGACACTTATCATAATCAATGAAATCTATTTTGGATGTTCCAATGAAATTTTTCCAATTATTCCCCACACATGACAAATCAAGAAATGTATCGCAGCCAATAAAATCAACTTTTGGTGCCCCTCTTGATGTATCCAAAAAAATAAAAGAAATACTTATCTGATCGCGCTGAAAAATACCTGGAGGTTCCACAATGATAGATGTGTCCATAGCTTCCTCCTGGTCCAGTATAGGGTCCATATCAGGTTCAAGTTCTAGTAAGCACTCTACTGGTACAAGTGATTCTTGGGTTCTTGCTTCCACCAGGCAAGTCTCTACACTTTCTGGTTCATTCTCTGAATTTTTTGGTGGTCCCTGGGGCTTAGTGCAATCCCCTACACTTTCTTCAATACATGTGTCCTCAATCATTCCTGCAACAACCAATTTAGAAAGATCAGGACCTTCAATAATACTATAATCACAAAATAAAAGATGAGAATGGTCCTGTGAGGTAGGAATGGGTGATTCTTGGGGCTTAGTGCAATCCCCTACACTTTCAATCTCAACAGAAATAGGTGATCCTTGGGGCTCTGTGCAATCCCCTACACCTAGAATAATCTCTCCAGCTGTAAAAGCATCTGAAATGTCTTCTGAAAATTCCTCAGTCTCAGCAGTAAGCTCTCTCTCAGCCTCTTCTGAATGAATAACTTCTCCAGAAAAATCCTCTAGAAATCCCTCAGCCTCTAACTCTGTCTGCTCCAGCTTCTCAATAATATCCATGCTCCTGATGGAGTGATCCTCTCTCGGATGCTTCATAGCATCGAAAAGGCTAAACTGAATAACTGTATCTCCAATCTCCATGGAAAGTGTACCGGCATATACATCAATCTTTGTTCTGGCCGTCTTCAGAAACGGTCTGCCTAGAATCAGTGGAGAACGGTGCGCTAGATAATCTCCCTCCATATCCAAAATATAGAAATCAGCAGGAAATATCAGCTCCTTTACCTTCACCAAAACATCTTCAATCATACCTGCTGGGCGTGTCTGGCTCCTGTCTGCTAGCTGTATCACCACGCCAGTGGCCTGTAAAGGGCCTATGCCGAGCATCTGAAAGACTGATCTGGGCATCACATTTATAGAAGCTCCTAAATCAAGCATAGCATCATTGAATGTAGTGCTCCCTATCTCACAAGAAATAGTAAACATCCCAGGGTCTTCACATTTCTGAGGTAGGGCATGGATGAGTGAAGAAACATTTTTCCCAATGCTGACCAATTCATTTTCCTTAAGCTTCCTTTTGTTAACACAAAGATCCTTCAAAAACTTAGCATACTTTGGAATTCTTTTGATCATGGTCAACAAAGGTATATTGATCTCCACTTTACTGAAAAGCTCCACTAGTTCATTAAATTCCTTAGCCTTCTCCTTCTCCCCTTGTCTTTTGGCATGTGTTCTTCGCTGTGGAAAGGGTAAAGGAACCCTAAAATCATCTTCTTTGGCTGGAAGTGGAGAGGCTGAATTCTGCTGTGCTGTCCCCTGAGAAGTGGCTGCTGTAAAATCTGCCTCGGCACTGTTTTCTCCTTCTTTTGCCACCAAATTTGGAGGGTTGCTTGAGGAAAGGGTTGGGAACGGGCTAGGGGTGGAATTAGCTGAATTTGAAGTCGTTTCATGCATGTTCTGAGCTGGAATCGGAGTTGCTGTCCGGTTTTCTGAAAAATCTGCTCTTGGACACTTTGGAGATGAAGTGACCTTCCCACTCCTCAAATAAATAGCACTCACGTTTCCTTTTGGATTAGGAACAGTTTGGGAAGGTAATTGACTTGATCCTTGAGCTCGATTCTGATTGATGCCCTAATTGCCTCTCAACGTTTTGTTGCCAACCTTGTTGTTGTTGTTGCCAAGCTTGTTGTTGTTGTTGTTGCCAAGCTTGTTGTTGCTGCCAAGCTTGTTGTTGTTGTTGTGTTTGTACAACTTGTTGTAGCATTTCCATCATTTGTTGATGCTGAACATCTCCTCCACTTGAGCTCCCATAACCTCCTTGGTTAACATAGCTCCTTGATTGACCTTGAAAAGATGAATTAGTTGGCTGAAATTGTGGAACTTGTTGATTCTGTTGAAAACATGGTGGTTGGGGCTGTTGATAGGGCTGGGTGGAGGGCTGAAAATTCTGACTTTGAAATCCTTGATCATAGGGCTGGAAATTTTGATTCAAGGGCTGTGTGGGCTGAAAATTTTGTTGGTTTTGAGCTTGAAAAGCTGGGAATGATTGAAATCCTTGCTGCCCTTGATAAGGTTGCTGGAATTGAGGCTCGAAATGTTGAAATGGTTGCTGAAAATGTTGAGAATTAGGCTGAAACGAAGGCTGAAAACTTTGGTGTGTTTGCTGAAAAGTTGGCTGATTGTTTTGAGCTTGTTGGGGCTGCTGGAAATTCGATTGAGGCTGCTGTGAGGGTTGATTTTGAGGCTCTTGTTGGCAGAAAGCATTCCCATACCTCAAGTTAGGATGATTCCTCCAACCGGGGTTATATGTAGAGGAATATGGATTGTTTCTTGTTGGAAATTGTCCTCTCCCTAATGCAGCTACTGTCTCGTCCTGTTGGAGATTGGGGCATGAGTCTGAAGTGTGCTCTAGACTAGAGCAAATGCCACACACACTTATCACTTGACTAGAGGGTAGAGGTACTGAAGGAGTTGACCCTTGATTTGCATTGCTAACCTTCAACTCCTTAATAAGTGATGTGATCTCTGCAAATCTCTTGTCATAATGATCAATAGGCACTAACTGAACTTCTCCCACTCCTCTGGTGGTCAAGGCTCTGCCTCCAAATTGTTGGGAATTCTCAGCCATATTAGAAATTAACTCCCTAGCTTGCATTGGTGACTTGTTCACTAGGGCCCCTCCAGCTGCAGCATCTATCAGGACTCTATCCATCTACAGCAGTCCCTCATAAAAATATTGAATCAATAATTGCTCACTGATTTGATGCTGGGGGCAACTTGAACACAACTTGTTAAATCTTTCCCAGTAATCATATAGTGTTTCGCCCACCACTTGCTGAATCCCACAGATACTTTTTCTGATTATAGCTGTGCGGGAAGCTGGGAAATACTTCTCCAAAAATGCCTTCTTCATAGCGATCCAACTAGACACATGTCCTGTAGGCAGATAATAAAACCAGTCTTTGGCTGCTCCTGTCAATGTGAAGGGGAAAGCTCTCAGCTTGATGTCTTCTTCAGAAATGCCCTGAGGCTTCATAGTAGAGCACACCACATGAAATTCGTGCAAGTGTCTGTTTGGATCCTCCCCAAATAAACCCTGAAATTTTGGCAGCAAATTGATAAGTCCCGATCTTAACTCAAAACTTTCCCCCAGCTCTGGATAAGCTATGCTGGAGTACTGAAATGCAGCATCCGGTGCTGCGAGCTCCTTCATTGTTCTCTGGTGGTCTGCCATGTCAATGCCTGAGTGAGTGGAGATAGTCTGAATAGGAGAGATATCTGTAGTCTCAGAAAGAATGGCCTGGCTCCTCCTGACTCTGAAAGTCCTCTCAATCTCAGGATCGAAATCTTCTAATTCAGCACCTAGAGACCTGGTCATAAAAACAAAACAAATCGCAGTAAAAGTAGATAAACAGATAAACAGATAAAATCAAATCCAAAGATATAGCAATAAGCACAAAAGTAAGTCAAGAATGATATGAAATAAGTGCACAAGCAAAAATCAAACAAGTCAACTAACAGTTCCCCGGCAACGACGCCAAAAATTTGACGGACCCAAACTATGTGTCACGAATGTGGGTCTCAAATTTAATTGTATATGAAAGCTGGAAACCCTTTTACAAGCAAAAGTATAAAAATGTAGCAAAGGGGCCACAGGTCGTATTTTTCTCGGGGCAAGTTGTCGTGCTTGATTCAAACTTGTAGTTATGTGTCGTTGTTGGGTTTCAAACAAGTAAATGGATTTTGGTTTGTAATTGAAAATGAAGTTGCAAATGAAAAATAGAAACCGTGATTTAGTAAACTAAACAAGAAAATTGGCACTTAAAAGCTCCACCAATGGAAAACCAAATCAAATCACTTACAAATTTTTATGGGAACTGTGTTCTGATTTTAACACAAGACAAAATGCTAAGCAATGAAGTAAAGGCAATGATGAAGTTTTCGGAATTAATCAAACTTAACACAATTATTAGCATGCAACATGTAGAACTCAACCAAGCAATGGGTCTCAACTATCTAAAGTGCTCTTGGAAGCCCACCACTTGGTGACGAAATTTAGAAATGAGTGAATGTAAACTTATTGATTTCGAACACCCACATATGCCACAAAACCAAGGTGAATTCAGAGTGCAAAAACTGCAAATCAGTTGGCATGCAAGGAGAAATTCCTTGTGCCAAAAACTCTCTCCAAGTTAAGAAATGAGTAAGCTTTAACTCAAAATGTCGAGCTGATTGGTTCGATTTGGGAAACTAGGCTATGAGGAAGAACTAAGCAATACTAAGGAAATGAATTGAAACTGAAATCAGAGCTTGAAAGGATCAAATTCAGAAACCGAAAAGCTGAAAATTCAGATGCAGAATTGAAAAGTCTAGCTACAGATTTTTCTGTTTTTGCAATAGCTTAAAGGCTGAACTAGCTAACATAACTTGAATACAAGTATCTAATCTAGGAACAAGGAAGTTAAACTAGCAATTACTTGACAGGAACTAAGGAAATCGGCTGAAATTTCTGAAAAAAACAACAAATTAGTTGGCACGCAGCAAATTGAATGGCACGCTAGTTATGAAAGTGACACGCAAGAAATTGAGCTAAAGCAAACTAGAATTTGACTTAATCTATCACTAAACAAGTTCCTAGTTAACTTAATTCGAAGATTCAAATCCTAATTAAGCTTAAACAATTCAGAATTACAAACTAAGTTGCTGAAAACTAGAAATTGCAGAAAACAGGACAGAATTCGACTAAACTGAAATCTACAGCTAAAACAATGGAATTAACTAGCTAAACTACTCCTCAACCCCTTCCTCAGCTCGAGAAATTCTTGGTTGTCAATCAAGAACTGGCTTCGAACCCCTAGGCTCAGCAAATCAATGGACAATCAATTCTGAAGTCGTTTCTGAACAGAATCTGCGCTTGATGGAATCTTCCATCCGATTCACTTCATCTCGATTGGAGGGGCTGCGATGATGATATGGAAAACTTCTGAGCTCACCTGAGAACCCCTACAAGTGGTTCAGAAGCTTTGAAATGGATTGTGGTCGAGAAGAGGATGATCAGACTGAGAACTGCCGGAACCCCCAAGAAATTCTCTGTTCCAGCGCAAATGAGCAGAATTCTTCAAACAAAGATCACCAAAAACTTGATTCTCGATCTGGAATGGAAGATGAGGTGGTCACGCCTTCATGGAAGCAAAAATTTTCAAAAACGATGAAGAGAAGATGAAGAACGGTGAAGAACAGTGGGAGCTGGGCTGAAGACGCGACAAGGGCTGAAGCAGGGAAATTTTTCCTTAAGTAATCAGAAAATGGACGGCCCAGATTAATTTGAGAGAATCCAACGGCTGATCTTGCTCTGATTTTAGCCAAACTTTGATGATGATGATCTGGGGTCAGGATCTGACTCGTGGTAGCTCGGATCCTCCAGATGTGCCACGGATGGTCCAGATCAACTTAGTCTTTGAATGGACGCTCTAGAGCCCTCCTTGCTTGATCCAACGGTTGATTGAGCTCTGATTGGGATGAAACCTTCAGATCTTGATCAACCCTAACCCTAGCTCGGATTGCTTCAGATCGTCCCAGATGGCTCAGATCTAGCCGCTCTTGAATCGGACGGTCCGGATTAATCGTAAGCTTGATAATCTGATCCGGGTCACTTCCGACTCAAGTTTGACCCAATATGCCCTAAGTCCTCGAACCTTTGGTGCCTACAAAAATAGATCCAAAATTTAGTGGCCAATTAATCCAATTTAATGCAAATTTGCAATTAAGTCCAAAATAAAGGTAAGTTCTAAAACCTAGGGCAATTTCACAATTAATCAATAAAAATATGAGTCAAACATGAATTTTAACATCTAAAATAATCAACAAAAATGGTACTTATCAAATACCACTCAAGTCAGTCTTTTAGTCTCTCTTTTCCTCCGACAGTGCTAATTCAAGACAAGTCTTGGGACATTTCTCTCCCTATTTTTTTTATTGTTTGCAAGATTCTTAAATGGCTCAAGGAGGAGGCTATAGCACTATTTATCCCCCACTCTTCAGTGGAGACAATTTCCCCTATTGGATGAGAATGATGAAGGTGTACCTAATTAAAGACTAATATTTATCAATGGTTCACAATCCAGTCTAGGTATACGACCCCAATCAATGAAGTAACTAATTTTCCCTTGAAACTGTTGGTCCCGTGCAGGCCGACTAGAGGGAGTGAATATCTCTACAATTACAAACTATATCTTTTGCAATATGTTAGCAAAGATGACAGATTAAATAGTAGTTAAATCAAATATAAACAACATAAGAGAAACTAATAAAAGACCAAGATTTACTTTATTGCAACCAGGGTGATTAATAATCCAAGGTAGTGAAAAGATCCACTAATAAAAACTCCTTCAGTGTAGGCAGAGAAGACTCTTACAGATGTTAGAAAGCTGGTAGAAGAGTTAGGAAATTGAATACACGTTATTATTCCTTAGTCCTAACTCTAGGAGACTATTTATACCCCCAAAATAGGTGTTACCATTATGCTGACGTGGCTTGGAGGTGTCTCAGCTGTGTTTTGAGATACCTTAAATGGATAAAATTTTATCCACGCAAGCAACGACCACTCAATAATAAAGTTTGATCTGAGGCAACTCAGTTCCGACCTGAGTCACCTCAATTCTGTTTTACCGCAGAACTCATCCGAGGCAACTGCACCTCAGTTGACCTTTTGGTCAAAGTCAATATCCACGTTGACTTTTTCACCGTCCATCCTCTTAGGTGATTTCCGACCATCCAAAGTTGAGCTCACTCGAATCCAACTCCGACCTTCTTCTCGAACGGGTTTCTTCGTCGACTTCTTGTCTCTTGGACATCGTGCATGCCCTTCTCATCCATTGGTGTACTCTTCCGCAGCCTCTGCATCCCTTAGATACATCGAGCCTATTGGCTCCCTTCCCTATACTATTATTTTCATCTGCTGCGTCTTCCTCTTGATTTCTTATGCTCCTAAGCTCCTGCACACTTAGACACATAGATCAAAAAATAATAGGACTTACCTTAACTTGGTTGATCACATCAAAATCAACCCGGAGTACTCACAATCTCCTCCTGATGTGTATCAACCCAAGTTAAATTAGAGTAAACCAAAACATAAATGAGCATTGTTTTATAAAAAATAATAAAAACTAACTATGCAATTTAGCATTAAAATATTACAATTAAGACCCCCCTAACCCTTTAAAATTCTATTCCTTTGATCACATAAAAAAATAGGGTGTTTTGTTAAAATCTCACAAAATAAATTTCTAAAGGGTGAAAAGAAAGAAACAATATTTTTCAAAGTATCGAAAAATAACTTTCATTGCAAAACTAAGAAGATTTGAAAAATAATTTTCAAAATAATTTTTGACTTTAAATAATTTTCATAAATTTTCTTTTCAATCAAAATACAACGATTAATTTTTGAAAAAAATTGATTTTCAACGAATAATTTTTGAAGTATTTTTAAAATTTAAAAATTTAATTTTCGATAAGAAATTTACAGAAATTCATAAAGCGTTAAAAAAAAACAAGTTTAAATCACAAAATAACTCATCGAATGGATTTTTTTTTTCAAAAAACATTCTAAAGTAATTTATTCAGTTATAAACAAAAAAAATAATCTAGCATGAAACGAGATTAGCACGAAAAAGACAACAAGAACAATAGAGAACACATACAAGATTTACGTGGAAAATCCTTGATGGGGAAAACCACGGGCAGAGGAGGAAAAATCACTATGAACGGTGGAATACAAAGTCGGCGGCTCAAAGCCCTAATATAGTAAAGAGAAGTAGAGAGAAAAGAGAGGTAGAGAGAAAGAAAGAAGAGGTAACAAAATAACTTTTTGATTGAAAAACTTGTCCATGAGATACACAATTTAAAGAGACCTTAGGATACTTAGTCAAATGAAAAATTAATAACGAAACTATTAATTAACATATTTATAAAGAATCTGTTAATTAACATATTGATAAGGAAAATATCTAATAATAAATTTAATAAGGAAACTGTTAATTAACAGATTTATTAAGAAACTGTCAATTAATAGATTACTAAGAAAATATCTAATAATAGTTGACTTGGTCAATTTATTCTCTTTTATGTCGCACCGCGATCTTTTTGGCCTGATCAAACTGAATTTGGGTCACCAAACTCTAACAATCTCCACCTTGACGTGAATTCCACAAATCTTCAAAAGAATATTCTCCACCTCTTTTTTCTTTTAAATACCCACTTGCAGCGAACAACTTTCTTACCCTTAGGTAATTTCACCAAGTCCATGTGTCGTTCTTACCAAGTGACTCCATCTCCTCCTGCATAGCAATTATCCACTTACCAGAATTATCGCAGCTAATTGCTTCTGAATACATCTCAGGTTCTTCACCGGAATCAATCTCCTCAGCCACATTTAAAGCATAAGCGACCAAATCAACCTCTGTATATCTCTGAGGGCGTCTAATTTCTCTCTGAGACCTATCTTTCGCAATGGAATATTGTGAAGGTTCTTGTGATGAGCTCGTTCCATCCACAACATCTAAAATAGGCTCTGGAGTAGTCTCTGTAGATATCGATCCAATTTCAATCTCCACCTGTGTGCTTGCCTTCTACTTATCTTCCTCAGAAGGAGTTTTAGATGGAGACCCCTGAAGCATGCTAGTCTCATCAAAGACAACATCTCTACTGATCTAAAATAGGCTCTTGAATAGTCTCTGTAGATATCGACCCAATCTCAATCTCCACCTATGTGGTTGTCTTCTATTTATCTTCCTCAGAAGGAGTTTTAGATGGAGGCCCCTGAAGCATGCTAGTCTCATCAAAGACAACATCTCTACTGATGATGACTTTCCCGATCTCTGGGCACTAAAGTTTGCATCCCTTCACTCCTTGTCTAAAGCCTATAAATATGCACTTCATCGAACGAGGCTCCAATTTCCCATTATCAACATGAGCATACGTAGGACATTCAAAAATTCTCAAATCAGAATAACTAATAGGAGTACCAGACCATACCTCTTGTGGAGTTTTCCTTTCAATAGCAGTTGATGGAGAGCGATTGATAAGATAATAGGCATACACAACGACTTCTGCCCAGAAAAACTTCGGTAGCCCAGCATTAAGAAGCATACAACGCACCTTCTCCATCAAAGTCCTATTCATCCTCTCTGCTACATCATTCTGTTGAGGAGTATGCCGAACTATATGATGCCTCACAATACCTTCAACTCTACATAAGACATTAAACTTATCAAAACAAAACTCCAATCCGTTATCAGTTCGAAGATACTTCAATTGCCTCCCTGTCTGCTTCTCAATCATGAACTTCCACTCCTTAAAGGTAGTAAAAACATCACTCTTATGTTTTAAAAAGAATGCCCAAACTTTTCTTGAGAAATCATCAATAATAGTCAACATATAGAGCGCACCACCTTTAGATGGTACTCTAGAAGCCCCCCAAAAATCAGAGTGAATGTAGTCTAGCATAGCCTTTGCGTTATGAATGCCGACTGAGAACTGGACTCTTTTCTGCTTGACAAAAACACAGTGCTCGCAGAACTTTAGCTTTGTAATACTTTGACCATCAAGGAGTCATCTCTTGTTCAATTCAACCATGTCATTCTTACTCATATGACCCAAACATATATGTCAAAGTCTTGTAACATAAGAATCAAACATAGAAGACCTTGAGACAGTAACATCGCCTATTACTGTGGATCCCTACAGAACATATAAACTGGCGGTTCTCCTTAGTCCTTTCATCACAACAAGAGACCCTTTTCTGACCTTCACAGCTTCACCTTCACCAATATACTTGTACCATTTAGAATCAAGAATACTCAAAGAGATCAGATTTCTCTTCAAATCAGGGACGTGCCTCACATCACCAAGTGTCCTAATTGTTGATGCAGTCTGACCCTAATTGTCATTTTGGTGTTAGACACCAATTTTAGTTTAAGTTAATAAGATGAGTCTGGTTTAAGACCTGGTCGGGGACTGGGCACGACTCCCAGTGAGTGAAGCTGGGTCCCGGTGAGTAAAGCCGTGTCCTGGTGAGTGAGGTGATGGAAATCTCGGTGAGTGAAGCGGGTCCTGGTGAGTGAAGCCAGGTGACGAAAATTCCGGTGAGTGAAGTCGGATCCTGGTGAGTGAAGCCAGGTGGACGAAACCCCAGTGAGTGAAGCCGGGTCCTGGTGAGTGAAGCCAGGTGACTGAAATCCTGGTGAGTGAAGCCGGGTCCTAGCGAGTGAAGCTAGGTGACCGAAACCCTGGTGAGTGAAGCCAGGTCCTAGAGAGTGAAGCTAGGTTGAATGAAGTCCCGGTGAGTGAAGCTGGGCATGGAGTCTTGGTCCGGGGAACCAGGATGAGTCAGAGAAGGCTAGGAAGCTCGTTCTCTTGACTTAGAGTTGAATTGGGAGTTGCTGGATCGGTCTGGAGACCAATCAGGGAGTTGGCACGAACTCCCTATTTTGGATCAGTCTGGTGACCGATCCAGGGAAGTCTGATCGTTCTGGTGAACGATCAGAGAGAGAACACATCCTACTGTTCGGCTCCTGATCGTTCTGGTGAACAATCAGGGAGAGAACAAAATGTCTCTGTTGGGTCTCTGATCGTTCTGGTGAACGATCAAAGAAGAGACAGTAGGCTTTTGTGAGAAACCTTGATCGGTCCAGCTGACCGATCAAATATCGCGAGTTCCTCATCCTGACCGATCAGGATGGATCCTGATCGGTCAGGGAGTGGCATGATCGGTCACCAGACCGATCAGGGAACAACCTGATCGGTCAGGTGACCGATCAGAGGTTTTGGCCTGCGAGAGCTGGAATTCCTCCAGCAAGTGTTGGATCGGTGCGGTGATCGATCCACGATCCGTGATCGGTCAGTGTAACCGATCACAAGAAGTTTGTGATTTCTATTTTCTCACTGTGGACCGATCAGGCTGGAGCCTGATCATTTAGGGCTTACCCTGATCGGTTTGGTGACTGATCAGGGTAATATCTGATCGGTCCGGTGACCGATCAGTAGTTGAACTTTAATTTGAAAACGCTGTCAGAAGCTCTGATTTTCTTCTGATCACTACTGATATCTGCTCTGATTCTTCTGGTATTTGATTCTCCGTTGATTTGCTGTGCTAAACATCTTCTATGTATGCAGGTAATGCAGGGATTACTCAAGGAGGGTCAACCGGAGTCTTTCGCTATGTCAGTTTTGGCTGTTTTCCTTTCGCAGGATACAACGTCTTCTGGCGCGAGCTGCAACAGCTGGGAAGCTAATGAACTGACCTGGGGCTCGATTAGAGAGGGTTCAGGGAGTCCAGAAGAGGTCAGGGGTAGCTGGGCTATTACAGCTGGTGAGCTGCAGAGGAGCGTCTGGTGACCTGGCGATGGGTAGCAGGTTTAAGAGTTGGCTGGCGAAGAGGAGAAGACAACTCTTGTGACATCTCTCTTGCGACAACTCTCATTCATCCCGCACCTTGAAGCATACTCTTGAGCATTCTTTGAAGCTTCTACAACTTGAGCACCTTGAATCAGAGGAGAGCATGGCGAGTTCATCAGCAAGAAGACATGAAGAGCGGGGAGCTCTTGCGTGAGAGTTGTGCTGAGTGAGCTCGGTGAAGTGTTTCTTTCTGTGTGTTCATTGTTCTCTATAAGTTTGTTTTTGTCTCTGTGCTTTCATTTCATATCTTTCTGTTGAGACTTGCTGTGGAGAGGTTTCTCCACCGAGAAGGAGGTTCCATTTGATATCCGGATTTCCCGGGGCTTGATCTACCGACGATCAAGGGATCACCCACCTTACGGGCACGCCAAGGAGTAGGGGCAAGTTATCCCCGAACCTTGTAAATCATCTTTGTTAGCATTTTGAGCTTGTGTTTAGTTTTAGGGTTTTAGTTTCTGCATTTTGTTTCTCTGCATTTGTTTCCGCTGCTGCTAACCCTTGAGTGCAGAAACTTCAAAAAGAGCCAATTCTCTTGTGTCTGGCTACATTCACCCCCCTCTAGCCATCCAAGCACCAACAAGTGGTATCAGAGCTTGGGGCTCTGCTCAAACGAACTAACACCCGAGAGTCATCAAGAATGGCAATGAGAGAAGGATACAGCACCACCAGACCTCCCTTCTTCGACGGGGCTAATTTCCAGTATTGGAGATCTCGCATGGAGTACTATCTCAAGACCGACATAGGTATGTGGTTCTCAGTAAAGGAGGGGTTCACCCCTCCGAAAGACGCTGAGGGAAAGGAGCTTGACTCCTCAAGATGGTCGGCTGAGCAAACTCGGAAAGGAGAAGCTGACGCAAAGGCAGTGGTCACCTTGCAGTGCGGGATGACCAAGGACCAACTAATCAAAGTTGGTCCCTTCACAAGCACCAAGGATCTATGGAATAAGCTCATCGAACTCCATGAGGGCACTCGGGACTCAAGGATAGCCAAGAGGGACTTGTTCCTCAACCAACTACAAAATCTAACCATGAAGGAGTCCGAGACGGTAGGTGAACTCCATGGTCGCTTCAAAGAAATTCTCAACGGTCTCCACTCCATTGATGAAAAGGTCGAGAACCGCGACCTTGTGAGATATGTTCTAAAAACCTTTCCAAGGAATGCCTTGTGGTCATCTATGGTGGATGCCTACAAGGTATCCAAGGATTTGTCAATTGTTAAATTGGATGATTTGTTTTGTGAAATGGAGCTACACGAAATGGCTAACAAAGGCCCCAAGGAGAAGGGGATTGCACTTGTGGCAGGGGACAAGACCAAGAAGAAGAAGGAGAAGAAGAAGGAGGTCTCTTCTTCTTCATCCGAGTCCAAGTCCGAGGAGGATGGTAGCGAGTCATCTTCATCCGAGATGGCTAATTTCGTAAGGAGAATGATGAGGAAGAGCCGACGCTACAAAGGGAAAGGTAACCCTAGTGAAGTTAAATTTGATAAGACTAATGTTACTTGCTTTGAGTGTAGCAAGAAAGGACATTACAAGAGCGAATGTCCAAAACTCAAGAAGAAGGAGAAGAAATCAAAGAAGAAGAAGAAGGCTTTGAAGTCCATGGGATGAATCTTCTTCTAGTTCATCCGAAGAAGAAAAGGAGGAGAAGAGTACTCGCCATGTAGCTCTCATGGCTATTGAAGATGAGGAGTGCTGTGATGAATCTATGGACGCCTCAATCGCGGCTTCATCATCTTCGGATGATGAAGAGGTGATTTCTCCCGAATTAGACAAATGTTATAGAACTATTGCATGCTTAACCGAATTGTTAAAGAAATCTAAAGAAAAGGTTAAGTCATTAAAAGTAGAAGTAGAACAACTAAAATCCTCTAAGGATGAGGATCTTGATGACTTGCATGTAGAAGTACTAGAAGATGAAAACAAAGTTTTGAAGGGAGAGGTTGAGAAACTCAAGAGTATTCTTGAGAAATTCTCAACTAGCTTCAAGACTTTAGACATGATCTTAAATGCTCAACGAGCGGTTTACAACAAGGCTGGTATAGGTTACCGACCTCAAGAATCAACTTTTGTTTCTTTGATGTCTAGGACTCATGTTAGATCACCTAAGACTTCTAGGGTTCAAAATAAAGTGGTCAAGGCATGGGTGCCTAAGTCATGCATTGTAGATGCTTTAGGTCCCAAAATTTGGGTACCTAAATCTTCCATTTTTCGTATTGTGTAGGCTTTGATTGAGGGGGAGCATCTATCAACTTGGTTCGTAGATAGTGGGTGCTCCAAATATATGACCGGTGATAGATCTTTGTTCACTACCCTACAAAGCAAAAGTAGAGGTAATGTATCTTTTGGTAACAATGGTAGCCTTAAGGTTGTAGGGATAGGAAACATTCAAATATCCGAATGTCTTAGAATTAAAAATGCCCTTCTAGTCAAGGGGATGAATTTTAATCTCCTAAGTGTCAGTCAATTGTGAGATGCGGGTTACACAATTGAATTTCATCCAAGTCAATGTCTAGTTAGACAAAATGACACACTTGACACGGTACTAGTAGGCACAAGGATAGATAACATTTATCAAGTTTCATTTAAAAGTGCTATTAATGCTTCCATCAAGTGTTTCATGTCAAGAGAAGATGAGTCCACCCTTTGGCACCGGAGATTGACACATGTGAACATGAAGAACATCCGGAAATTGGCCAACAAGGGACTAGTTCGTGGCTTACCAAGCATCAAGTACGAAAAGGACAAACTTTGTGATGCATGTCAAATGGGTAAGCAAACAAAATCTTCACACAAAGGTAAAAGCGCTGTAAGTACCTCTACTGCATTAGATTTACTACACATGGATTTATTTGATTGTAGTACAATTATATCTTTGAATGGTAGTAGGTATTGTTTTGTGATCATTGATGACTTTACTAGATACACTTGGACATATTTTCTAAAATATAAGGATCAAACCCTAGATGTTTTTATTTCATTTTGTAGAAGAATTAAAAATGAAAAATCTACAACAATTAAAACAATTAGGAGTGATCATGGAGGAGAATTTCAAAACCAAAGATTTTTAGAATTTTGTCAAGAGAGAGGATATAGACATGAGTTCTCCACTCCTAGAACACCACAGCAAAATGGTGTTGTAGGGAGGAAGAACCGAGTCTTACAAGAGGCTGCACGAAGCATGCTCAATGAGTACTCTTTACCGAGTTACTTATGGGCTGAAGCTGTGAACACAGCTTGCTATGTGCAAAACCAAGTCCTCATTCATAGATTTTTAGGGAAGACTCCTCACGAGCTTTGGTTTGGAAAACCACCTACAGTTAAACATCTAAGGGTGTTTGGGTGTAAGGTGTTTATTCTAAACACCAAGGACCATCTTGGAAAGTTTACAGCGAAAGCTAATGAAGGGATACTGGTCGGGTACTCCCATATCAGCAAAGCTTACCGACTCTACAACAAAAAGTCTAGATTGGTCGAAGAATCTTCTGATGTTGTTTTTGAGGAGATCCCAAAAGCAATTGATCAATCAGAAGAAGTAGAAGGAGTTCAATTCGAACTTATGAAACTAGGTTTGGATGAGAGTCCGAGTGTTGGAGATGGTGCTGATAAATCTGATGACGGTGAGCCTAGACAACATGAAGCTCAGCTGGACCTTGAGGCTGAGCCTGTGTCTAGTGACATCATCCAAGAAGCACCTCCAACACCAAGGCAAACAAGGTTAGCCTCTAGTCATCCCCAAGATCAAATTGTTGGAGATATCCATCATGGGATTAGAACTAGATCATTCTTCAGGAATGAGGCTAATGAGGTTGTCCTAATTTTAGAAATTGAACCTAGGAAAATTGATGAAGCATTGCATGATCCCGATTGGATCATTGCTATGCAAGATGAATTAGGTCAATTTGAGAGAAGCCAAGTTTAGGACTTAGTCCCTAGACCTAAGAAGACCACCATTATTGGAACCAAATGGGTCTTCAAAAATAAATTGAACCATAAGGGAGAAATCGTAAGAAACAAGGCACGCTTAGTAGCCAAGGGCTATAGTCAAGTTGAAGGCTGATTACGATGAGACCTATGCTCCCGTGGCACGATTAGAATCCATCCGATTGATGCTTGCATTTGCAGCACATCGAGGTTTCAAACTTTATCAAATGGATGTCAAATCGGCCTTCCTAAATGGTTTTATAAGAGAAGAGGTCTATGTCGAACAACCTCCGGGGTTTGAGAGTTCCAAATTTCCAAACCACGTGTTCAAGCTCAAAAGGCGCTCTATGGTCTTAAACAAGCACCTCGGACTTGGTATGAGCGGTTGTCGACATTTCTATTCGAAAAAGGCTTTGTGAGAGGACAAATAGACCCTACACAATTTCTACGAAAAGATGGTGACAATATCTTGTAGCCCAAGTGTATGTCGATGACATAATTTGTGGCTCAAACAATAAGGGCTATTTGAATGAATTTATTGGACACATGGAGAATGAATTTGAGATGAGTCTAGTAGGAGAATTGACTTTTTTCCTTGGACTCGAAATCAAATAAACTCGAGATGGAATCCATGTGCATCAATCCAAATACACTCAAGAGATGCTCAGAAAATTTAATATGAGTGACTCTAAAGAGGTAACCACTCCCATGGCGACAAGCACAAGATTAGACAATGATGAGAGTGGGAAGCCTGTTGACCTAACCCAATATCAAAGCATGATATGTAGTTTGCTATACCTCACAGCTAGTCGCCCGGATATTCTTTTTGCTATGGCTATGTGCGCTAGATACCAAGTCTGTGCCAAGGAATCTCATTTGATTGCCGTTAAAAGAATTCTGAGATACCTTAAGGGTACAATTGGAGTAGGTCTTTGGTACCCCCATACCGAGTCATTTGACTTAATTGGCTACACCGATTCCGACTATGCTGGGTGCAAGTCGGATCGGAAGAGCACAAGTGGGGGTTGCCAATTTTTAGGTTCATCATTAGTGAGTTGGTCAAGTCGGAAGCAACATTGTGTTGCTCTCTCCACGACCGAGGCAGAATATATCGCCATGGGAGAGAGTGTATCACAATTATTGTGGATGATTCACACACTAGAGGACTATGAATTAACCTACAAGGGTGTGCAAGTGTTGTGTGACAACATAAGCATGATAAACCTTATAAAAAATCTAGTCCATCATTTAAGGACCAAGCACATTGAAGTGCGTCACCACTTCATTAGGGATCATGTTGCTAGAGGAGATATTGTACTCTCGCATGTAGAGTCAAAATCGAACCTAGCAGGCATTTTCACTAAACCACTCCCCAAGAATGAATTTAGTTTCTTACGAAGAGAGTTGGGAATGTGTCGTGCTTTATAGGATTGAAAGAGAACAAAACCCTTATGATCATTTCAAATTGTTGGGCAACAATTATTGGGCAACTTGGGGACATCTCACACAAACTATAAGGTTTAACAAAACATTTTTGTTTGCTAGAAATGGGGTGAGATGTTAGGATCAACCTAATTACTCAAAATGTTCATGCATCCCTTGAGAAATTAGGTTGACAAGACAAAAATTATTAAGTTGACCAAGTATGGGGAAAACCAATGCATAATACATGTGTATTTGGTTCCATGATCATACTTGGACATTCCAATCAAGGAAACTTGATTAGAGTTGTGTTATTGATACAAACTTGTTTCAAATTAGATGGATGTTTGGATTGATTTTGACTTCACTTGGTTGGGTGTTTATTTTTACAACGGAGAGGTTGTTAAATCCATAAGGACTCTTGATTCTTGTTAAGGGATCAATTCTAGTCGAGAGAACACCTCCACAATCAATAAATTTACATCAAATCGTCTCAGAACTCGAAAGAAGGTCTGAAACTGCAAGTTCTATCATGTATCAGAAAATTTCTGATATCTAATTGGTCCACAGACCGATCAAGAGTGGGCTAATCGGTCCACAGACCGATTAGTGAGCTCACAGAACCCCGACTAATCTTTTCGGTCCCTGATCGATCCACAGACCGATCAGGGACCTCCCTGATCGGTCACCGGACCGATCAGGGGTTGGCCTGATCGGTCATACAGACCAATCATGAAATTTCGCGACAATCCACAGAAGTCCTTCTGTCTTGGATTTGTTCAGTCCACTGACCGATCTGGCCACCCTTCTGATCGGTCCACAGACCGATCAGAAGGTTCACGAAAAATCTCGCAAACTCTCTGTTCGCTCCCTGATCGATCGGCAGACTGATCAGGGGCTTCCCTGATCGGTCACCCGACCGATCAGGAACCAGCCAGACCGATCAGGAGGTTCCCTGATCAGTCTGGGCCTCCAATGATCGGACGGTGGATCCGATCTACCGTAATAAATTTGGTTGGTGATCGGTCGACCAACCCGTGGAATCATGTCTCCACTTCATTCCTCAACCCTAGCCGACTCCCCTCAGTCTGCGCAAATCGCTCCTGCGAGTTCTTGCTGAGAGCATCCTCTCTTCTTCCTGCCAATTCTTGCTCACTTCATCTTCCTCCTCTTCCTGCGTGAGTTCCTCTGCTTCCTGCGATTGTGTGCGCGAGCTCATCTTCTTCCATTGCCTACGTGAGACCTCTTCTTCACCAGCGAGCCCTTTGAGAGTGAGTAATCTTTGAGTTTTCCACTCGTGAGTTCTCTCAACCAGATCTGAGTGTGTTTCTCAGACAACTCAGCTGAGGATCTCATCTCTTGCGCAAGCTCCCTTGAAGCTCTCTTCTCTTCCTCAAGCCGTCAAGATCTTCTTCCATCACCTTCATGGCACCAAAGTAAGCATATTCTTGCGGTTTATTTGATGTTTATCTCATAATGTTGTGATTTTGGGAACTAATCAGTGATATCTAATGTTGTGCTTGCTTATGTTGTGACCTTACCCTTACCATGATCATCCATTGTTGTGCCGATCACCATTTTCTCTTTTCTGCCGTGACCTTATGCTCATTTGATCAAAATTGTTGTGTATGTCATGATCCAATTTGTTACCGTGACCTCTTATTCTAACCCTTAGGAAGTCTACCAAGGGGAAAGCACCGGCTGAGGGGACCTCAAGGTCCAAAGCTCCCTCATCCTCTTCTAGGCCTCAACCATCTTCAAGCTCTAGGTTCCCCAATGCATATTTTGAACAAGCCTTCCAAACTAGAACCTTTAAACTCCTACCTTGTAGATCGATTGATAGGCCTTTCTTATATGAGCACTGCCCCTCTATTAAAGAGGTTATTGATTTCTACAATCTTGAATTTTTCCTTTCTCTCGAGCGGACCATCAATGTTGATCTTGTGTCCGAATTCTACAACAATCTGCAACCGGAACCACAAGAGGGTTTTGGGTATATAACTCGGGTAGCCAAAACCAACCATGACTTTACCTACAAAAATTTTTCAGATTATCTTGGATGTCGACGATCGCCAAATTTTTACTCTATCTATCCTGCAATCCTGGATCCATTACTGCCTCCATTTGAGGGAGTCACCTCCGACTCGATCTACGAGTATTTCTTTGGACACCCTAGGCCAGATAGCCGTGATGAGTTAGGGTCAGATTTCTCCACTTTTGTTGCCCTTCGCCTTTCTCCAGTTGATTATATCCTTTTTAAGATTATTACAAACTACCTTTTGCCAATCACTTCCAAACCTCTCAGTGAAATCCGCCCATACCATTGCTTGCTGCTCTATGCGATGCATCACCGTCTGGAGTATGATATCACGACGTGCCTTATCTTTTCCATCATAGCCTATAGCGAGCCTGGGCGACGCACAGTCTACATGCCGTTTGGACACGTTATCACTGACTGGCTTCAGTCAGTCGGTGTCGATGTGTCCAAGGGCCAGACGGTGACGATGGTTCGACAAGACTGCCGACTTGGTAAACGTGCGTTTGCCAAGTCTGGCACTGTTGTCGGACCTCAGGGCCAGGGTCTTCAGTGGAAGGATGGGCGAGGTCTAGGGGATCTACCACGGGCCGCACACGTACAGGTACCAGCAGCTTCGGTTGTACATCATGAGGCACCCACTGCAGACTACGAGTATGAGCTAGATCCTGATCTCCGCTGGCAGGTCGCGGAGCTGGAGCTGGCCATGCAGCATGAGTTTCATGTGTCCGAGCTCTGGCGATAGGAGATCCGCTCGGAGGTTCAGACTATCGATCGCAGATTACACTCGTTAAAGTCCGATGTCTCTGGGATCCGTACTGATCAGTAGGCATGGATTGCGGAGTGGCGCGCTTGGGCAGCTGGTCATCCGTACCAGCCTACATTTCCTGGTTTTCAGCCCTCCAGCAGCACTGCCCTAGGGAGCTTCCTACCGGACGATGACACGTCATATGATCCCATGCAATCTGACGACCCGCTAGCCCAGGATTGATTGTTTCTATATTCTGATTCTGTCTGTGACTTCATGACTGTTATGCTTGTATGACCTTATGATTGCTTGACTATATGACATTATGATTGCACTATGTATGCATTCTACTTTATGTTTAGGTCATTCACTTTCATTGTCATATGATGCATATGTATATGCTGTCCTGATTTATCTATTTCATATGCTTTTCATGTGTCTATCAATTAATCATATCCTGTTTGTTTTGGGAAGAACCCTGGGTTGAGGGGGAGGCATTTTAAACTTAACAACCAGTCTACACCCTTTTCGGTGTTTGACAAAGGGGGAGAGTGTTGTTAGTTAAGTTTAGGATGATTACGAGTATAACTATTGTAGAGGGAGGACCCTGATTCTCCTGCGGTAGTAAAACTTGATTGAAATTTGAGACAATTGATTTCAAATACCTAAACTTAAAATCAGGTTGTCAAACAACAAAAATGGGGAGATTGTTGATTCAGTCTGACCCTGATTATTGTTTTGGTGTTGACACCGATTTTAGTTTAGGTTAATAAGATGAGTCTGGTTTAAGTCCTGGTCGAGGACTGGGCATGACTCCCGGTGAGTGAAGCGGGGTCCCGGTGAGTGAAGCCGGGTGATTGAAACCCCGGTGAGTGAAGCCGGGTGATGGAAATCCCGGTGAGTGAAGCCGGGTCCTGGTGAGTGAAGCCAGGTGACGGAAATCCCGGTGAGTGAATCCGGGTCCTGGTGAGTGAAGCCAGGTGAACGAAACCCCGGTGAGTGAAGCTGGGTGACTGAAATCCCGATGAGTGAAGCCGGGTCCTAGCGAGTGAAGCTAGGTGACCAAAACCCTGGTGAGTGAAGTCAGGACCTAGCGAGTGAAGCTAGGTTGAATGAAGTCCCGGTGAGTGAAGCTGGGCATGGAGTCTTGGTCCGGGGGACCAGGATGAGACAGAGAAGGCTAGGAAGCTCGTTCTCTTGACTTAGAATTGAATTGGGAGTCGCTGGATGGGTCTGGAGACCGATCAGGGATTTGGCACGAACTCCCTGTTTTGGATCGGTCTGGTGACCGATCCAGGGAAGTCTGATCGTTCTGGTGAACGATCAGAGAGAGAACAAATCCTACTGTTCGGCTCTTGATCGTTCTGGTGAATGATCAGGGAGAGAACAAAATGTCTCTATTGGGTCTCTGATCGTTCTGGTGAACAATCAAAGAAGAGACAGTAGACTTTTTGTGAGAAACCTTGATCGGTCCAGCTGATTGATCAAATATCGCGAGTTTCTCATCCTGACTGATCAGGATGGATCCTGATCGGTCAGGATCCTGATCGGTCAGGGAGTGACCTGATCGGTCACCAGACCGATCAGGGAACAACCTGATCGGTCAGGTGACCGATCAGAGGCTTTGACCTGCGAGAGCTGGAATTCCTCCAGCAGGTGTTGGATCGGTCTGGTGACCGATCCACGATCCGTGATCGGTCAGTGTGACCGATCATAAGAAGTTCGCGATTTCTGTTGTCTCACTGTGGACCGATCAGGCTGGAGCCTGATCATTCAGGTCTTACCTTGATCAGTCTGGTGACCGATCAAGGTAATATCTGATCGGTCCGGTGACCGATTAGTAGCTGAACTTTAATTTGAAAACGCTGTCAGACGCTCTGATTTCCTTCTGATCACTACTGATATCTGCTCTGATTCTTCTGGTATTTGATTCTCCGTTGATTTGCTATGCTAAACATCTTCTATGTATGCAGGTAATGCAGGGATTACTCAAGGAGGGTCAACCGGAGTCTTTCGCTATGTCAGTTTTGGATGTTTTCCTTTCGCAGGATACAACGTCTTTGGCGCGAGCTGCAACGGCTGGGAAGCTGACGAACTGACCTGGGGCTCGATTGGAGAGGGTTCAGGGAGTCCAGAATAGGTCAGGGGTAGCTGGGATATTACAGCTGGTGAGCTGCAGAGGAGCGTCTGGTGACCTGGCGATGGGTAGCAGGTTTAAGAGTTGGCTGGCGAAGAGGAGAAGACAACTCTTGCCACATCTCTCTTGCGACAACTCTCATTCATCCCGCACCTTGAAGCATACTCTTGAGCATTCTTTGAAGCTTCTGTAACTTGAGCACCTTGAATCAGAGGAGAGCTTGGCGAGTTCATCAGCAAGAAGACATGAAGAGCGGGGAGCTCTTGCGTGAGAGTTGTGCTGAGTGAGCTCGGTGAAGTGTTTCTTTCTGTGTGTTCATTGTGCTCTATAAGTTTGTTTTTGTCTCTGTGCTTTCATTTCATATCTTTCTGTTGAGACTTGCTGTGGAGAGGTTTCTCCACCGAGAAGGAGGTTCCATTTGATATCCGGATTTCCCGGGGCTTGATCTACCGACGATCAAGGGACCGCCCACCTTACGGGCTCGCCAAGGAGTAGGGGCAAGTTATCCCCGAACCTTGTAAATCATATTTGTTAGCATTTTGAGCTTGTGTTTAGTTTTAGGGTTTTAGTTTCTGCATTTCTGTTTCTCTGCATTTGTTTCTGCTACTGCTAACCCTTGAGTGCAGAAACTTCAAAAAGAGCCAATTCTCTTGTGTCTGGCTACATTCACCTCCCTCTCTAGCCATCCAAGCACCAACACTAATGGCACCATTAAACATCTTAATTCTGACCGTACAATACCAGCAATTCTGCAAGATGCATTATTGCCCATCAAAACGACACCACTCGAAACCGTTTCATATGTTGAAAATTAGTCCCGATTAGGACGCATATGAAACGTACAGCCTGAATCAAGAATCCATTCCTCACTCTGCTTCAAATCAGCATCAGAGGCAACGAGATGTTCACCATCACTATGATTTTCGGCAACATCAGCCTCACCAGACTTCTCTAGTTGTTTTCCCCTCGAATTTTCGCTTGCCCTTTTATTCTTATTCTGCAGCTTGTAACATTCTGATTTGATATGACCCTTCTTCTTGCAATAATTACATATCTTATCCCTATTTTTGGATTTTGACCTGCCCCTGATATTACCACCAGAGCTTTTCTCCTGAGTCCTTCCTCAAATAATAAGACCCTCACCCTGAGCCTCAGATCCTTCGACATGTTGTTTCATTTTCTCTTTCGAAAATAATGAATCATAAACTTCATTCAAAGTAAGAGTATCACGACTATATAAAATAGTATCTCTAAAAATCATATATGACGAAGGTAAAGAACACAGTAAAATCAATGCTAAATCTTCATCGTCATATTTGACCTCCAAAGCCTCTAGGTCAGAGACGATTTCCTTAAACACAGTCAAGTGATCTTTTAACGACGTACCTTCTACCATGCGATGAGAATACAAACATTGTTTCAGACTCAGTTTGCTCGTAAGACTTTTTGTCATGCACAACTGCTCCAATTTTAGCCATAGTGCAGCAACGGATTTCTCCTTCAAAACATCCTGTAAAATCTCATTCGATAGGTGAAGGTAGATCTGAGATAGGGTTTTTCGATCCTTACGTTCCTTTTCCTCCTTTGTCCACGTCGAGGGCATGTTGTCTATCCCGAACAGTGCGTCATCCAAGTCCAGATGTGCTAGCACCGCTCACATCTTAACCTACCACAGCATAAACCTAGTGCTGCGATCCAAAAGTGGAATATAATACTTCATGCTTGTTGTTGTCATTAATCCTGGTTGAACTCCACAAAATAAAAACCAACTTGGCTCTGATACCACTTGAAATGAGATTAACATGAAAAACGACAATAAAAACAATAGAGAACACATACAAGATTTACGTGGAAAACCCTTGACGGGATAAACCACGGGCAGAGGAGGAAAAACTACTACGAACAGCGGAATACAAAGTCGGCGGCTCAAAGCCCTAATAAAGTAAAGAGAAGTAGAGAGAAAAGAGAGGTAGAGAGAAAGAAAGAAGAGGTAACAAAATAACTTTTTGATTGAAAAATTTGTTCATGAGATATACAATTTATAGAGACCTTAGGATACTTAGTCAAATAAAAATTATTAACAAAATTGTTAATTAACAAATTTATAAAGAATATGTTAATTAACATATTAATAAGAAAAATATCTAATAAAAAATTTAATAAGGAAATTGTTAATTAACAGATTCATTAAGAAATTGTCAATTAACATATTACTAAGAAAATATCTAATAATATTTGACTTAGTCAATTTATTCTCTTTTATGTCGTACCGCGATCTTTTTGGCCCTGATCAAACAGAATTTAGGTCACCAAACTCTAACATAGCAGTTTAAAGTGGGGCTAGAAAAAATTGCAAAATTCCCGACCCTTCCCGACTCCCATCCCATTCCCGCCTCAAAATTTTCCCGATCAGAATTTTTCCCAACTCGAGTGGTCGGGATTTTTCCCAACCCGATCAAAATTGGGAAAGGGATTGGGAAAACAAGCTCTACCAGACGGGATTCCCGACCCTACCCAAATAAACCTTTAAAAAAAAACATAAAAAACTAGGGTTCAACACATCTCTTTCAACAACCCCTGTCCATTATTTTTCTCAATTATATGAATGGTTTTCAAACTTGGTGTGAGGAAGAGAATTTGTCGCCGATAAGAGCCTATTGAGTAGTGGCCACTCCGATTGAACCCCCCGCCATCCTCCACCTCCAACTCCAATTGGCCTCTCCGCTCTGATATTTATTTATTTATTATTAATTATGTGCACATGGATGCATCTAGCGGAAGTGGAAGCTCTCCTTCTACTAGTCAACCTCAAACATGATCTCCATCCAAAATATCAATCGATAGGTGTTAAGAAATTTAAAAAAATATTTTTGGGATATCATCTCCCTACCCGACGAGATCTTGAACATTCTGGTTCCTGAACATTCGAGTCTCGACACTTGTCGGGTACAGGATCGGGAGAAAAAAAGATTTCCATTTTTTATCGAAATGGGAATTAGGTAAGATAGTTATGGGATGGGTCCCTACCCGATTCCACCCTAGTTTAAAGCAGATTTAAGAATCGAATAAAGATTTCTATCTACTAGATTTATCAAAAACTTAAGTGAAATATAGTTTTGGGGCACTTTTATAATTTGACCCCTATGATTTCTCAAATACCAATTAAGTCTTCCATGATATCTAACATTTCATTTTGGAAGAGACATTTGAGCATGCAAGATCTTTTTCTATTTTTTCTATTTGTTCTTTCAATTTTGTATTTTCATTTTTTAATTGATTATATAGTTCTAGAAGACATGCAGAAATTAATTTTCTCTTTAAATCTATAGTTTTAGTTTTTAATTTCCATAACGATCTAGTCATTTGATTGATGCCATGATATAATAGATCATGAGGTAAAAGGTATACCTCACTTACTATATTGTGTTTAAAGATGGAAGCTATCTCTTTATTGTTGTTTTCTTCTAAAGTAGCTTCCCCTTCAATGATGCTCTCTTAGTGGCTCATCATAAGTGCTAGTCCAGCATACTCCTCGAGTTCGAACTCTGATGATGATGTGTCATCCCATATGACTTTCAGGTTCTTATGCTTATCCTTCTTTAGCCCTTACGTTTCTTGCCCCGCATCTTATTTAATTTATTAGATTTAAAATATTTACTCAACTTCCTTACCAAGTAAGTTGTGCCCTCTTCATCGGCTGAAGACTCTGCATCTCATTCGACCTTCCTCGTATTCAGGGCAATATTGTCCATCTATTTTATTCTTCCTGCGTACCATGACTCGTGTAGTTCTAATATAGAAAATAATTCCTCTAAAGTACTTACCTTGAGATTTTTAGAGATGTAGTATGAGTCTACTATGGATATCCACTCTAGTGTTCTTGGAAGCGCATTTAGAGCATACCTTAACGAATCTTGGTTTGTTACCATTTCTCTGAGATTCATGAGTCCAGTGATCAACTCCTTGATCTTGGCATGTAGTTAAGCCACTGTCTTTCCTTCTTCCATCTGGAGGTTGGTTAGCTGAGTTCGGAGTAGATCCCACTGTGTAACTTTTACTTCCGATGTTCCTTGTGCAGATCAGGAACTTTTCTCATAGTTCTTTTGCTGATGTGTAATTGTCGTTCCGGTTGACTTCCTGAGCCGGTAATGTGATTAGCAGGTGTAACTCTACTTTTCCGTTGGCCTCGAGGTTGTCTTGCTCCTTCTTCATCTAGATATGCTCTTCCTTACCTTTGGGCGCTACAAAACTATTTTTCATAATTAGTAATAATTCAAAATCAGTCTTGAAGAATACCTCCATCCGGTGTTTCCACATCGCAAACTTTCCCTCGAACTTTCTGGGTATACTTGGTCTGACCATTGTCTTGGTGCTTTATCTAGTGGTTAGTCTTTCAAAAGAGAGCCTTGCTCTTATACCAATTATATGTCTCATGCAGGTCGACTAGAGCGGGATGAATAACCCTACAATTACAAACTATATCTTTTACAATATCTTAGCAAAAATGACAAATTAGATAGCAATTAAATCCAATATAAACATTATAAAAGAAACTAGTAAGACACCATGATTTACTTTGTGGCAACTAGGGTTGTTGCTAATCCAAGACCGTGAAAAGCTCTACTAAGAAAAACTCCTTTAGTGTAGGCGGAGAAGCCTCTTACAGACGTTGAAAAGCTGGTAAAAGAGTTAGCAAATTGAATACACATTATTATTCCTTAGTCTTAGCTCTAGAGGGTTATTTATAGCCAAAAATAGGTGTTACCATTGTGCTGACGTGGCTTGGAGGTACCTCAGTTGTGATCTAAGGTACCTTAGATGGATAGAATTTTATCCATGCAAGCAATGATCACTCAATGATAAAGTTTGATCTGAGGCGTCTCAGTTCTGACTTGAGGCGCCTCAATTCTATTTTAGTGCAAAACTCATCCGAGGCAACTGAGGCACCATTAGAGGCAACTGAGGCGTCTTAGTTGACCTTTTGGTCAAAGTCAACATCCACGTTGACTTTTTCATTTTTCATTCGCTTAGGTGATTTTCGGCCATCCAGAGTTAAGCTCACTCGAATCCAACTCTGGCCTTCTCCTCAAATGGTCTTTCTCCCCGGCTTTTTATCCCTCGAACGTCGCGTACGCCCTTTTCGTCCACTGGTATACTTTTCCACAGCCTCCACGTCCCTCGAATGCACCGAGTTCGTTGACTTCCTTCCTCGTGTCATCCTTCTTGTCTATTGCGTCTTTTGCTCGACTTCTTGTGCTCTTAAGATCCTTCACACTTAGATACAAGGATCAAAAAATAATAGACCTAATTTGCTTGGTTAATTACATCAAAACCAATCCGGGGTACTTACATAAACCAGAAAAATGGAACGTGGATATGAAGAAGAAGACCCAAGTTAAAAACAAAGCACTAAACACTCTTCAGTGTGGACTAACCAAAGAAGAGCTAAACCAGGTCGAATAGTCTGAGAATGCTAAGCAACTCTAGGACAGGCTAATCGAGCTACACGAAGAAACCAGCGATGCTAAGATAACTAATGAGATCTCTTTTTGAATAAATTATTTAATATAAAAATGCAAGACGGAGAAATGACAAGCTAGCTACACGCACGGATTAAGGACATCCTCAATGGGCTGCACTTGGTCGGTCACCAATTGAAGAATTGGGGCGTTATAAGGTATGCCCTGAACTCGTTTCCTTGAAATGCACTGTGGACATCTATAATAGATGCCTATAAAGTTTCAAAGAACCTATCTAAATTGAAATTAGATGAATTATTCTGTGAATTGGAATTGCACGAGTATACTAACTACAAACAAGTCGTGAAAAGTATAGCTTTCTTTGCAAGTTCCACTAAAGAGTCAAAGGCTAAAACCCAAACCCAGCTAGAGTTGGAAGGCGAATCTAACTCAAAGTCAGACGAAGAAGAACAACTAGTGAAACTAGTAAGAAAGATATTCACTAGAAGAAAGAAGGGATTCATAAAGGACTTGAAGAAGGTGATCATGTCAACTTCCAATGATCCAAAGGACAACATCACCTACTTCAGATGCAAAAAGAAAGGTCATTTCAAGAACAAATATCCAAATCGTAAGAAGAATTAAACAAAAAAGATGAAGAAAAAGAAGGTGCTTCATGCCACCTAGGACGTGCCCTCCTCAGAGGAGTTGGATGTAGAAGAAAGAAGGCAAGCAAGCTACCTCGCACTGATGGCAGCCAAACCGGAGTCAGAAAGCAACTCAAATTCAGAAGATGAGCCCGAGTACGAATCAAGCAATGAGCCCACACTCGAAGGTTCCAACGAGGTACAATCTATATTAAATACAAAGTTTTTCAAAATTATTCCATATTTAGATAGAAAATTATCTACTTCTGAAAATAAAGTCAACTTGCTCCTTAAGGAAAATTAAGATCTTAAGGAACAAATTAACACAAACTTCTTAACTGAACAGATTCAAAATGGAAACTCAAATCAGGTTGCAAAACTTGATGAAGAGAATTCAATTTTGAAATGGGTAGTCAAGATGTTTAAAGGACTGCTAGAAACATTTACAACCAGATCCAAAAACTTAGACTTAGTCATTGGATCTCAAAAAGCAGTTTATAACAAATTCAGACTCCGATACAAACCCAAATCAATAATTAAATCATTTATTTCACTTGTTAATCAAAACAATAAAATACCTATAGCTTGGGTTCCTAAAGCTTACATAACAAAGTAAATAGGACAAAATCATTTTTATGTACCTAAGAAAGATATTTATTACTTAAACCTAAACCAAAGAATATATAATTCAGGATGAGGCACCAAATTAGTTGACATCACAAAAATGAACCTTACTCATCAGGGTACCTAGGATTAGAAAGCTCAGGGCCCCTAATCTTAACATGATAAAGACTAAGGAGTAGTACTAACTCTCCTGGGTGAGACTAATTGGAAAGTTCTGTATAAGACACATAGTTATTTTTAATGATGTTCATGTGACTCACTACAGCCTAAGAGTTTATCCAAGGTAGCTTACTTGGGGGACACAAAGCTATAATTAATCCAAATCAAGCTAAAAAAAATCTCTAAATAACAAACTAACTCATCTCACAAAATTATATGATTATTTTTGTTGAACAATTTAGACGGGGTGACACAAATCTAATTTAAATTTATTAAAATTTGACTTAATTCAACTTCAATTAAACTTTAATTTAATTTAAATTTTGACATAATCAACTGTAATTAAAAATCTAATCAACCTAATCAAATTAACCTAATCTAATCAACCTAATCAAATCAACTTTAATTAAAACTTTAATTCAACCTCAAATCAACTTTAATTAAAACTTTAATTCAACCTTAATTAGTTGAACCATTAATCAACCTTTAATTAAACTTAAACCTAAAACTCAATTTAAATGCTAACTTAATTAAACTTAGACCTAAAACTCAATTTAAAAACTAACTTAACATAAAATCAACTCAAGTTAACTAAACTTAATTTAATTTATCTTTAATTAAAACCTCAACTTAACTAAAAATTTTAACGTTAATTAAAACTTCAAGTTAATCTAATTAAAACTCTAACTTAATTCAATATTAACTTAATTTTACTGTTAACTTATTTTTTTTAATTGTAATTAAATTAAAATCTAATTAAATTTCATATTTAACTATAAATTGTCTGGTGCACTAGAGACTAAAATTTATGATTCTGTTGCCTATAGCTCGTTAATATTATGTTTTTCAAAAATACTATGGTTTTTAACCGAATAGTTTTGCTTTCTCATGTTTTTCAAAACGGCAATTTATCAAAGGGCACACCTGAGAATTGGTATCTACCAAAAGGTGTACTATGGTTTCATTTTTACCAAAGAGCGTATTCATTTTAGTGAACTTCCGTTTATACCCTTTCTGCCAAAAAAAGTCTTTCCCTTTCTCTTTCTCTTTTTCTTTCTCAGTAACAAATCCCGAAGCAACGGAATCTACTTTTTCAGATTTGTCATTTTAAAATAATATATTTAGGAATCGACTAAAAAACTTAAGGTAAAGAAAGAAAAATATTTTCATTAACGAAAGTTATCTTCCAACTGATTTTAAAATTTTAAAGTGATGAATTTTTATATTTGATTAATATAAATTAATATATTAAATAATATTTAATAAATATATTAATATATAATAAAGATTTAAAATTTAAAAAAGTCTCAAATTTTTTATTTCAGATCAAGCGTGGGCCTGAAATCAAAAGATTTCAGGCCCACATTGGGCCTGAAATAAAAGATTTCAGACCCAGCGTGGGCCTGAAACAAAAGATTTCAGGCCCTGTGTCGGCTTGAAATCATGTGTTATGATAGGGTTTTTACGTAGGCCTGAAACATAAAGAAACATCTCTTTATATTTTTGAAATCACAATAAAAATTACTGAGAAAGATTACTTTACATGATAAATTCGAATTAATATAAAACGTACATTATATTAAAAACTAACTTTTATATATATATATATATATATATATATTTATTTATTTATAATAAAAGCAACTTCAGGTAAAGGGCCTGAAATCAATTGATTTCAGGCCCTAAGCAGGGTCTGAAATCTTGATTTCAGGCCCTGCTTGATTATATAATATTAATAAATATAAAAAAATAATTAATAGACATAATAATATATATTGATTGGTAAAATTAAAGATATAAGGATAATTTACTAAAATAAGCTATGATTCTACATTATTGTTATATCGTTTTATGTCAACTGATACAGTGTGAGAACATCAGTGGGTTTTGACCAAAACCCACTGATGGACCTCCCATATCTGGATTTATGAAAACCCTATATCAATAGACAGGGTTGACCTAGGAGAAGATGTTTTAGGTGTCCAAACATCTATACACTCTATATCACCAATGCAATAGGTGTAGTTTAGAAATATCAGTGGGTTTTGACCAAAACTCATTGATGGACCTCCCATATCTGGATTTCTAAAAACTCCATATGAATAGAGAGGTTAGAGATAGGAGAAGATGTTTTAGGTGTTCAAATATCTATACACTCTATATCACCAATGCAATAGGAGTAGTTTAGAAATATCAATGGGTTTTGACCAAAACCCACTGATATAGCTAAACTACTCCTTTTACATTGGTGATATCTAATATATATATGTTTGGACACCTAAAACATCATCTCCTACCTCTACCCTCTCTATTCATATGTAGTTTTCAGAAATTCAGATATGGTAGGTCCATCAGTGGATTTTGATCAAAACCCACTGATATTTCTAAACTACTCATATTGCATTGGTGATATAGAGTGTATAGATGTTTGGACACCTAAAACATCTTCTCCTAGGTCAACCCTGTCTATTGATATAGGATTTTCAGAAATCTAGATATGGGAGGTCCATCAGTGGGTTTTGGTCAAAACCCACTGATGTTCTCATACTGTATCAGTTGGCACAGAACGATATAACAATAATGTAGAATCATAGCTTGTTTTAGTAAATCATCCTTATATCTTTAATTTTACCAATCAATATATATTATTATGTCTATTAATTAATTTTTTATATTTATTAATATTATATAATCAAGCAGGGTCTGAAATCAAAATTTCAGGCCCTGTACATGAAGTTGCTTTTATTATATATATATATATATATATAATATTATATATATATATATATATTATACGTAAATAGTATATATATAAATTAATATATAAAATAATATTTAATAAATATATTAATATATAACTAAGATTTAAATTTAAAAAAGTCTGAAATTTTTTATTTCAGATCAAGCGTGGGCCTGAAATCAAAAGATTTCAGGCCCACATTGGGCCTGAAATAAAAGATTTCAGGTCTAGCGTGGGCCTGAAATAGAAATATTTCAGGCCCAGCGTGGACCTGTAACAAAAGATTTCAGACCCTATGTCGACTTGAAATCATGTGTTATGATAGGGTTTTTTACGTAGGCCTGAAACATAAAAAAACATCTCTTTATATTTTTAAAATCACAATAAAAATCACTGAGAAAGATTACTTTACGTGAAAAATTCTAATTAATATAAAACGTACATTATATTAAAAATGAACTTATATATATATATATATATATATATAAGGAAAAGTAACTTCAGGTTCAGGGCCTGAAATTGTGATTTCAGGCCCTGCTTGATTATATAAAATTAATAAATATAAAAAAAATAATTAATAGACATAATAATATATATTGATTGGCAAAATTAAAGATATAAGGATGATTTACTAAAATAATCTATGATTCTACATTATTGATTAGTCAAAATCCATTGATATTTCTAAACTACTCCTATTGCATTGGTGATATAGAGTGTATAGATATTTGGACACCTAAAATATCTTCTCTTATCTCTAATCTCTCTATTCATATGGAGTTTTCAGAAATCCAGATATGGGAGGTCCATCAGTGGGTTTTGGTCAAAACCCACTGATATTTCTAAACTACTCATATTGCATTAGTGATATAGAGTGTATAGATGTTTGGACAACTAAAATATCTTCTCCTAGGTCAACCCTGTCTATTGATATAGGATTTTCAGAAATCCAGATATGGGAGGTCCATCAGTGGGTTTTGGTCAAAACCCACTGATATTCTCATACTGTATCAGTTGGCACAAAACGATATAACAATAATGTAGAATCATAGCTTGTTTTAGTAAATTATCCTTATATCTTTAATTTTACCAATCAATATATATTATTATGTCTATTAATTATTTTTTTATATTTATTAATATTATATAATCAAGCAGGACCTGAAATCAAGATTTCAGGCCCTGCTCAGGGCCTGAAATCAATTGATTTCAGGCCCTGTACCTGAAGTTGCTTTTATTATATATATATATATAAAAGTTAGTTTTTAATATAATGTACGTTTTATATTAATTCAAATTTCTCACATAAAGTAATCTTTCTCAGTAATTTTTATTGTGATTTCAAAAATATAAAGAGATGTTTTTTTATGTTTCAGGCCTACGTAAAAAACCCTATCATAACACATGATTTCAAGCCGACACAGGGTCTGAAATCTTTTGTTTGAGGCCCATGTTGGGCCTGAAATATTTCTATTTCAGGCCCACGCTGGGCCTGAAATATTTTATTTCAGGCCCAACGTGGGCCTGAAATCTTTTGATTTCAGGCCCACGCTTGATCTGAAATAAAAAATTTGAGACATTTTTAAATTTTAAATCTTTATTATATATTAATATATTTATTAAATATTATTTAATATATTAATTTATATTAATCAAATATAACAATTCATCACTTTAAATTTTCAAAATCAGTTGGAAGATAACTTTCGTTAATGGAAATAATTTTTCTTTCTTTACCTTACGTTTTTTAGCCGATTCCTAAATATATTATTTTAAAATGACAAATCTGAAAAAGTAGATTCCGTTGCCTCGGGATTTATTACTGAGAAAGAGAAAGAGAAAGAGAAAGGGAAAGACTTTTTTTTGGCGGAAGGGGTATAAACGGAAGTTCACTAAATTGAATACGCCCTTTGGTAAAAATAAAACCATGATATACCTTTTGGTAGATACCAATTCTCAGGTGCACCATTTGGTAAATTGCCATTTTCAAAACTAATGTTCTTCAAAAATGATGTTTTTAACAAACTTAGGCTTTTCAAACTTATATTGCTCAAGACTTATTTTGGTTAAATTATCTTAATTTCAAAAGAAATATCAAGTTAGGGGGGATTTATTTTGAAGTAAAATTTAATTTTAAAAAAACTTTTAAAATTGACTTTGAAATTTTTTCCCTTTGTCGTGAGGTTTGAAAATATGGTTTGAAAATGTGTTGAAAAAATACCAATCAAAATATTCTTTGAAAATCTTTGAAGACCTTCAAAGGAGTAACTTAATTATTATTATCTTTTTTATTTGGATTTATCCTTAAGACACAATAAAAAAATTATTTTGTGGTTAATAAGGAAGTGTGTCATTAAGGAAGAGTCCTGAGATCAAAATTTTCTTTACAATATCTTTATAAAAAAAATTCTTTAAAAAATATTTTTGAAATTCTGTGAAATATTTTAGAAAATTCATCTTAGAAATTTAAAAATATTTACACTAATATTTTCCTTAAAAAATAGTTTTACCTTAATTTGAAAAATAAAAATATCTTGAAAAATTATCTTTGAAAATGCATGGATGCTTTGAAAAAACGTCTTTAAAAATATTTTGAAAATTATACGAAAATAGTTTTGAATTTTTTTTGAAAATGGCTTAGAAACTTATTTTTTTAAAAAATACAAAATACTTAAAACTTATTCTTCGACACTCCTCCTGGGAGTCATCACAACTTGTCATCTTCAGATGATCCTAGCCCATCACTATCTTTGACATCTGGATCATACTTTTTGCTAGGAGTTTTACAATGATGTTAAATTGAAAATTTTCATGAACTATGTGATACTGCTGTTATCATATTTATCTTTTTTTTCTTTTTTTGCTAGGATTTTCACAAGCATCACCAGCATCTTATTCATCTTTGTTCTTCCACTGTCCTGTTCAGACAGTTAAAAGATATGATAAATATAATTGAATATAAATTACAAGAAAATGAAAGCACAAATGTAGAGTTTATTTCAACACAATGTTCAGAGGAGAGAATTGTATATTATAATATTGTTAATTTGGAAACAAAAATACCTTGTATGAATATGAGAAAGATCTTTTCATCTACCTTTAAATTTATTTGTATGAATATGAAAAGAATTATCTTTTTATTAACTAATATAATTGTATGAATATGAAGAGAATTATCTCTTCATTGACCAATGTAAATGATTCATTGAATAAAAAAATAAACCAAACATATGGGCATTAATTAGAAATAAATAAATATTTTTAATATTCTCCCAATTGACCACATGACTTCTTCACTTCAAATATAATGCACAATATATAAGCTAAATTCTTTCTTAAATTGGTCAATTATAGATCATCATTAAGCAAAAACTAATAAGGATCATAGCGGTCGTACATCATTAGTTCGACATACTTTCTTCCATGTATTACAATATTAGTTTCATATCTAATATGAACTAAAATGAGACATAACATAATAGAACATTCATAATATTCTTATTAGAGACAAATTCTATTAATACTTACATAATCATTTTTGTATATATACCAACATAAACAAACATGATGCATAAATGATCAAAAATAATGACAAGAGCTCAGAGAGTTAAATACAAAAAGAGCATAAAACTTAATTATGAAATCATTAATAATCTTCCATAATATCCATCCTTATGACATGTTCATTAAATTTTTTAGTGACAATCCTTTAGTTAATGGATCAACAATCATAAGCTTGGTGCTAATATGCTCAATTGACACTCTTTGTTTCTGAACTTCTTCTTGAACGACAAAGTATTTCAATGCTGTGTTTAGCACCTTTTGAATACTTGTCATTCTTAGAAAAGATGACTGCTGCGCATTATCACAATAAATTTTTAACGGCTTGGCAATATAGTCAACTATATATTCTAAGTCCTGAAATAATGTTCTGCAATCATAATCCATGAATGGCGGTCTCAAAGTATGTCATAAACTCAACTTCCATAGTTGAAGTAGCAATGATTGACTGCTTCTTATTTTGCCATGAAATTGCTCCTCTAGCTAAGAGGAACAAATAGACAAATATGGTATTCTAAAATCCAAACATCCAGCAAAATCTGAATCTAAGTATCCTACCATCTCAAGATAATCGGATCTCCTATAAGTGAGCATATATTCTGTTGGCGCCGAAAGCATCAGAAAAGAATAACCAACCTCTAGGGTTTTGATGTTTGACAATATATTAAGGTCTGGTCAGTCTGACTAAGGCTTAAGCCAAATGAACTTGATGTTTGGCAGGATAAACTCAAGTCTGATCAGTGTGACCAAAGGGTTAGCCAAATAGGACTTGATGTTTGACAGAGTGATTAGTAAAGAACCCAGGGTTGGTCAGTTAGACCAAGGGCTAAGCCAAACAGGACTTGATGTTTGACAGAGTGATGAGCCAAAAACCCAGGGCTGGTCAGTTAGACCAAGGCCTAAGTTAAACGGGACTTGATATTTGGTAGAGAAAAATAGTTAGGATCAGATGACTAGCAAAAAAGTCCTTGTCAAGACACCGAAGTTTTGGTGAGTAAAGCTGGGCACGAAATCCTAGTTCGGGAAGTTGGGTAGGAAGACTTGGCCGAGGGTTGGGCACAGAAGACCTAGTTCAGGGAATTGGGCATGAAGACCTGGACGAGGGTTAGACACCAAAGTTCTAGTCAAAGATCAGGCACGAAATCCTGGTGAGTGAAACTGGGTCCTCGTGAGTGAAGCTAGGTGGATGAAGTCCTGGTGAGTGAAGCTGGACACGTATACCTAACTGCGGGTCGAGTACGAAATCCTGATGATTGAAGCCGGGTAAAAGTTTTAATGAGTGAAGTCAGACAAGGTAAATTCCTAGTGAGTGAAGCTAGTGTTGATTTCGGTTATGCATGGAAATCCTCTTGATGCAGATTAAAATTTTATTAATTAAAACAAATCCGAATGGAAAGGAATCTTCCAAGCAACCGTTTCATCATCGTACTAATCGACTTGAGTGATTGCTTGAACAAACTTGTTGTTCAAGCAATCTAACTCGTCTAGTCGATTAGCCGTGAAATAAACGATGAATAGATCGTCGGTTTTTGTGTTTATCTTTGGGGTTCATGTTAATAATTAACATACAATAAACTAAGAACAAGAAACAAGTATTATACCTCTTGGTCTTCTACTGTATGTCCTATCCTTTTCTTGGACGTCGTGTGGGCGACGATCTTCTAAGAAACGGAGTCACCAAGGCACCTTCTTCCTCTATCCTTGCTTGCGCAAAAACCCTAACCCAAGGTTGTTACCGCTGGCCACCAAGGAGAAGACACTTCTCCTCCTTTTGCTTGCGCCGACCAAAACCCTAGCCTCCTCCTTGCGCTGCAACCAATGAGGAGAAAGGAGAAGAGAAGAAGAAGAAGAAAGAGTTTTCTTCTTCCTTGAACACCACCCGACCTCCACCATTGCTCTCTCTTCCGCCGGTCACAAAGATGAAGGAAACTTCTTCCTTGCTTGTGCCCAAACCTCCTCTCCTTCTTGTATATCGCTCACTCCCATGGGAAGAAGAGGAAGAGAGGATGATGAGAAGAAGAGAAGCTTTCCTTCTTCCTCCACCCTACCCGGCTGAAACCTTCTTGCTTCCTTCTTGTAGCCGGCGCAAGCCCTAGGAGAGAGAGAGAGAGAAGAGAAGAGAAGGGAATTAGGTTAGGTTATGTTGGTATGCCTTGGTCTCATGACTCATGAGGTATATATAGGCTATAATAGAGATCATGAGGAGGAGTTGGGTCTTGGTCTCCTAATGGATCCAAAGCCCATTAATGATAATCCAATCCACTAAAGGATTATCATTGAACTACCTCACCAACTCCTATAAATAAATATGGGCTCCACCATATTATGTGTACAAATTCTCCCCGTGTTTAGGATCTCGAATGTCCATTAATTAATTAAATTTGACAATTCAATTAATTAATATCTAACTCCATGAGTAGTACCACTCAACCTTATCATCATGTCGGACCAAGTCCACATGCAAGATTTAACATGATGAGCTTTATGAGCTCCTCAAGGGGGCATCATCATTCTAACGCATTAGGACACGGTTTTCTTCTATAATCAACGACATGCCATGTAAATAATATTATTTTCCAATTTACCGGGCCTATTGATTTAGCAAATAAATTTCGCCCACCGGTAAATCAAAGAAATAGATATCAAGTGCATGTGCCCATTATTATATAGGGATTAAGAGCAGGTACTGTCACGCCCCGAGACCCGGGAGCCGCTGATCCAATAGAAAATCGGACAGCACCTCCCCTGTCCGGCGGACAATTTACACAAACACACAGATAATATAACACAACCACGCAGTTTAAAGGGCCTCAGGCCTCCAATCCACACATATATAACTGCATAAATGACTATACGTCGTAAAACCAAAATCCGAACTCACCTGAGCTGCCAGGGGGCAGGAACAAAGCCAAAACCAAACGAAGTCCAACATAGGACTCAAAAATACAATACCTTCGAATAAAACGTGCATACATGGTTAAAACATCACAACAGAAGCATAGGAATACTACAGGGTCTATAACAAAACCACGTAAACCAAAAAGAGCTCCTCTGGAGCTGGGGACTGGCTGCTAGGGATCTCCTAGCAGGCATCAACCTGAAATAAAATGTATGGCAACGGGGTGAGTCCATAGCTCAGCGAATACCCAACAGATATGCATAGAAAGTTATACCAACAATAAGGGTTCAGCTAATACAGTCTCATATCAACAGTAGGGAAAAACTAGTACTGAACATACTGAGGTAGATACATACCTGAATCCGTCTAACCTGTAAAGAGGGTAATAAGTACCAAGGGGATATCAATAGACATATAATCTCAGATAACAAGTCTCCAGAATATGCATGTCAAATAAGTGCAGCAATCAAGTGCAGCAAACAATGCACGATGCAAAATATGCACATGGTGCAATGCCATGGTCACCCCCTAACTCCAGTCAAGCCACCGAGACAGGCGATACTGTGTCGGCCGAGTGGGTAGAGCTGTGACACTGTCCGTACTCTGCCATCACTGCTCCTGAGTGACCGAGAGGACAGGATGCTGGTGGAGCTATCGCTCCGCCCCATGTATATATGGGGGAGATATCTCTCTCATCTTCTCTGGTCTATGGGTAGAGAAGGGATCCCTGCTTGCTACCACGCTCCGAAACCACTACCCCTGAGCGGACGAGCGGAGCACTACAGAGCAAATGCACACACCCAGCGGTATCCACTAACCCATGAGTGGCCGTGTGTGCATATCATGTGCCGGAAGACGATTAGGCTCAACCACAAGGGAGTCGCTGATCGCCGGCATGCAACAATGCAAGGATGGTGTATGATAGATACACATACCTCCCTCCCCAAGTCCTCAGTATACTAAGTCTCAATCTGAAATCCTATAACAGGAAATACAGGTAACCTACAAGGTATACTGACTGGAAACTACAGATCCCTCAAAGTCAAAGGCAGGAGATACAACACGATCTCTAAGCATACATATAGATATGACAATGCCTGAGACTGTATGGAACTAACAGCAGAATAACTCAGGGATGAACAACAAGTATCCAGAACAGGCATAATAACTCAGGGATAACTAACAAGTATTCAGGGCATGCATAATAACTCAGGGATAACTAACAAGTATCCAGAACAGGCATAATAACTCAGGGATAACTCACAAGTATCCAGGACAGGCATAATAACTCAGGGATAACTAACAAGTATCCAGAACAGACATACTAAACAGGGATAGCGTATAATCTTACTGCTATCTATAACAGTCTATGCATAATCACATGACAATATCAAAAGAGATAAGTCAAAGGGTACCCGCCTCCAAGAGTGAAGTCTGTATCGATTGAGACAGAACCACCCGTCAAAATAAGTAATAATAGATCCGATCAAGCTCCTGTATCAAGGATGTAAGTAATTAGCTATTACACAAATAACAACTAGCTAATTAATCCCTAATCCGTTTTAGGGTTCACCTACTCCATCCCTTTCCATTTAATTACCTTTAATTAAATGGAAGGTTCCTAATTACCACATGTAATTAAGATCAAGTTCCTAATTAATTAGGATCATTCTAATTATCCTTGTGTCATCTAATTAACTATAATTAGATGATTGACTTTTAATCATCCCACTTTACCTAGGTTGGATCCCCTTTCGGTTGGGGAATCCGAATTTATCTGGTTTAGATTTATTAGGTTTAATCCCGAATTAAACCTAAGTAAATATCATGATCAGAAATCCCAATCAATTACCTTATCTAATTTACATTTCCACTACAATTCATGGTATTGAAGAACCACTATGAACATAGCACCCACCCAAATCGTGAGGAGTTCTACAGCTAGTCAAACCACAAATTGCGTTCCATTTAAGGATCAATGCATTGCCACAGACCTAATCAACCTACTGGAAATCCAAATCAAACCAACATACACAAGCTATCCTTACCTAGATTGGCGCAACCAGTTTTCCCCCAATACTTCTGTTCCAATCTGAGGTATCAGCAGAGATATGGAGTTCTTGTGCCGGCAATACAACAAGCTCCAATCAGCAGCCACCCAATTCCTCACGGCAAACAGGAGGTGAGGAATTGAAACTCCAAATTCCAAATTCCAATTCCTGAAATCAAATCTGTCAACAAACACAAGGATTCAGTTTCGTGTTCCCCTCCACAGCTCCAACCCTTCCACTATGAGTCTAATACCAACAACAACTTACCTCAACTTCCAGCTCCAATCTCCGAGGTCGATCACCAAGAACAAGTCTATGACAAGTCCAACTGAACAAATGTTTGGAGGAGAGCTCACTAAAATGCAAGACAGGTAAGCGCCGGAAAATCGAAGAGGACACCGTCGGAAGGAAAAAGGATGGAGATGATTAGCTTCGGCGTCGGGTGCGCGCGGCTGCGAGAAAAGGGAATCCTCGGCCTTGAGCTCGCCTGCTTCGCGTTGATGGAAAAGATCGTCGGCGATCGTGAGGGGCGCAGCTAGGGTTCGTCGGAGAGGGTGTGCGGCGCTGTTGGCTCTCGATCGGGAGTGGAGAAGAAGTTGCGGCGAAATTGAGCCCTAGCCGACCTTTTATTCGCTGTCATTTTGCATTTTGGTCCAGCCATTTTCAGCCTAATCGCAAGAACACCCCTATATTTGAACATTTTCGCAAACATCCCCTTTAAGGTTTAGTTTTATTCCATTTAACTCCTTAAAATTCTGTCCCAAAGCCTGGAAAAATTCTAGGAACTTTCCGAAAAATTTTCCGGAGTAGAACAAGCGTGTCGGATTCAACATCCTCCCCCACTAATAAAAATTTGGTCCCCAAATTTCGTTCATTCCTCATACGGCACACACTAGTATTAAAACATTTCTGCACTCATCATGTGCAATCACTTCGGCCAATACCCTACGGTTACACTATTACGAAGCAACTGGAGTTATCAATCCAGAGGTTATTATCCGATAACCATATACACTCGGGTAACCATTTAGTCATCACAACTATCCAGGACATTCAATCCTAAGATCACTGGCGCCAAGTCTATACTCTGATCCTTGAACGTAAAACGTTCAAATTCATGAATATCACCCAAATATCCTCAAGTCAATAACATTCTCCCAAGCATCACAAGTCACATATTTGTATATATATATCCTCTAGATCATCAGAAGATCACATATAATTTGAAGATGGTGCCAATAAGTCGTACCATATGCTGCTATCAATAACAGACTTTCTAAATAATCCACCACAAAAAGATCATATATATACTAAGTGATCCATCAAAAAGCTATAAATCTTATAGGTTCATATCCACTAATAGAATCCTCAAAATACAACATATCATAGAGATTTGTCAATCTCAATTCACCTCTCAATACCCTAACGGGTTGTACATCCCGATATACCATCGAGATTCTTCAACCACATACGTCCAATCTATGAGTCAAATCCCTCACAAAATAACGTAGTGACGAGCGAGTCGATCGACCATCGCCTCGAACCCCAAACTCTTCAATTCCTCCACTCAAAGTTCAAAAACCTCTGAGGTTAACTCCATAGCAAGGAAATAGAGATACTCTACTTCTCAAGAGTATCCCAACATAATCACGAAATGATTCTTTATTTCATGAAGGTCATCTTCGACATCTTCCACCCAAAGGTGGTCTAGCCTCGTAAGTGTTTCGCATCAGCACAAATCATAAGTACAAATGTGTCTCCATGGTTATCCAAACCAAGTACACGCGATAACTCGTAGGTGTCAAGCAACTAGCTTCACATTTTTTTCATATCAACGTAAGCCACCTATCAAACTGTACCTTCTAGGTCATCAACTAGGTACAGGTGATCCATGGTCAAAGTCCCCATGGAATAAAATATATCACTCTTCAACGATGGTAGCACGTAGCTAATGCTACTCTTCTACATCAATGTAGATCATATACCCCAACCGTGTCTTC
>JAGFNQ010002386.1:30465-74335 GCA_024364735.1 Boesenbergia rotunda | reverse complement strand
CTGGTCACCTAACCAGGCACGAACGACCCAAAAGTCTGAAACTCCTTGAACTAGGGTAAGTCGATCATATATTGATCGAGCCAACTACGGTAGCCAACCCTAGTTCTCGCTTAGCTAATAATAGCTAAAACACGTACTATAAATAGTACGGTCTAGAACAACCAAAATCCTTATCCTCCAATAGGTTGTCGACCGATTCGACCTTGGCTTTCCGACTCAACAGTCGATGCTGCTAGAGAATTAACATTCCCCAGTCCAAGATCTCATTCACAACGTGTCGACTAGTCGCTCCAATGAACGATCACAAATAAGATAGATTGACAACATGTAAATCCAACTGAACCAAGTCTACATATCTCTATACATCCAGTATGAATATATAATTCCACCATGGTAGGGTAATCTAACCAATCCAAACTCTAATAGTGAATACTAAAAGTAGGATAAGTCTAAAAGATATACCTCTTGCTGCCTGGAGATGTCCCGTCGCCACCAGGCCCCACAGTACAAATCATGTCGTGAAAACGACTCCGAAAATCCGAAATGTACTCAGTAGACTCATCTAACCCGAGCTCCGACACCTACCGATAGGTATCAGATTTAACTCCGACAAATCACGAATCGATGGTATCCCACATCCTGGGCTTGATACCAAAAAAAATTGGTATCAGATAAACACCGAAAAATCGAAAACACGTAGGCATCGAAACCTACGCTCTGATACCAAAATAAATTGTCACGCCCCGAGACCCAGGAGCCGCTGATCCAATAGAAAATCGGACAGCACCTCCCCTGTCCGGCGGACAATTTACACATACACACAGATAATATAACACAACCACGCAGTTTAAAGGGCCTCAGGCCTCCAATCCACACATATATAACTGCATAAATGACTATACGTCGTAAAACCAAAATCCGAACTCACCTGAGCTGCCAGGGGGCAGGAACAAAGCCAAAACCAAACGAAGTCCAACATAGGACTCAAAATACAATACCTTCGAATAAAACGTGCATACATGTTAAAACATCACAACGGAAGCATAGGAATACTACAGGGTCCATAACAAAACACGTAAACCAAAAAGAGCTCCTCTGGAGCTGGGGACTGGCTGCTAGGGATCTCCTGGCAGGCATCAACCTGAAATAAAATGTATGGCAACGGGGTGAGTCCATAGCTCAGCGAATACCCAACAGATATGCATAGAAAGTTATACCAACAATAAGGGTTCAGCTAATACAGTCTCATATCAACAGTAGGGAAAGACTAGTACTGAACATACTGAGGTAGATACATTATCTAAACCCTTGTTCTATCATATCCGTCTTCATCACTTGTTGCATGGAAAACTTTCTTGACGATCTTATTGAAGCCTAAATAGTTGCAAAATCAAAATTATTAATAACCACATCATAATACTAGGTCTTCTACAATCTATTAATTCTTACTAATTTACATCACTTACTGTGAAGAAGGTTGAACAATATATTGACTTGTGGTATGGCCTACCAAATGTGGATGCTCCCCTAAATAACATTTTACAGAAGGCATCAATGACCTCGCCTTTTGTAAAAACCTCTCCATTGAGGATTTGTAAAAATGAATGCATTTTCAAAGCAAAGGGTGCATCCTCCCAGATAAATTCATTATCCAATCTGCCAAGTTAATTGATAAGATTATATATTAAAGCCCCAAATATATTAACTAAACTATGTTTCATAACTTACTTTAGGCTCTCCAATTTATTTATCACGTAGGTCACTTCTTTATCTTGATTTTTCTTCTTCGACTTCATAAAATGCTTCTTCACAAACTACATCGATACAATTTACACCAAACTAATTAATGACCAAATTCAATAAATTTGACGTAATTAATATGAAAATAAGTCACATACATCAATGCCTTGAAGCCTCATTTTGTATAGTTCGAAGATCCTTCTTTTCTCCTCCTCTATATCTTCTTCAGACATGACTTCCATTACAGTAATCGTTTCTCTTGCTTCATCCATATCTTCCTCACTAAGTTTCCTTTTTCCCTTGTCCATGACATTTGATATTTGTTCCTTTCTCCGCTTCCCCTTATGTAATAGTTGGTGCCATACTGGACTCTCAATTGGAGTATCTCTGTAATCATACCGAGTTCGGTCACGTCCTCTCCTTGTTCTACAAGATATTGGATCAGAAAGAGGACTGACTACAGGATAGCTTTCTTGAGCCTCCATGCCCTTTTTTCAATAATTAAAAGTAATTCCTTAACCCTTTCATTCAAACATATATTCTCCTCTGTTAGCTCCTTGATTAGGGTGTCTTTAAGAATGCATTCACCACATGGTCTTACATCTTCTGTGTCATGTCCTTGTGACGTCACTATTGGCTGTGGAATGTCATCCCCAATCTCAAGGTTCTCAAACAATGTGTTTTCATGTAGGTTAGGAATTATTTCAACAATCACCTGTCAATTACCAAATACACAAATTTTACTGCCTCTATATCAAACTAACAAAGATAAACTAACATAGATCACAGTTTACAATAATTACCTCTTCGGAGCTGATTTGGTTGACAAGGTCCCTCACCCTACTAATATGCGAAGGAATATTCCTCCACTTATTTATTCGGGGTCCTTCAACATTGTATGGTTTTTGAATGGGTATATGCTCCAAAAACCATGCCTACACAAAGTTTTCCAGCCAATTACATTAATAACAGCAAAATATTATAAAATATAATTTAGGTAAATTCTACTCACTGCCAAAAGCCCAGCAAATTCCTTTACATAAGGGAGGTTTGTGGTCCTCTGGTTTTCTTGACTTGATGAAAATAATTCCCCAATCTTAGGTAATTGGGGAGACAAAAATTTATGGATAGCTTCCACCCAGTTGAATCTACCAAGATTGTCATAATCATCTACTATATCTACAAGCCCTAGAGGGACCTTATATGTACTAGACGAAAATAAAACACAAATAAATATATATAAAATATAAAATTTACAAACTAATAACACATCATCCTCTGATTCAACACTTTTAGAATAATGTTTAAGTAAGTCCTCAATTCTTGTTCTAGTAGGTTGTTTTTCTTTTGAGAAGTAAGTACGATAGAGGTCACCCGATGCTTCAGTTGAATTAATAGGGATCGAAACTCCACGGTCCACTATACCCAGTACCAAAGCAACATCTCATCTGGTGAACGCAACCGGTACACCTGAAACAATTAAAATATTTAGTTATCATCAACAATATAGGCTTCAATTTATTTCTCGTTTGGCCTGAAATGAATTCATTTCAGGCCTACCTAGGACTGAAGTAAATTCACTTCAGGCCTTCGGTAGGCCTGAAATGAAATAATTTCAGGCCTACCGACCTGAAGTGAATTTCACCTTAAATTCACTCATTTAAATTGATCAAATATCAATCATTTAAGGTCAACTATATCCAAGTTTTATCTTACTATAGATACTATTTATAATTCATAATTAAAACTATTACCTGAGAATTTAAAAACTTGCGAGGTTGAATCCTAACTTTCAAATATATTAACCAAAATTCCCCGGATATGCTGCAATTCTTAAATGTCCAAGAAAATACTGAAGGGCGACTCTTTGATCTTCGCAATGTGTTGATCTTTTAAAATTTCAAATGCTTCAACAAAATGTTTAAAATGGCCTAAAACACTGCAACAATGTAATTTTTTTCCAAACTCATCTGAACCCTACAGTTTTTATACATTACAAATTTATTCAGCAAAAATAAGTATAAACAATATCACAAACAGTGTTTATTCAGCAAAAATAAGTTTAAACAATATCACAAGCAGTGTTTATTCAGCAAAATTAAGTATAAACAATATCACATACCTTGGTGATTAATGCCAATGAAGAAGACAATGAGGAACCACCCACAGACCTTTTACCTGCCATTATTATGAAAATCAAACCTACAGAAACCCTAAATCCTACTTTGATAGTGCCGAGCAGTATCAACTTCAACGTTAACACTTCAAGCAGCCTCAGGATCACACACTACCACTTTCCTGTATAGGAGCCTAGGTTTTGGTTGGGCGGAGGGATTCGAGGGAGTAGCAAACGACTAAAGCACAACTAGGGCACGCACAATGTCCTCCTTCAACAATACCATTTACGTTTTCACGGTGAGAGATAGAATGACCTTGCCATCCGAACCACATATTCTTATTTTACTGCAAAAGTGGTTCGGATGTCTCGAAAATGGAAATGGAAAAGGTATATTGTGGCGCCAAGGGTATAATAGGAAGTTCACTTAAAGGGCTACGCCCTTCGGTAACATAGAAACCATGGGACGTCCTTTGGTAATTTCGTATTGTTACGTACACCCTTTGGTAAATTGCCGAAGTCGATTAGGTAGCAGCTTGAAGCCAAGTTTATTGATTTGGGAGTCAGTAATTATATTTCAAAAACAATTATATCATTAAATATGACTTTATCTAAAAGGATTGACTGTCTTAACAAAGAGTAATACAATATTGAATCGGCTATGCCGGTTTGGTTGAATTAGTTATCATATGACATCAAAAAATTTACAAATTAAATAATAATCGGTTCTTGACGAAGTTGAAAAAAATACTTCTCATGTGATGTCATGGTCTGGTTAATTTACGATGCTGAGATCAATATATGACGTTTTATCAAATACAATATTGAATCGATTTATGAGATTCAAACAGCTAATTGCATGAAGAAAATCCAAGTTAAGTCTCTGAGCTTTCCACGCAGATAATTGTAGAGGTCAACTAGCATGAATAATATGCCACCGGAAAGTCTTGGAACCAAAATTAAGAGCTGAATAAAGATTAATTTTACATAAATCAAGCGCCAATCGACTAAAAGTCGACATTAATGCAACTTAACTATCAATATTTATGAATGGTCATTTAAAGAACTATAAAAATAAAACCACTTTTTTAAAAATTTTCAAATAAATTCACACTTAAAATGGCATTTGTTTTTTTTTAAAAAAATCAACTTGTTAATTTTTTAAAAAAATAAATGAATTAATTATTGGTGATATTTTGATTAATCCAAATATATAACGTCCCCATATAAATAGTTAAGTTAACGTTCTCAAATATTATCGGGAATTTTTTTAATGGATAATGGATTTGAAAATTTTTATTGACAGATAAGGGCCAAATTTATCGTCCCAATTGTTCCGTGACTTGATTAATTTTTGTTAAGTGTCCTTTTTGCCATTAACACGAACTAGATGGCGTAAATTTTGGATAAAGGAGTTCGCTAATATTTCTCCTCCTCCAGGAAGAAGGGGTGGGGATGCTCAAGCTAGGGTTCGACGTCGCGGCAAAAGGTAAATCTCTATTCTGATTGCTTTGGCCATACGAAGCTTTTCTCGGATTCCCCACTTCTGTTCAAGTTCTGAGTCATTCAAAAGTTTCTGTGATTCCGACGAACTGAATCTTACGTTGAACGATTTCACCTTTGTCTCTTTTTTTTTCCCTCAGATTATTTTCGTTTTTTCGGTTTGTATATTTGATGGAACCTGTTGTACAGTCCTTGATATTTGGTTTGCACAGTTTGTGGTCCTTAATCCATGGATTGTTTCATATCCAGGCAGAAAAATATGTATTTTGAGCAAATATAGTTCTTGTTTGCTTATTGATTGTTCCAGATGGTGCGATATGTGCGTTTCTGCCTGTAACACGAAAAAAAAATCATAAATTTTGCCTCAAAGCTACTCCTTTGCTGAATCTGTAGTCATTTACTGTTTCTTTTAATCTGAGTTTTAAGAAATTCTATGTGAATATAGTACTTGGTATGAATAGAACAAAGTGTAATGTGAATATAGTTTCGTGTATCTTTCCTTTAAATATTTGTCACTCTTGATCTTTGACGAGTTATATCTACTTTCTTCTTTTAGGCAACATGGGGTGTTCTTATTCTTGTTCATGTCAAATTAAACTAATCTCAGCACGTTTTAAATGGTTAAATTGCCTGACTCCCACACTGAAAATATGTTCTTCAGAAAATATATTCTTCAAATTTCATCATTTTAAAGTTATTATTGTTCCTTTTCATTTGGGATGTCTCCAGATCACAAGCCAAACTAGGTGTGCATGCTGAAAGGTGTTCATGTCAATTGCTTGTCAATTGTTTGAAGCAGATGAGGCCATTTGCCAAAATGCATGGTCCATACCCATTCTTCATTGGAGATACAGAACATGTAGTAATCGCCTTCATAAGAAGGGTAGCATTATCCATCAACAAAGGATCGGCAAGCCTTCTGTGCTAGGTGATGACTTCCATTGTGATGATTGAAGGTGTTTGCTCTACATTACAAAATTCCATCCAAGGAGTTTTGTGTAGTTAAATGCAAATGGATCACAAACAGACCATATTGATGCGGAGATATGAACTAGGGAGATTGTTAGGACAAGGAACATTCGCTAAGGTATACCTTGCTAAAAATCTTCAAAGTGGTCAAATTGTTGCTCTAAAGATGATTGACAAAAGGACAGTAATGCAAGATGGTCTTGTTCAGCAAATCAAACGTGAGATATCCGTGATGAGATTGGTGAGACATCCACACATTGTTCAGCTTTTTGAGGTAATGGCCAGCAAGTCCAAAATTTACTTTGTTATGGAATATGTGAAAGGTGGCGAACTATTTCAGAAGGTGGCCAAAGGCAGGCTTCGAGAGGATGTTGCACGGAAATACTTTCAACAGCTAATAAGTGCAGTGGATTTCTGTCACAGCAGAGGTGTTTACCATCGTGATCTAAAGCCTGAAAATTTGCTACTGGATGAGAATGAGAACTTGAAGGTATCTGATTTTGGCTTGAGTGCTCTTGTTGACTCTAAAAGACAGGATGGCTTACTCCACACAACCTGTGGCACTCCAGCTTATGTTGCTCCTGAGGTTATCAGAAGCATGGGATATGATGGTGCAAAAGCTGATATATGGTCCTGTGGAGTGATTCTTTTTGTGTTTTTGGCTGGTTACCTCCCTTTCCACTTCAATGATTCAAATGTGATGGAAATGTACAAGAAGATTGGAAAAGGTGAGTTTAAGTATCCTAGCTGGTTCACTCCTGATGTTCGCAAGCTGATATCTAGAATTCTGGATCCTAATCCACGCACCAGGATTTCTATTGCAAAAATAAAGGAAAACCCATGGTTCAAAAAAGGATTTGTTGACAGAAAATTGCAAAGTGAAGAAGAAACAATAGATGTTCCCGGTGATGTAGCTGAAGTTTTTGGTTCCTTCAATGGCAACATGGGTGAAGGAAAGCAGGAAACTTTTCCAGTTAAGAACATGAATGCTTTTCATATCATTTCTCTTGCTTCAGGATTTGACCTGTCAAGTTTATTTGACAAAAGTGAGCAAAAGAAAGAAATATGGTTCACCTCTAGGAAGCCTGTATCTACCATTCAAGATAAGCTAAAAGACATTGCAAAGGCTTTGAAGTTGAAATTTAAGAAGAATAATGATGGGGTTTTCAAACTAGTCTCTCTGAAAGAAGGGAGGAAGGGCATCACAACCATTGAGGCAGAGATCTTGGAGGCAGCTCCCTCCTTTCACTTTGTGGAAATGAGAAAGTCAAGTGGTGACACTCAGGAGTACCAGAAGCTCCTGAAAGAGGACATCAGGCCTTCCCTTGGGGATATTGTCTGGGTCTGGCAAGGTGAATAGGCACACAGCTTGGTAGCTAAAGCTTCGATTAGATCATCTAATATCATTCTGGAAATTATCGTGGTCTTCCTGTTTAAATTCCCAAATACTTGATCCTTGTTAGCCAGTAATAAGCATCTGACCTTTGTCTTATGGTTCCTGTTCTAGACGAAAATTTAGATGTTACATCTGGTTTAATTAGTTCATTTAGCTCTAAAACAGGAAACGATCATGACTGCAGATTCTGGATCAAGTCTTGGGCTCTGACTGCCAATTATGCTTGCAGATCAATGGATCAAACAATTGGCAAGATGATCGGCCAATCTGGCCGAGATATATTGATGCTGTGTAACTCAAGCATAATTTTTGTTTCGTCTTATTTTTCTTGTAAAGTTGAGTTGCATCTAGTGTTTTTTTATTCTGCTTTGCAGTGGTATAAAGTTTAATGGTTGGATTTTGTGTTGTGTAATGTAATAGGGCATGATCTACGGGTTTATAGGCTCCCTCAACAAGTCCATTACTACTCAAATTGATTTGTTTTCCTTTGGACTCATTGGTCCATCTTCTTGACTTTTTTTCTGTGTTATGACCACCTAAGAGCACATTTGCTCTAAGTAGTTTCATTCCATTTCATAAAAGATAATTGAGTTGTCTGCATAATTTAATTTTGTGGTAATTCTGCTACTCAGTCTCAAGTAACTGCTCAGCTCATCTGAAGTTACTTGTAGCTCTATTTGTGATTATTAGTGTATATTAGGTTTGTTTATTTCATTTATTGTTTGAATAGAAAATTGATATTTATTCAGTTACTTATAGTTTTTGACCAAGAGTCATTCTCACATAATATTCATATATTGGATGTGAGAATTTTCGATCTGTTTCTTCTAATAATATAGTTAAGTGAATTTAAACTTTTTGACCTTGAGTAGGAAGTTTTCGACATCTAGTTCATCTATCACGAGACCAAGTAGTAATTTTATGTTCTTATAATCGATCCTGTTTTGTAGTATGACTATTGCATCTTTATTCCAACGACATCTAATGATTGATCGAAATCCTTCGTCTAGAGCGATCACCGTGTCAAAGTCATGTCTACAGAAAGTGTCCATCTTTGAAGACATAAATGGTTTAACATAGTTTTGGAGCTTGTACTACTCCACCACCTATGTCGCACCGAGTATAACATAAACCTAAAATAAAATTACTAAAGAATCGACTTTGTACTAAAGTAATGGAGCAATCCCTAATAAGACGTTCGACATAGGACAAAGAGCCTGAACACTCTATACAATCCAAGTAAGCAATAAGAAATGGCTTCTTTAACTCTAAAATACAACTATCAAAAAAAATAAACCTAGCTAGTATGAGAGCTATCAAATATCACAGTTTCTCCCTAAGGGATAAATTTAAACACAAATAAATAGAATAGTCTTCAAAAGGATCTTTTGAAGTCTTGATCAATCCAATATCTCGATGTTGTTTTGTTTGTAAAAGTTGAAATTCGTCACCCTCATGCCCCTCCCCTTCCATCTCCACGATTGTCCTACACCATTGGGAGTTGGGAGGGAGTAAATCAAGAAATCGAAGTTAACCATCACATGAGAAATAATTCTTCGACTTTGTTGAGATTCAACTCTTGCTCAATTTTATAAATTTACTATGTGATAACAAATCAGCTATGCCATGGAGGCATCTCAAAGTTGAGACACTTCGAAAGAGTTGAGAATTTCTTGTGTTATATTTGTCATACATTCATTCAAAGAAGCTTAAATACTACGGTTTAACATTCATATCAAATGGTTGAAAATGACATCTAGTCGAATGAAAAGATTCTTAAGTGAATAACAATCAGTAAATTGATCAATCGTCAATTGTCTTACGCAAACTATTTAATTGATTGATCTCCAATAATATGTTTTTGTTTCTAGGTTTATTGGCTAGAGGTCTTGTTCATACACATATTGAGAATTATCTCTTAGCCAACTTATAAGCCTCGTAAGTCACCCTAAGGTCCAAGGCCTAAGGCATCAATATAAACATGATATTTGTTGAGTCTAGAAAGTCAAGCTCTACCTTTTTACAAACATAACTATAGGTAGTCACGACACTTCAAAACAAATTCACGATGAAATTCAATCAATAACATCATTAACTTAAAATGCTTCAATAAGAGAAATTACTCTATGCTTCTTGCCCCATAATACATCGTGATAAGATAATACAAAGTGAGTTCGTATAATTTTCAAATATCATCTCACCACCAACAAATAGCTCTACGGGGCTCCTCTGCTCATCTCCAAGACCATATGGAGCGATCACAAATCACTATGTGCACAATAAAATTTAAAAAGAGTAGATTTTATTATCGAATTCCCATTCTTTTTCTTTGATGTAGAAAAATAAAATAAAATGAAATGAAATCAATGGAAACAAGAATCATGAAGAAATCTGTGTTTCCATTGAAAAATAATACCATTATATATACAACTCTATAATCTTTATCTTATTTCTAACTTAGGAAACCATCCCTAAAATTAAGCTTGCGAATTAGGCATAATCTACATCATGATTACTTAGATTATTTTTATCCTTATCTTCTATGATTCTTATCCTTATCCTTGGTGATCCCTATCATGATTTTTATTTCTTATTTTAAGTGATCCTTATTATCTTTTTCCAACACTATCCCTCAAGTTGGCCAATAGATATCAATCATTCCCAACTTGGATACATTTTCTTCAACAACGGTTTAGTAAGAAGGTCAACATCTTATGATTCTGAAGGAACATAACAAAGATGGATTTTCTCATGTTCAATTTCAGATTTTTATAAAGTTTTTATTGATACAAACATGCTTCATACTATCGTGTGGAATAGGATTGTGAACCATTGCTATAGCTGACTTATTGTCACTATATAACATCATTTTGTCTTAAAATGCAACATGTAGGTCAGACAATAGTCATTCAATCCAAATTCATTCACATATTCCTTCTGATGGCTTGATATTCTACCTCTGCATTACTCCGTGAAAAAATTGATTGTTTCTTACTTTGTCATGTATCAACATTCCTCCAAACTATAGTGCAATATCATAGTAGAATTGTTATCTTCAAGTGAACCGGCCCAATCAACATCGGCAAATCTTTAACTGATCTATTATCACTTTTCTCTATAGTATCCCATTCTTTGGAGTCCCTTTAAAATATCGAAGGATCTGATCTACAATAATTTGATTTCTCACAATGGGGTATGCATAAATCAACTAACTATGCTAACAATATAAGCAATATCAGACATAGTAAGTGATAGATATATTAGTTTTCCATTAAGACGTTGATACGTCTCTTTATCTATCAGAGCATCATCTTTTGTATTTTGTTGCTAGCAATTTTTTTCCCATTGGAGTATTTGCTCAAGTTTTACTATTTTCTTTAGTAGATCAATATTATATTTGCTTTATTTCTAGATATTTCCATTCGAAGGAAATATCAAAGTCTTTCATAGTCTTCTACCTTGAATTCAGATTGTAACAACTCTTTAAGGTTTGCAATCTCATTATTATCATCAACCGTGATCACCATATCATCAACCTACACAATCAAAATAGATTTTTTTTGCATCCCTTGACTATTTGACAAAGAGAGAATGATCTGCTTAACTCTGTGTATATCCAAAACTTTTCTTGACAATATTAAATCTAGTGAACCAAGCCCCTAGGAGATTATATTAATCTGTACAAGCACTTCTTTGACTTGCAAATTGATCCTGATGTTTTCTTATTCTCGAACCCAGGGGTATCTTCATATAGACTTCTTCATTGAGAGGCCTATTTAGAAATGCATTTGAAACATCTGATTGATGCAATTCCCAATCAAAGTTTGCTACAATGTACCCTTATAGAATTTAACTTTGCAACAAGAGCAAATGATTTCTCATAGTCAAGTCCATATGTTTGTGTATACCCCTGAGCCACCAAACGTGCTTTGTAACTTTCTATCTTGCCTTCTAGCTCTATTTTGATAGAAAAAATCTATTTGCAACCTACTACCTTCTTTCTTTCAGGCATGTTTACTATTTCCCACGTGCTATTATCGTTCAGTGCTTTTATTTCTTCACAAACAGTAGCTCTCCACTTTGAATTGTCAAAACCATAGTATATATTTGTAGGAATCTCCACATGATCAAGTTGAGAGAAAATGTCATGTGATTATTAGACAATCAATCATAAGATATGTATCTTTCAATTAGATGTTGGGTACATGCCCTTGTCCCTTAGAGCAATGGGAACATCTAGATCATCAGTAGGAACATTTCTTTATGGATCCTGTGGTGGATCCGTCATTGATTTTGCCTATTGGACCTGTTGAATTGTAGGACTAGTGTGAGTCGATAAGAGGGGGGGGGTGAATATCAGTTCATTGTGTTCATCTTTTCGTATTCATTCAATCTATCAGATTAGTACTTGTAATGGAAATATAAAAAAGAATCAACAAATAGCGACACCGATGGTTTACATGGTTCCCACCCCTCATAGTCACTATATCCAAGGCTAAGTATGGGAAACACTCATCCACTATCTTATCTCCTTTCTAGAACTCTTTCGAAGACGGAGAAACTGCTTACAGATTAATAACACAAGCACAAAGATAATAAAATATGTACAGGTTGTAATACAAATCATAAACAACTTTGGCGAGCCACACAGTATGAGTAGAAGAGAGTTGTTGTTTAGAAGGCTTTGTTTGTCGTTGCTTATAAAGATCATTTTTAAGTGGCAGAAAGGCCTTTCGGGCACCTCCAGCCGTGAGTCTATCTAATCAGAAGTGGTCATGACTTATCCTAGCGTTAGCCTATCCGGGGCGCTCAGACCTTTGGGGAGCCTAGAGTTGTCCTCGGACCACTGGGAAGTCCGGAGTTATCTGGAAAGCTCGGACCACCGGGATGCCTAGAGCTATCTGGGCACTTAGGATCAAGTCCGGTTTACTCCGAACATGATATGGCTACCTCTCGTTTGCATCTGTTTGCTTCTCTAGTCTTGTTTCAAACTCCAGATTCCTAAAAGACAAGCATATATAAAAACAAGTAACCTATAGCCTAATCTTGTAAGTTTATCTGACCACTAAGCTTCATGTTTGATTGTTACTTCTCCAAGACTTCACTACCTAAGACTCACTCTTTTAGGATTTCACTTTGCTAAGCATATCAACACTCTTGACTTGCTTGGGCTTACTAGTCACTTGGTAAACTACTCACCCTTGCTAGACATTCAGATACCTTGACCTGCCAGGACCAAGCATCTGGTCACTTTGCCCTCCTTTGACTTTTCTCTTGCGTAATATCTGATTCTCTCTAACCTACTAGGACTTATCTTTGCTAGTCATTCGATCACTCTTGACCATACTAGATTTTTGCCTAACATCCGATTCTCATTAACCTGCTAGATCTTTCCTTTGCTAGTAATCTAATTAACCTTGACCTAAATAAACTTCTCTTTACTAGTTATCTGGTTAAACTTAACTTGACTAAACTTCTTTTTGTTAGTCATCTGATCAACCCTAACCTAAATAGGCTGCTCACTTCAAACATCAGGTCTTATTTGGATCAACCCTTGATCAAACGTGACCAGATAGAGATGTATTGTCAAATATTGAAACCATAAAGCCTAATTGCACCAACATGAGTAACTCACTACAAAAATATACTAATTTAGCGACAAATTTAGCGAAAAAAATTTGTCACAAATTAGCAATGATATGTGTAACAAAAAGAAAGTAATCATGGATAATTAGCAATGAAATTTGTGACAAAAAATATTTGTCCCTAAATTAGCATAAATATATTTCATTGTAAAATTCATCACTAAAATTATATTTGTCATAAAAATCATTGCAAATTGGCGATGAATTTTAGGTTCATTGCCAGAATTTGTTGCCAAATTTAATGATCTTTACCAAATTTAAAAATCGATTGGGTTGTCAAATTTGGCATGAATATAGAAATCATTGACAAATTTAAAGATCTTCGCCAAATTTAAAAATCTTTAACAAATTTAAAAATCGGTCGGGATCTCAAATTTGGTAACGAATCCAAAATTCATCGCCAAATTAGAAATGAATCCAAAATTCATCGCCAATTTAGCGATGAATCTAGATACGTGACCAAAATAACGACGAACTTGGCGACGAATATTATTTCATTGTCAAAAAACCATAACTAAACCCTTCGGCCCCTAAAACTCTCAATCCTCCTATCCCCAAGATCCCCCCTAACTTGGTGACAGCGATGACAATGAATGAGAGCTTGGAAAGGTGTCGTGGTAAGATTCCTCCCCTCTCATTTTCCCTTTCCTCACTGGCTGGATTTGGCTGCGATGAGGTTTGGAGATCAGCAGTCATGGTCGTGAGGTATGGCGGCCACCAGCCATGATCTCGGGTGCTGGCTCAAGTTGGCTGCGAGGAAGCTAGCTGGCTGTTGAGGCTAGCGTGTTATCGGTTATTGAGGCTAGCCGACTGCTAGGCGAATTTCATAGTCAGTTGCTGAGCTGAGGCTGGCCGACCGTTAAGGTGAGGCTGGTCGGCCGATGAGGGTTGTCGACCACTAAGCATTTTGGCACACCGACTATGTTCTTGGAGATGGAATTTTATCAAATATTTCATGTTTGTGTTAAATTGTGAACCATGCTTTAATCTTTCAAGAATTGCATTGTTATTAGACAAATTTAAGAAAAAAAAATTATTGCCCTAGTGCTTTGTTTGTTTTTCAGAAACCACTTGGTTAAATTAGGATGTGTTAATTTTGCTACCAACACACACACATACACATATGATTTCAACATAATATTTGGTAATGTTATTTGTGCAAGTCTTCTATTTGGTGTGGACTTTAAGCATTTGAAGACATTCATCTTTGGTGACATGCCTTAGGTATATTTACAACAATTGTTATTGTTGGACGAAAGGCTCCTTTTCGGAGAGTTAACAAAAATTAAATTGAAATTATAGAAATTTCAACTTAGCTGTTGAGTGACCCAAGCTACCTTTTATACAAAATGCAGACTCCCGAGCTGGAATTTCCGACCTAGAATTCCTGACCCGGACTCCCGAGCTGAATCTTCCGACCTGGACTCTCGAGCTGAATCTCCCAACCTAGAATTCTCGAGCTAGAATTCCCGAGCAGAATTTCCCGAGTTGGTTTTCCCGACCTGGTTTTCCCGAACCGGAGAGGAAGGGTTGCTGAGGTCTGCAGAATGCAGTTTCCTTAAAACAGATTTGTCATCCTCCGAATGTGCTTCGAGGTCCCGATGGACGTCTGTTCCTTAGGATACAACAGCGGGACCACGGGCACAATGAAGCACTGGTTGCTCATGGCAAATTGAAGAAGTACCTAAACGCCATTAGGGAAAATCGGAAGGAGGTGGAAGACAATTGTTGCTCTTTTTCTCTGTTCCTTTTGCTCTCGGTCACAGCCTTTATATATAGGGCCAAGACCCCCACAGCAATCAATGACCGAATTAACGTTATTTACTGTTAATTAACCATCCGGGGGTTACTAATTTTGTATTAATCAATAGTCAATGCATCCGTTACATTTGAGCAAAAACAATTTCGCAAGTGGCAAAACATTGGTTTATTCACTTGGATAAATTTTGCCCTTACCAGTCGAGCATTCGACGCATGCAAGTCGTGAACACGCACGAGTCTACTTAGTTCAGTACAAATTCGGGTCCTGGATTTGCACCCCCCTACACACTCACGCGTGAGAGAGAGTCTCTCCCCATGCATTTGTTCACAACTAACATGTTTGTGAAACAATATAAATAAACCAATATGCCTTGAAACTTCCAATGTGGGACTAAAGTTCCATTCACAATGGAGTCTCTTTATTCTCCACCTCCCTTTCCATTCACTTGAAACTCCCAATGTGGGACTAAAGTCTCATTCACAATGGAGCCTCTTTATTTCCCTTTCCATTTACTTATATCCAACAATCCCCACATGAATGGAATCAGGGTATGTGATAGCATTCAGCAGTTGAATCCAGTATAGGACAAGTTGGTTTCATTCTTTGAACCTTCCCTTGTGAAGATCTGTTTGCTTACTAGCTGACAGTAGACATGATGTCCTTGAACTGTGTTGCCGTTCGTGTAAGCATTGACACATCTCACCCAGGACTCTCCCTGATACACCTCAGTTCTCATGAGTGTGTCATTCTTGGCCATGAACACACCTGATTCTATGAGAAGTTCTAAGAATTGTGTCTTCAATTCTCTTCGAAGCGGCCCCACTTCTTTTTCACATAGGTGATTTCTTAAGAGTTTTTCACATAATTCTATTGAATCATTAAAAGCCGCATGCTTAACCTCCATCCTTCACTGTTTCAATGGGTCGTTCTCTCACAGTGAACAACTTTGTTAGTACAATTAGGTTGTCCCTTTGAACCTAGTTCTTGGGATCTCCAGTCTGTATAGGTTGGGTTTCCTTTGCACTAACATTTTCTACCGGCATCAAACCCATCCTTCTTGATGAGCTTACAACTAACTCTCAATATAACCCTTTGGTTAGCGGATCCACTAAGTTATCCTTTGACATTACATAGTCAACAGTGATAACTCCAGTTGAGAGTAGTTGTCTAATGATATTGTGTCTCTGACGTATATGTCTAGACTTATCATTATACAGATGACATTGTGCCCGGCCAATTGCCGATTGACTATCACAATGTATGCAGATTGCCGGCGCGGGTTTCAACCATCTCGGTATATCTTCTAAGAATTGTCGTAGTCATTCAGTCTCTTCACCACATTTGTCAAGAGCTATAGACTTAGACTCCATCATGGATCTGTTTATTATGGTTTACTTAGAATATTTTCATGAAATGGCTGCATTTCCCAGATTGAACACACATCCACTCGTAGACTTCGAGTCTTTTATATTAGATATCCAACTCGCATCGCGGCATCCTTCGATAACAGCAGGATATTTCATATAGTGCAGTCCGTTTCCAAGAGTATATCTCAAGTACCTCAGTACTCTTGTATCTCTTTCCAGTGCTCAACACCGAGATTACTTGTGTATCTACTCAGTTTGCTTACTGCGTAGGCTAAGTCTGGTCTTGTACAATTCATCAAGTACATCAGACTTCCAATCACCCGAGCGTACTCTACCTAAGAGATACTTTCTCCTCGATTTTTCGATAGATGTTGGCTTGTGTCTATCGGCGTTCGTGCCAACGTAGTATCACCATTGGTAAATTTCTCAAGAATCTTGTCCACGTAATGAGACTGATTAAGAACAAGTCCTTCAGCTGTTCTAAGAATTTTGATTCCTAGAATCACATCAGCTAAGCCCATATCTTTCATGTCAAATCTTGAGTTCAACATGTCTTTCGTGGATTTAGTTATCTTATCATTACTCCCAATGATAAGTATTTCATCTACATATAAGCACAAGATGACAAAGTCATCTTCTGTAGCTTTCGTGTAGACACATTTATCACATTCATTGAGTTTGAATCCACCTTCTCGCATGACATTATCAAATTTCTCATGCCACTGCTTCGGAGCTTGTTTCAAACTATATAAAGACTTCACCAATTTGCAAACCTGGTTATTCTGTCTTGGCACAGAAAACCCCTCAGGTTGCTCCATGTAAATTTTCTCTTCTAAATCTCCATTTAGAAAAGCTGTCTTTATATTCATCTGATATATTTTCAGGTTCCATAGAGCAGTAATAGCCACCAATATTCTAATGGAAGTTATTCTCGACACCGGAGAATACGTATCAAAGTAATCAAGGTCTTTTCGTTGTCGATAACCTTAAATTACCAATCTAGCCTTATACTTGTCAATTGTGTCATCTGATTTTATTTTTTTCTTGAAAATCTACTTACAACTTAATGGTTTATGCCCCGGAGGAAGGTCCACAACCTAATAGTTGTTCAACTGGTTGAAGTGCCATATAGACTTTAAGAAAAGTGTTCGAATCTTGTTTTGTAGACCTGTGCCTCTGCTTTATCATTCATGTATGTCAACTTTAATTTGTGAAGTCTAGTTATCCTGTAAAGTCTAGTTACCTCTCATTTTAGTACTTACAATTTTATTTTCTTCTTATGTGTTAGTTGCCTTCTTTCGGTTGCATTGTATCTATATGCTTTGAATTGTGTTGTCTGCTGGAAATATATAAACCATGTGTTCTTATTGCATATGTTATTTCTGGACTTGTGGTGGAGGTATCTCAATTCGTTTTTTATAATCTTGAAGCTTTCCTGACATGAGAAAAGGAAAGAAAATCAATTTGTTTAGCAGCTAGAAAATTGTAAAATTTGATGTCTTTACTTGGTGGGTTGTCAATATCCTTGGTTTGGTGTCTTTGCTTGGTGAATGGTTGTGCATTCGACGCAAGCTACAAGAAATTCCCATCGCATGACTATGTTCAAGTAAGCAATATATTGTTGATCCTATTTGGTCAATTGTATTATTGCATCCGAAGATTTATGCATCTTTTTCTAGATCAATAATAGTTCTAGCTATTGGCTATTGGCAACATTTTCTGGAAAAGGAAATATTTGGAGGTTCTGGGCACCTTGTTTCTCAATCCCTAAAGGGTATAAATCAGAAATTGATGGTCAGAATTTGACAATTGCAATGTATAACTTAGGGTCCTTATATGAAGGAACCTCCGATACCAAGTACATATCGGGCTCACAATTTTATTATAGATGTAGATGATCTAACCAAGGTTGTCAGGATCTGCTGCCAATGAAGACGGTGAGGGATTCATAGTGATCCCAACATAGGTTCATAATTTTAAACAATTTTATACTTAAACAATAATATATTTGTATTTACAATTTATTAAGAACATTTCAAATTTTGCATCATTATAGTAGTGTGAAGGATAATTAGAATAATTCATATCCTAAAAACATGAACGATGCAATATATTTGATAATGGGTTGCATTTGCATATAACAAGTAGTACAATTTATAAGATGAATGACAATGGAAAAAACAAAACTATTCTCCTTGGAAGTTAAAAGTGAGAGTTTTCTCAGAATATACACACCATGAAAAAGTGCTCTAATTTGAACATCAAGCTTTATAATATGAATATCCATCGTGAAGAGTGGAAACGTAGAAGTAGAACAAGAGCCTCATCATCTACACGCTATCTGGTATAATCAAGATTGGTGGGGCATAAATTCCTACACCCTATGTAAAAGTCTTTCTCCTCCTCCCCAACCTCTTGTCTTCTCAGTCATTATAATTTATCTCTTCCGTGTTGATCTTAGGACGGGCTAGTGAGGATGCTGGAGGCAAGTGTTTCGCCTTTTGCCACAAGGAATGGAGCATAAAGTCTTAGAGCATTTTGCAGAAGAAACAATGGATGGAAGGGTGTGGTAAGTTGAGCTTTGCTTGTTTTTCGAGTATCGATAATTGTAAATATATGGATATATTCAAAGTTTATACATGATTCACATGGTGCAAAGTAATGAGATGACTTTAATGCATGGCATGGTTTTGCTGCTTGTGTACTTAATTCTGAATCTCTATTATTTAAGGTGGCAAAAGACAATTCGCTCGTCTTCAGTGGCCCCGCCAACCTATTCTGGAGTTAACACAGAGGAGGTAAATCATGAAAATTACTAGCTCAGACAGTGACTAACGCATAAGAGAGGACAGACATCTTACTTCACCAGGATTTAACCCTAAATTTTATAGTGGCAACACATCATACCCTAGCTATGAGTTTATCTAGTGGAGACTAAATCTATGTTATTGAAGCTTAATAGGCCAGAGAAGCAGGATTCTATAGCATAATTGTCATCAAGAACTTACCATGTGGACTGAATCTATGTTATTCAAGCTCAATATGTAAGAGAACCAGGATTCTATAGTATAATTATCATCAAGAACTTCGTGTCTTGATTCAGTTGTCACAGTTTATAGGTTAATTACAACTACTCTTTTCTTTGAAATTGAGTAGTGTGTCTTGATTATTTCATGGAAGAGCAAATTTCATTATTAAACTTTCTATGTATGATCCATATAGTGTTCTTCATGATGCTGTCCTTAAACTATAACAACAGTGTTGCATTTTAACATGTAATTGTGTCATATGTTACATAATGAAACTTAAATTCTAAATCTTGTCAATTGTGTTGTTTTCAAGGAGGTTTCTTTACGACTATATATATATTTATTTCAGTTGGCAAGATTAATTATTTTCTACAGCTCCTACAACCACAAGGGTTTTACCTGAAGAATATGTTGAGAGAGTGAAACAAGTTCATGAAGTTGGTGGTTATGGATCCAAAAGGTATGCTATTTTTTCTTCTTGCATATCCTCTAATTGTTTACAAGGTTTTTCCTTTTCCAGTTATGAATATGATGAAAAAGAGATGAAACGGACAAAAATTTGATTCAGACACACTACAGTTTCCACAAGAATGTTATACATGCTTGCTCAGAAGGTGCTTATATCAGCTTTTTAATGCTTTTACTCACTACTTGTTAAAATTCTTTAGATATGCCAAAGCTCCGTTTCAAACCAACGTATAATCCATATGTTGAACCAACATGGAAATCTTTAGGTTCCAAATTATGTTCACAAATTGTTGATACACTTTTGATAGCTATTGTATGAGTGCAGCTACCTCAACAAATATTTGAAGTAAGAAAATAAGATTAAGTATATCTCATTTGTGAAGGCATACTTACATGTGGTATGCGTGAAGAAGATAATAAATTGTCAAAACATATTATTTTTTGTGTTGTATTCAGAGATTCCTTGATATTCTTTTTTGGGTTGTTTATAGAGATTTATGAATACTCTTTGGGTGAAGTTGTTCAAACATATCTTTTGTGAATATTTTTTTGGATTGTATTTAGTAGATATTTATACAATTTTGATGGTTAAAAATATTTTATTCAATTAAAATTATGTTACAGTAAAATATGATTAATTATTTCTATAATATAAATAAATTGTGACGTTAAATATGTTATATACTATGAAGAAGTAATATAATAAAAAATTATCAAGTCATATAAATATATTTCGTCAATCAATATAATTTATAAAGTCATATATGATTATCTTTTTGGTATTTTTTTAGGATTGATGAAGTATTTTTTTCTTTGAAATTGACTCATTTATTTTTAGGATGAAATAATAAATCGATTTTTTTATTTCACATGTGTACATCAATAATTATCCATTTATTACTTCATTAAATTTTAGAAGTCTATCCAGATCTACTTCATTAAATTTTTGAAGTCTATCCAGATTTATTTATTACTAGCTTCATTAAATTTTAGAAGTCTAGTCACGTAGTGGGTACACTTTTTTCTCTTTTTTTTTGACCTTTAAAATTTTATTTTTAGAGTATGCCAAAGCCTCTCCTGCTCCGTGATGTCAAAAATTTATTACCCTTGTAATTGGATGATCCTCAATGTAGTATTTTTCTTCACAGTCTCGTAGTTCTACTCTTTTTCTTCTATCCAAGAAGAGAAACTTTGTTGATCTTTGTCTCTCCATGTGACCTTCAATATCTTCCATAAATCTTGTGAAAAAAAATGATGGGCTCTATTTGAAAATTCCAATAATCGTAATCTTCACCATTAAATATGAAATCTGATTTGCTGTGTATTAAAAAACATAGTTTGGATTTGATAGAGTATCTTTTCCGATAATAGCTCTAATACCAAATTTGTCAAGGATAGAAGAAATAGGAAGGCAATTCAAATTTGTTTTTATAACTTTTGAAACTTTTTCATTATGCTATTAGACATGCTATATTAATTTATAGAAAAACATTTCGGAATTACATTGATGCATAGAAAATATAAATTAAACCAAAATTTTAACTAAAGATTAAACCTTGGACTACTTAGGTAAAGATAAATTAATACTCGACTAAACTTTGACTAATATGAAACAAAAACACAATTAATTACCATTTATTAGAGGCACGGTATGCTTTTTGCTTATTCATCTCGCTCACCAGTGCCCTCGTGATCTCCACGGACAGCTCCGCGTTCTGGCCGGCGAACGCCTCAAATTCTTGCGAGAACAGCACCTCCTCCGCCTGCTCCACCACCACCCGCATCGCCCCCTCCTTCAACTCCACGCTGGAGCCTCGCTGAGCCGCGACCAGCACGTCGAGTGCATTGCCGGCGCGGAGGTCTGCTAGAACCCACCGTTCACAGGACTTCCGCAGGAAGGGGATGTCGTACTTGTCAGCCGCGCTGTACAGGGAGAGGACGGTCGAGAAGAGTTCCTGCTCCACTGGCGGTAGCTCGCCGGAGTAGAGGAACTCGAGCAGGGGCTGCAGCTCGAGGTGCGTGAGCTCTGGGAGAGAGACGATGCCGTCTGCAGGAGCGGCCTTGCAGTCGTCGGCGAGCAGCATGGTCTTGAAGATTTCGGATCTAGAAGCCTGCGACGAGTTCAATTTGACGTGAAATCAATGCGAATGCACAAATCCCAAAAGATATTCATGCGAATGCACAAAACCATGCATCGCACCAGCACTGCTCGATGGGCCGGAACTGGCTGGCCGTCGCCGCCGGCCTTCACCAAAATGTCTGTGTGCAACCCTTTTGACAGCGCCGCTAACCCATCAAGAAAAGCCACCTTCTCCTTCGCCTCCTTCTCCCTCCCTTGCATCTCCTTCAACTTCTGGAGTGCATGCCGAATCCCCTGCACAGCACCAGAATCTGATATTCATCTTTTATTCATTCCATAATTAAATGAGGGGGAACGTCTGCATGCCTTGGGTGGCAGGGAATTGGAGCCGTGAGACATGGCGGCGTCGGCGGTGGCTTTGCGGTGGGCATCGCCGTCGAGATCATTGAAGAAGGTCATTATGCTCTTTGCGCCGTCGTAGCAGGCGTCGCAGATGGCGTTCCGCGGTTTCATGTAGTACTCCACCCCGGTCCTACAGATGCAGCAGTCCATCGTCGCTTTTGTGGAAAAAAAAAACAAACCCTCGCCTGAGCGTCCCCGTCCCACAAAGAGATAAATCACAAAACCCAAGATTTTAATGACAATCTATTTATCCTTTACCATTTCAGCTTTGCTCGGAAGATAAAAAATTATCTAGATAAATTTTTTATAACGATGAGTTGTACCACCGCATTATAAAAAAAACCCCTAAGGAAATCTAGGTTTTCATCCCAAACATGGATTATTAAAAAGGCATTATGATTATTAATAAGGTATTTTTAAATATATATATATATATATATGTTAAAATTATATAAAATTAATCAAATCTCATTTTAATATGATCAAAAATCATATAAAAGTATTGATCTAATATATATATATATATATATATATATATATATATATATATATATATATATATATATATATATATATAGTAGTTATATAAAATTGCTATACTAATATAGTAATCATTTAATAGTTACTGTAATAGTTTTGATACGATTTCACGCTAAAATAATATTAACTAAATTAATTTTTAAAAATCATATAAAAATATTCTATATATAATATTTTTGATAAATTAAATTAAAAAATAATTTCTTTTAACACTAGTTACTATGTATATAATATTATATATTATAGCAAATACTTTGTAATTATAATAATATTGAGATAAGAGTAATTTGAAGATAAAATATATATAATGAATACTATTTAAATTTTTGTTTAGAAAAAACTGTGCTCTTTTAAAAATGCTTTTTAAATTTTTAAGGGTGAATGTGTTTTGTTTATTTGGGAGATCTAAGAGGAATATAAAAACGATGGAAAGATTTTCACAATGATTTTTTCTCTTATTTATTTTTTTAAATGAATAAATTATTTTTTTTCTGTTGTTTAGGGTATCTCTAATGCAGTGACGGATCTAGGATTATAAGTTCGAGGAGGCCAACGTAAATAATTATTATAATAACAATCAAGAAAATAATTATTATAATAATATTTTCTCTAATCTTTCAAAGATAATGTATATTGAGTTAAATTTTTTAAAAAAATATTTTTTTTAAATTTAATCATTTAAGGGATTTGAACCCTAGATGTATGCTAATAAAAATTGCACTTACCATTAAATCCACTACAAATATAAACTTATAAAGGAGTCAAATTATATATATACTAAGAAAATAAAAATTGCTATACTAAAAAAATAAAAATTTCTATATAAAAATAATATTATTAAAAATTTGGGGGTAGGTCATGGTCCTCCCGGGTCCCCATATAAATTCGCCCCTGCTCTAATGGTTAAATCTCTAAAGGAGATTTTTTATAACATCAAAAAGGCAAAAATCTATTAAAGCATATCCAATGGTTAAAGCTATCTAATTTTTTTTTTTTGTAATTTTTAATATGTCACTGAATATCACATCACAAACATAAAAACTTAGTTTTCTCTATACAACAAAAAAAAATTCTATGCAACTTTATAATTTAATTTAATTTATAATTTTTATTTAATATTTTAAATAATTATGATCTTTAATTTAATTTATCTATAAATTTTAATTAATAAATTAATTAATATGATTTTTAAAATTTATAATTTCATTTAATATTTAATTACCTTATAAAATTTAATTTAATTATAGTTATTTATATATTTTTAATTTACCAAATATATTTATTATGAAAAACTTTAATCATTACTATTTATTAATGAAATAAAATATTATAATTAATTTCTTTAAATTCACTTTTTAATTATTTTGAAAGGTTAAATATGTAATATTATTGCATAATTTTTTATTAGCTTCACCTCCCAGATAAAAAAGCAGGTTTGAAAATACAAACCTTTTCGCACTAAATACCTCAAACCTCACACCCATAATGATTTGAGCTTTTTTACTCAACTTTTTTATTTCAAACTTCTTTAAAAATCTTGTATTGGAGATGCTCATAGGACCAAAGAATTTATGAATTAGTCAGTGAATTAGTTTTTTGATCCTGTCGATAAGCAAAGATCGATTCTTACCCGGCTGACTCAGTCTAACCAAGACAACCCGGTCTGTTGCAGCCCGGGGGTCGGACTTGGGCTCAAGTCACTCGGCTCGGACCAAAATGGGGCTCACAAGATGGTGGTGATGGTTGCAAATGGCAGCAATCCCCTCTTTGGAGCCCCAAGGGGGGTTTATATAGGGGAGGGGAAACACTCTGCCTTGTCAGAACTGTCATGTCTCATTAAGGAATGGTCAGATGGTAGACTGAACTAATGGCAGCCTTAGCTGCTCTGTGAGACTGCCACAGCCGTCTGACAGTCTGTCTAGGTTGTCCCCTCTGACCCCCATTAATGTTGGCGGCTCTGTCAGGTCATGATTATGTCAAAAGTCCTCTTCTGACAATGGAGAGATTTGGATGATCTTTACTGCTGCTGCGACCCTTCACTCACTCTGGGTCGGCTACCCTGGTTCTATTACCCTGGGTCGGCCACCCTGGGTCTGTCACTTTGGGTCGGCCACTCTGGGTCGGCCACTCTGTCACTCTGGGTCGGCCGCCATGTCACCCTGTCACTCTGGGTCGGCTACCCTGTCACTCTGGGTCGGCTACCCTGTCACCCTGGGTCGACCACTTTGTCACTCTGGGTCGGCCACCCTGTCACTCTGGGTCGGCCACCCTGGGTCGACCACCCTGTCACTCTGGGTCGGCCACTCTGGGTCGGCCACACTGGCTCTCTGGGTCGGCCACCCTGGGTCGGCCACCCTGTCACTCTGGGTCGGCCACCCTGGCTCTCTGGGTCGACCACCCTGGCTCTCTAGGTCGGTCACTCTGGGTCGGCCACTCTGGGTCGGCCACCCTGTCACTCTGGGTCGGCCACCCTGGGTCGCCCACCCTATCACTCTGGGTCGGCCACTCTGGGTCGGCCACCCTGGGTCGGCTACCCTGTCACTCTGGGTCGGCCACCTTGGCTCTCTGGGTCGGCCACTCTGTCACTCTGGGTCGGCCACTCTGGGCCGGCCACCCTGTCACTCTGGGTCGGCCACCCTGGCACTCTGGGTCGGCCACTCTGGGTCGGCTACCCTGTCACTCTGGGTCCGGCCACCCTAGCACTCTGGGTCAGCCACTCTGGCCGGGAGACCCAGCCTGGAAGGCCTATTGCTTACCGAACACTCATGAAGAGATCTGACAAAACGCTTCTGTTTTATCCCGACCAAACTTTCCCGACCGATGATCCCCGACCGCTAAAGTTCTCGGCGGGGAACGTCTGCTCGGGTGCCACTGATTGGGCCCATCTCAAGTTGCTTCAAATCCTGATCCTCTTAGCCAGATTAGTATCTAGCGCACTAATCCGATACTGAACCCGACCCATTTCGTCTGACCCAGACCCAATCCGACTGGGCTCCTAATTGACTCCAAAAACTTACTCGACCGGATCACAAGCCTCCCCTTCAAGTCTAGTCGAAGGTGGCGTCAAATCCGACTGACTAGGCTGCTTGCCTGGTCGGATAAACCCTACTTTCGCACGCCTGACCCTCATTACGGCCTTAAGATCTTTATCTTTAAATGCCGAGTCCCCTGTCAAGTCAGCCATCAATGCATCTGTCACGCGTTTATCTCCCCGGATCACATATCTCCCCTTCAAGTCTAGTTGAAGAAGGCGCGAGTCTGACTGACTAGACTAAATTTAGTGGTTTGACTTATTCCACCCGTACTTTCCATCCTGGAATAAGGTTGGAATGGATCTCCTTTGATAGAAGAACAACCAATCAGAAGTTATGGGTTGGATTTTACCAAGTTAATCAGGATTTCATCCCTCGGAATGTCACCGCTAGAGTATTTAGTTATGTCACGCGAGCAATTGGATCGTGTTGGATGAGTGACAGATCTGTGTATAGCAAACAACTAAGCATTTTTGTCGAACCAAGCAAATGGTTGCGGGTGCCACGCATGTGGCATAGTGCCGAGTAAACGACTGAGCAATGGCTGAGTAGGCAAGCAACTGAGTAGAGTGACTAATTGCCTGGCAAGTGGCAAAGCCGAATGACGGAGTGCCGAGCAGATGGTATAGCAGAGTGGCTGAGTAACTGAGTGTCGAGCAAAGCTGCTGAGTGGCTAAGTGTCAAGATGATGTTTCAATTCATGCCGACTGCTGGGCTTCATGTAGAGCTGGTCTATCATTTATAGCCGAGCTCACTCTTGCTTAGCAGCATGGATTAAATGCTGAGCAACATTAATCTTTCATGCTGAGTCACCCAGCAACAAACTCTTGCCGAACATCATTCCTTGGCTAAGCAGCTTGATTAGTTGCCGAGTTATATTAGGATTGCTAAGCAACTTGTAATTTGTCTGAGCTGTAGCTTGATTAATTTTATTGCCAAGCTTTTCATTTGCCTGACCGGGATAGGATTTGCTGGATAAAACTAACACCAATTTGTCTGAGCTACTCATCCATCTATCGCTGAGCCGGTCTTATTGGTTCGCTATTCTTATTTGTCCGCGTCGTATTCTATGCCCGAGCTGCTCTCCAATTAATGCTGAGCAAGCAAGACTTGTTCTCGAGCTACAATATTGCCGAGTTGCCTAAGTGCCGAGCTACTTGATGCATGCCAACTTGCTTTCTTGAAATTGCCGAGCTATTTAAATATTTACTGAGCTAGTTTCATAATTGTTGAGATGCCGGGCTACTCATTCATTTGAGCTAATGATCGAGTTGTTTAATTAATTTGTTGAGTAGCTTGTTTAATGTAGGTTGTCGAGTTGCCGAGCTGTTCAAGCATTGCCGAGCAGAGTGGCTGAGTGCCGAGCAGAGCGGCTGGGTAGTTGAGTGCTGAGCACAGCGGCTGGGTGCCGAACATAACGGCTGAGTGCCGAGCAGAGCGGCTAGGTAGCTGAATGCCGAGTAGAGCGGTTGAGTAGTTGAGTGCCGAGCAGAGCGGCTGAGTAACTGAGGCGTGTGAGCAATCATCTTTATAACTTGCTGAAGAGCATGTGTCTCAATGTCGCTCGGGAGACCTTAATGGAGCGTGGGCAGCCACGCCCGGTCCGCCGGGAGGTCGATGGTTGTAGGTGAGAATGCCCATTTATAACATGCAAAGGCAGGAGTCTGGACACCGCCTAGTTTACTCTGACCGAGCGTGGAACGCCACGCTTGATCGGGCCCGACCGAACGTGGAACGCCACGCCTGATCGGCGGCGAGTCCGGTGGGTGCGTGGGAGCATGCCCACTTGTAACTTGCCTTAGCAAGAGTCTGGACACCGTCTGGCTTACCCTGACCGAGCGTGGAACGCCACGCCCGACCGGGCCCGATCGAACGTGGAACGCCACGCCCGATCGGCGCCGAGTCCGGTGGGTGCGTGGGAGCATGCCCACTTATAACTTGCCTTAGCAAGAGTCTGTACACCGTCTGGCTTACCCTGACCGAGCGTGGAACGCCACGCCCGACTGGGCCCGACCGAACGTGGAACGCCACGCCCGATCGGCGTTGAGTCCGGTGGGTGCGTGGGAGCATGCCCACTTATAACTTGCCTAATTAGCAAGAGTCTGGACACCGTCTGACTTACTGTTGGGACCGGGTGCATGTTGACATGGATGCGAGTTCATAATTTTAAAATTAATTACGTGCAGCGGAAGGTTTTGTTGGTGCAGAATGCACCCAAGTCAAACCTGTGTTTTGATATTGGCAAAAGGGTTCAAAAGTTAAGGGTTAATTGATGTCTAACAAGGTTCTTGAGTGTACAGGAAAAGCCCTAGCGAAGGAATGCTAGGCACTGGCGAAGGACTGCCAGAATGGACAAAGCCCTAGTGAAGGAATACTAGGCACTGGCGAAGGACTGCCAGAATGGAAAAGCCCTAGCGAAGGAATGCTAGGCACTGGCGAAGGACTGCCAGAATGGACAAAGCCCTAGCGAAGGAATGCTAGGCACTGGCGAAGGACTGCCAGAAGAAAAGACCTAGCGAAGGGCTGCTAGGCACCAAGCGAAGGGCAGCTTGGTACCTCAAGACCTGGCGAAGGACTGCTGGGCAAAAGTCCAATTGGAGGAGCCGGTTGGCACCAGGTAAATTCTCCCGAGAGGAGTAGGTGAGGACGCGTTCCCCTTGAGGGAACATTAGGCGTCGGTTCGACCTAGGGCTCCATTTTGGAGACCAAAGTCAGAACCAAGACAGCTAAGGCTGTATAACCTATTATTTTATTGTTTTATTGTGTTTTGGACTAACCCTGGATGCAGGACCGAAGGAACGAGTGTCTGCAGCTCAGAATGCCTCAAAGGAATGAGGCAACCGCTGACCAGTCCGGGCGCCCCCATGGTGAACACAAAACACAACAAGACAAGAAAGACTTTGACAGTACATACCCAGGGCGCCCCCGCTGTCCCGGGCGCCCCCATAGCGAACCAACTCAGCCGCGTCTGCGCTACACGCCCAGGGCGCCCCCGCTGTCCCGGGCGCCCCCAGCCAGACTTACCGAGGAGAGCTCAGCGCTGCAGATAAGGCTTTGACCGGTCAATGCGGGCGCCCTGAGTCATCCGGGCGCCCCGGTCAAACCGGATCCCGAGGATAAGGGGATCAGACGGCGACCGAGCAACAACCGGATCTGCTGCCACGTGGGGGGGCGCCCTCGTCGACCAGGGCGCCCCCAGGCCCTATATAAAGGGCCCTCGACCTCCTTCTTCAAATCATCATTCACTGCGACACTTATGCGCTCTTCTGCTTCCGCGACACGCTCCAGAAATCTTCCAACTCGAGCTGACGACGTCCCGCTGCTCCGAAACTTCGATCTACACCGGACGTCGGTAACGAAGAGCTGTATTTAAAGTTTACTAAACTGTTCTTGTTATTATCTTTCCTGTAAACTTTTACGAACTTATAGAATTGCCCGCAGAAAACGGTCAACGACCGTGGGCCTTGGAGTAGGAGTCGACCTAGGCTCCGAACCAAGTAAAACGACCGTGTTAGCGTTGTTTTTGCTCTGTTTTATTCCGCTGCGCACTTACTCTTTTTAAATCCGAACGAATTGCGACATTCACCCCCCCTCTCTCGCATTTCTCGATCCAACAAGTGGTATCAGAGCGGGGAATTCAAACTTGGTGCAACCACCAGTTTGAAAATTTTTCGGATTTCTTTCGTTTTTCTCTCTCATTTTTTTTTAAATTTTCGTTCGAATTTTTCTTTCAAGGTTGGTGCAACACCCCTTGAAATTATTTTTATTTCTTTTCTTCCCGCACTACTAATCCAAGACCAAGTCTTGGAATATTCTTGTTTTTTTTATTTCAGAACGAATGGCCATCCAAGAAGGCTTTAGCACCGCCAGACCTCCACTTTTCAGTGGAGAAGACTTTCCTTACTGGAAAAGTCGAATGGAGGTCCACCTGAAAACCCAGGTGGATATATGGATAATCATCCAGTCTGGACTGATGATTCCCACAAATGCTGATGGCGTACCACAAAACTACTCAGAGTGGGACACTGCCCTCAAACGGAAAATTGAAGCTGACGCCAAGACAACTCAGACTCTTCAATGCGGACTGACAAAAGAGGAGCTGAACCGCGTAGGCCCATTCAACAGTGCCAAGGAGCTATGGGCTAAACTGATCGAGCTCCACGAAGGAACTTCAGATACAAGGATCAGCAAACGGGACCTGCTACTGAACAAGCTCTTCACGATCAAAATGGCAGATAACGAGACAGCAGCCCAGCTCCATGCCAGAATCCAGGAATTGATGAACGGTCTTCACGCAATAGGTCACCAGGTTCAAAACCGTGATCTTATAAGGTATGCCTTAAACGCGTTCCCTAGGACCACCTTGTGGGCATCTATGGTAGATGCATACAAGGTCTCTAGAGATCTTTCAAAAATTAAGTTAGATGAGTTATTCTCTGAACTTGAACTACATGAACAAACTAACTGCAATTTGGCCGAGAAAAGTATAGCTTTCTTTGCAGGGAAAACAGGAAGAATGACTAAGAAGAAAACTCAAGTTGAACCCGAGTCTACCTCAGATTCAGAAACAGAAGATCAAGAAGAAGATCAATCTGAACTGGTCCGGCTAGCTCGAAGCTACTACAAAAAGTTGAAGAACCAAACCAACACACGGAGAACAAGCCGAAGAAAGGATGAACCAGCTGAACCAGCAACTGACAAACACAAGCCCAACGTAACCTGCTACGAATGCAAGAAGAAGGGCCACTACAAGACTGAGTGTCCAAGTCTAAAGGAGTCCAAAAAGACCAGAAAGAAGAAGGCACTCCAAGCAACCTGGGACGAGTCTTCCTCAGAAGAAGAAGAAGAAGCACCCCAGTCCAATCTTCTAGCCCTGACCGCTTCGGATCAAATCGAGACTGACTCAGACTCAGACCGGGACGACGGCAAGCTGACATTTTCCGACGACGGCGAAATAAGGGTAACGGGTTTTTCGAAATTACAATTGAATTCGCTTATTTCCTATCTATCCCGAGATTTGGCGAAAGCCAAACTCCGAATCGAGTCCCTCAGACAGGAAGTAAAACTCCTGAAAGAGGGAGCTGATTCTAAATCCTTAACTGAGAAACTTCAGGAAGGAACCCCTGATCAAGTTGAAAAACTTGAATCAGAGAATTCCTCCCTGAAAACTCAAGTTAAGGACTTAAGAACAACTTTAGAACGATTCACTTCTGGTTCCAAGAATCTTGATCTGATTCTGGGAAAACAGAAGTCTGTTCTAAACCGATCCGGACTTGGCTATAGAACCAAATCTCGGCAAAGATCTTACTTTGCTGTACTGAACCAGTCAAGACCTAAGGTTCAGGCATGGGTGCCAAAACGGTGCCTGACTAAACCAACTGGTTCAAATCAATTTTGGATCCCCAAGGACAAGATTCACATCTTGCCTAACCCATACAGAGGCTTTAGTCCAGGGGGAGCCAAAATCAAAACAATTTTTATAATTAGATAATTCTTTAATTGATTGATTGTTTGTTTATTTAATTTTTGCAAATTGCCATGCTTAGATTTAAGGAATACTTAGATTTAAGGACTAGATTACTTGAAACTTGAAAACATAGTATTGGGAGGAGGTGAGATGATAGTACGTTGGGGAAACCAACTCTAATAAGATCAAGTCTACTTGGTCTCTTTAGACTGGTGAAACCAGCCAAAGCTACCGATCCAAGACCCAAGCTAGTTAGACCAGAAAATGACCTAATTTAATTTGAAAATGAAATTTCATTAAAAGGCTTTGTCAAGGAAAGGGTGGATGATCCCATAAGGCTAGGGCCAAAGAAGGCCTTGTGCCTCGCCAAGACCTGGAAGCCAATTTCTGAAATTCAAATTCAAATTATCTTTTGTCAAATTCGAATCTAACTCAAATTTCAAATAATTATAGATTCTAATCTGTTTTCAAAACTTATTTCTTTTTCAAAAATCACTTAATCTATTTTTCAAAATTTCTAAACTTATTTGTTTTCAAATCTGTTTTCAAAACTAAAATAACATTTTCAAAATAAATTAAAATTCCTTTTCAAAATTAATTTTTACCCTCAAACCTGTCTCACAAAAACCTTAAGGTTAACGTGTTTGAAAACCCTAGATTCAGTGAGACAGGAAAATTAAGCTCAAATTAAACCATCTTGCTTACGCCTTCATAATCATGGTCAAACTGTGGTTAACATAGTCAAACTATGATAGTCAAACATGGTCAAACACAGTCAAACGAAGTCAAACAGTCAAACCTGTTCAAAACGTTCAAAAGGCTGCTACCTAGGGCGCCCTGACCGTCCCGGGTGCCCCAAACTGCACAAAGTCAAAGGCTGCTGAAAGCAGTCCATGAGGGCGCCCGTAACCTGTCAGGCGCCCATGACAACACTGCAACATACCAACTCCAGTCAAAGCAGCAAAAGCTGCATTTGACCGACTTGACAAGGGCGCTCGTGACCTGTCGGGCGCCCCTATGCACTTCTGTCCCTCACGCTGATTAAAGCAGCCAAAAGGCTGCATTCAACTACTTTGACCAGGGCGCCCGTGACCTGTCGGGCGCCCCTATCAACAAACCTGTCGTCTACGCCAGTCAAAGCAACAAAAGCTGCAGTTGACCTGCTTTGATCAGGGCGCCCATGACCTCTCGGGCGCCCACAGAACTTTTTCACTGCCCTAGGCAGTCCGTGACCTGTTGAGGGCGCCTGGAACCTCCCGGGCGCCCCCCATAAAACCCTTATAAAAGGGACCCGAGTCTCCTTCTCCTCCCACACCACATCTCACACTTCTTCTTCCCCTTGCCTCATTCTTGTGGATCAAGTGAACCCTAAAGCTTCCCTTGCCTCAACCATGCCTCCAAGGTATAAAATTTACTTTGGGTACTTAAATTTTGTTATTTTTTCCCTTAATTGCAAATTCTATGTCAATCATGCCTCTTCCTATAATCTAAGTTCTTATTCTCAATTTGCTTACTTTCTTCTCAACTAGAAAACGCCGAGCAGTTCAGTCGAACCCCGGTAACGAGCCCAGTCCCGACCCTAGGTTTCCAACCCTAGAACTTTGTAACAAATTCGCCCGAACCACCTACGTTCCGATTAAGACAAGTTACCTTAACCGTCATTTCTTTTCCCAATCCTGTCCAGTCGCAATGTCCGCAATTAACTTCTATAAACTGGATAACCTTGTATTCTGCACACATTCAATCAACAACACCCTATGTGCAGAATTCTATAACAACATAGTTAGGCAAGACCACTTGAGCTTCGTCACTACCGTTCAAGGAATGCCCTTGAACATCACTCCTACCCTACTGAACCGATTTCTGGGACTCCGACCATCTCAGTCCATCTTCTGTTGCTACCCTCCAAGGAACCTGCCTTTCGATGCCCCCTATTCTCATATTGACCTGAACACCTTATACAACTATTTCTTTGGGGAAGCCATGGACCCTGCAGGAGGGCAGTTCCACTCCACTCTACTCCCGATTCAGGACTACGCTCTCTATAGAGTGATTGTCCGTTGCATCCTTCCTCTGTCCACCAGGGACATAGCCACCATGAGACCCTTTCACACCTTTCTCCTCTATGCCCTTATCCACCATCTGGACATAGATATAGGCCTTCACATCTTTCACTATATCCTGCATGCCTCTAGTGTGTCCACTCAGGGACGAGTCCGCACCCCCTTCTGCCATGTCATCACCTGGATCCTCCACCATCACGGCCGAAACATCACTGACGGCGAGATTACCACGATGACCGACTTCGACGAGATAGGATATAGGAACTTTTCCTTAGCCGGTATAGATGTCTCGGGCACCGGGGTTCTGACTTGGAGACGCCGACCAGCCGCACAGGACATTGCAGACGAGGAGGTCGACATTGCCGACTTAGAAGCAGAGTTAGCTCAGCCCGATCCTCCGACACTCTACGAGCGAGTATCCCTTCTCGAGACACAGGTTCAGTCACTCCGGGAGGAATCAGAGGCTTACCACCTTGAGCAGTTGGAAACTAATCAGGGCTACTATACCGAGTATATGAGCGCGTTTGCAGCAGAAAGGGACGAAAGAAACGCCCAGTATGAGGAAATGATGACCATGCTTAGATCCTGGCATCCAGGCTCTCCTAATCAGCCTGGTCCCTCGTCCTAGATGACTTGGACGTGTACCTATTTGACTATCCCTACTGAGTAGGGTTGACTTCTGTGGACTTGTACTAGACTTCTGTTTGACTTATGCTTATCCTAGCTTGGCTTGTTTATTTCTGAATTGATTAAGTTAGGATTATGCTTAGTAGAATAGAATCATTTGTTTTTTTTTATTTTAAATTGATTTTAAAATGTCTTAAATTGATCTTAAAATGTCTTAATTGATTTTAAAATGTCTTCTTTGTTAAAAATGTTTTACTTTGATTTTAAAAATTTTTTACTTAGTTTTATTTCAAAAACTACCCCTTCAAAACTAGGGTTTTCTTCGAAATGGAATTAGCCTAGGCTCTAACCCTAGAACTGCATGCACCTATAGACCTAGAAGCCAGCATCTCACAAGCACCTTAGGGTACCTTGAGTGATAACCTAGAAAGAGTTGAGATGCTTAGGTCTTTGCCTCAATTCAAGATGCTTTAAGTCAGTGCATCGGCAGTAATTGGGGCACTAAATGACCAGCAATCAGGTTAAGTGTTAAGTTTAGACAATCTAACTTGAGCAATGCACTTAACTTGACTAACCCTAGCAAAAACTACTGTTTATAACAGTTAGTAAGTAGCTAATTGGGTTAGACAGGTCCCTAAAAGATTTAACCAGACTTAGGTCCTAGTTTGTTTCAGTACAGCAAATGCTTTATTTAATTATTGCAAATATTTCTTCTGCATTTTTTTTTGATATATGTCAAAGGGGGAGAGGTGGAAAGGAAAGAGGGAACCCAAAAAGTTTTTTTCAAATGTTTTCCTTTATTCAAAAAGTTTAACATCAAAGTTAGAAATTTAAAGCTCAAATTTATTCTGTAAAAATTTCTAACTCTGAATTATTTCTAAGCTTAAAGCTTAATTTTTTGCTTAAAATTTCTAACTCTGAAGTGTTATTAATTTTTGCTCAAAATTATTCTTTGAAAATTTTCTAAGTCTGAAATTTTTCCAAAACTGAAAATTTTCTAAGTCTGAAAATTTTCCAAAACTGAAAATTTTCTAAGTCTGAAATTTTTCCAAAACTGAAAATTTTCTAAGTCTGAAATTTTTCCAAAACTGAAAATTCTAAGTCTGAAGTTTTACCAAAAACTTTCCAAAGTCTGAAATGTTTCTAAAACTGAAAATTTGTCTAAAGTTTTCTAAGCCTTCCAAACTTAGAACATCTTTTCGAAAAACTTAGCAAATTTCCTAACTTATTATCAAAACAAAAATTCTTCTAAGTACTTAACTCACATCACCTATTTTTGAAAAACCTAGGGGGAGATTTCTTCCAGGGGGAGGGAATCTAACTTAGGATTTCATTTTAGCATTTTTTTCCTTAACTTTTTGAACTAGGTTGCTATATATCAAAAAGGGGGAGATTGTTGGTGCAGAATGCACCCAAGTCAAACCTGTGTTTTGATATTGGCAAAAGGGTTCAAAAGTTAAGGGTTAATTGGTGTCTAACAAGGTTCTTGAGTGTACAGGAAAAGCCCTAGCGAAGGAATGCTAGGCACTGTCGAAGGACTGCCAGAATGGACAAAGCCCTAGCGAAGGAATACTAGGCACTGGCGAAGGACTGCCAGAATGGAAAAGCCCTAGCGAAGGAATGCTAGGCACTGGCGAAGGACTGCCAGAATGGACAAAGCCCTAGCGAAGGAATGCTAGGCACTGGCGAAGGACTGCCAGAAGAAAAGACCTAGCGAAGGGCTGTTAGGCACCAAGCGAAGGGCAGCTTGGTACCTCAAGACCTGGCGAAGGACTGCTGGGCAAAAGTCCAACTGGAGGAGCCGGTTGGCACCAGGTAAATTCTCCCGAGAGGAGTAGGTGAGGACGCATTCCCCTTGAGGGAACATTAGGCGTCGGTTCGACCTAGGGCTCCATTTTGGAGACCAAAGTCAGAACCAAGACAGCTAAGGCTGTATAACCTATTATTTTATTGTTTTATTGTGTTTTGGACTAACCCTGGATGCAGGACCGAAGGAACGAGTGTCTGCAGCTCAGAATGCCTCAAAGGAATGAGGCAACCGCTGACCAGTCCGAGCGCCCCCATGGTGAACACAAAACACAACAAGACAAGAAAGACTTCGACAGTACATACCCAGGGCGCCCCCGCTGTCCCGGGCGCCCCCATAGCGAACCAACTCAGCCGCGTCTGCGCTACACGCCCAGGGCGCCCCCGCTGTCCCGGGCGCCCCCAGCCAGACTTACCGAGGAGAGCTCAGCGCTGCAGATAAGGCTTTGACCCGTCAATGCGGGCGCCCTGAGTCATCCGGGCGCCCCGGTCAAACCGGATCCCGAGGATAAGGGGATCAGACGGCGACCGAGCAACAACCGGATCTGCTGCCACGTGGGGGGGCGCCCCCATCGACCAGGGCACCCCCAGGCCCTATATAAAGGGCCCTCGACCTCCTTCTTCAAATCATCAATCACTGCGACACTTATGCGCTCTTCTGCTTCCGCGACACGCTCCAGAAATCTTCCAACTCGAGCTGACGACGTCCCGCTGCTCCGAAACTTCGATCTACACTGGACGTCGGTAACGAAGAGTTGTATTTAAAGTTTACTAAACTGTTCTTGTTATTATCTTTCCTGTAAACTTTTACGAACTTATAGAATTGCTCGCAGAAAACGGTCAACGACCGTGGGCCTTGGAGTAGGAGTCGACCCAGGCTCCGAACCAAGTAAAACGACCGTGTTAGCGTTATTTTTGCTCTGTTTTATTCCGCTGCGCACTTACTCTTTTTAAATCCGAACGAATTGCGACATTCACCCCCCCTCTCTCGCATTTCTCGATCCAACAGGTTTAGCATAAATAATTTCTCAAATTATTTAACCACACATCTAAGCATGCAACCTTATGTTGTGTAGACATGATCATATATTTAAAATTTTGCAGAAACGTAAACTAATTTACATGTTACCTCGCGTAACTCGAAGGAAGGGACGAGATCCAACCGTAGCGTCCCTTGGAAGCTCCGGCTCTATTCGCGTCCACGCCGAGTTTTCTTCGGGATGACATCGCAAAGCCACGAGTTTCGTGCCGACAAGAACTACTAGATTCTCCAAAGGCACGACAAGAATACCAAGAGAGAGATGAAAAACTAACCACCAAACGAAGAACGGAATCAAGATTCCGGGAGGAAGGAAGGAGTCACGCCCGCTTCTTCTTCTTCTTCGGCTTCTTCTTGGTGGTGGAAGCTCACGGCAAAGGAGGAGGGCTCTAGGGCCGGCGGCACTAGAAGAGGGAGAGGGAGAGAAGGAGAGGGAGAGAGGCTAGGCAAGAATCCTTGATCTCTTGGATTAATTTCCAAGCCTTGCCTTTGCACCTTTATATAGTGACCTCTTTATCCCCAAGTCTCCTTTTAACGGAATAAATTTTTCATAAGAAATTTATCTTATAAATTTTCTAGGAATTATTCCGTTATGCCAAGTTTTTATTATAACTTAATTTATAATAAAAACAACCATGTCTCCCCTTTTATTATGGAATAAAATTTTACAAGAAATTTATTATATAAATTTTTTTCTTATCATGGAAAATCAATTCATAATTGATTTTATAAAATAAAATAAACCAATCCATGGTTCATTTTAATTTCCATAAAAAGAATAAATTTCTATAAATTTCTTTATATAAATTTCTTTATATAAATTTCTTTATCATGGTAAATCAATCCGTTATCGATTTTATAAAATAAAATAAACAAATCCAAGGTTTATTTTAATTTCCATGAAAAATAAATCTCTGTATATATATTTCTTTATATATATTTATTTATATAAATTTCTTTATATAAATTTATTTATATAAATTTCTTTATCCATAATTTTATAAAACAAACCACGTGCGGTTTATTTTATAATTTGAACCAAAAAATTCGGTTCTCACCCTTTTAATTTGGCCGGCCAAACAAAGAGGGTGGGGACCCTCTTTGGCCGGCCAAACCCAAGCCCCGACTTTAAAAATTAAACTCATTTAATTCGTTCAATAAGTCTTCAAAAGACTTAGCCATTTTATGCTTCCGATGCGTCTCTAAAAAATTCAGATTCGACTTATCTCTCTTGATCGGAAAATCTAATTTTCAACTCGTTTTAAATCCCTCGGATTACTCGTAGTGCGTGTGACTAAATAGGCTTTAGATTTATGTTGGCCGTCTATAATTCATCAATTATAGAACGATCATGAGTGACACCTAGTAGTACATCATGATCCCCAATTAATCGAAAGATCAACAGTTGACCTCAAAAATTATTCTGAAACCCTTCAGCAGCTCTAATGAATCGTGCCTCATTCCCTTCACCATCTTATACCCAATTGGTTCAGGACATGGTCTATGTGTGTCAGTCCCCACTAGGCTGACTACGTCACACCTAGCCCAAGTAATGTCTTTCTCGTCTAACGGATTCTAATTACTCTCATGTCTTTAAGAGATTCATACTCTGAACATGTCATGCTCTGGCCAGAGGCTTCGAGTAACAATCCGACGATAGGCCTTGGGTATACATCTCCTCGCAAGGAGTGATGAATCCTTTGTAGGCTGTTCAAACATCTTCGGGCACTTCGGCTTATACCCAATCATCCTGGGTCCACACCTCCTTGGAGATGCTTGCTTAAGATGTCAAAGTATAAGTCCTCATGACCAAGATGACTTGAACATCGCAAGTCAAAGGAACATCGCACTTAAGCTGCAGTAAGAACTTCATTGACATGTCTATATGTAGACTACCATATGAAGTTTTACAGCTAGTCACTCCAATGAACTAGTTCCCTTAACTAGCATTCATGTTTATCTCCGGACATCCCAATGTCACCAGCCAGTGAGAATCAGCTGATTAGAAAATAACCCATGCTAGTCTCAACAGAATTGATAGTGTCCATTTTTATCAATTCATCGACTAGGGACAATTTCAATACTTCACAATTGCACATGTAGAGATAATCACTAGTTGTGAATTCATCACAAATTCTCTCATGCTGTGAATTGTATTGCGGACTTTCAGTAAATGAGTTTAAGATCTCAATCAATTATACAAACATGTATACTTAAATAGTGAATATTCATTTATTAAAATAAATGATTACATTCATAAGGCGATTGCCTTAGGACACTTCTCTCACAATACTAACAAACTCCCACTTGGTCTAATGCCAATCGCTACGGTATCCAATACCACAGGCTCTAACATGACCCTCAAACTTGCTTTGAGGCAAGGCTTTAGTTAAAGGATCCGCTACATTCCTTTCAGTGGGAATTTTCTCAATTTGTATATCATTCCTACTTATAATCTCTCTGATCAGATGATAGCGGCGAAGAACATGTTTGGATCGCTGATGAGACCTTGGTTCCTTTGCTTGTGCAATATCTCCATTGTTGTCGCAGTAAACCGACACTGCTTCGTCAATGGTTGGAACCACACCAAGTTCTGAGACAAACTTCTTGATCCAAACTGCTTCCTTTGCTGCTTCCGAAGCTGCAATATATTCCGCTTCCGTGGTAGAATCCGCTACTGTGTCTTGTTTGGAACTTTTCCAACTTATTTCGCCTCCATTCAAAGTAAATACGTATCCAGACTGAGATTTAGAGTCATCCTTATCTGTCTGTCTGGAAACTGGCATCTGTATACCCACGTATTACCATATCTCCTTCTCCATATATTAAGAACACATCCTTAGTTCTTCTTAAGTACTTAAGGATTGTCTTGACAGCCACCCAATGATCCATTCCTGGATCAGACTGGTATCTGCTCGTGATGCTCAGAGCATACGACACATCGGGCCTAGTACATAACATAGCATACATGATAGATCCTATCGCGGATGCATAAGGAATCTTATTCATGCAAATCCTCTCGTCTTCTGTGTGCGGACACATAGACTTTGAAAGGTTGATCCCATGCCTGATGGGAAGGTAACCTTTCTTGGATTCCGACATGCTAAACCTTTTTAGCACTCGGTCTATATATGTAGACTGCGAAAGACCAAGCAACCGTTTTGATCTATCTCTATAGATTCTAATCCCAAGGATATAGGTTGCTTCTCCCAGGTCTTTCATGGAGAAAGTTTTGGACAACCAAATTTTAACCGACTGTAAGACTGATATATCGTTTCCTATAAGTAATATGTCATCGACATATAATACTAGGAATACGACTGCACTCCCACTAACCTTCTTGTATACACAAGGTTCGTCAGGATTTTGTGAGAAATCAAACTCTTTGATTGTCTCATCAAAACGGATGTTCTAGCTCCTGGATGCTTGCTTCAGTCCATATATGGATCGTCGAAGCTTGCATATTTTGGTTTTATCAACCGATGTGAAACCTTCAGGTTGTATCCTCAAGTAGGTTTCCATTAAGGAAAGCTGTTTTCACATCCATTTGCCATATCTCATAATCATAATGAGCTGCTATGGCCAGGAGCATCCGAATGGATATAAGCATAGCTACTGGCGAATAGGTTTCGTCATAATCAATTCCTTGTTTCTGACGATATCCTTTTGCCACTAATCTAGCCTTAAAGGTAACAACATTACCTTCCATGTCGGTTTTCTTCTTGAAAACCCACTTGCACCCTATGGGCTTAATCCCTTCAGGTGGGTTAACCAAGTCCCATACTTGATTTTCGTACATGGAATCCATTTCCGACTTCATGGCTTCAAGCCATTATTCCCTTTCTGAACTTTTCAGAACATCTTCATAACTGATAGGTTGGTCATCGCTTATGAGTAACACGTCGTTCGATTCACTTATGAGAAATCCATATCTCTCTGGAATATTGCGTATCCTATCAGACCTACGAAGAGGTGGTGTTATTTTAGGTTCAACTGATAGCTCATCATTATGAGTTATTGGTTGTGGGTCTAGACTAGGTGTCTCTGTAATGTCTATTGGAGTTTCTTGAAATTCATCAAGTTCAATGCCACTCCCACTGTTTTCTTGTAAAAGAAATTTTTTTTCCAGAAATACAGCATGCCTTGAAACAAACACCTTTTGTTCTAAGGGATGATAGAATTGGTAACCCTTTGTTTCCTTAGGGTATCCAATAAATAGACATTTATCAGACTTAGCATCCAATTTGTCTGATACAGTCCGCTTTACATAAGCAGGACAACCCCATATCTTAAGGTAAGTTAAGTGAGGTTTCTTACTATTCCACGTCTCATATGGAGTAGTAGAGACTACCTTGGTCGGGACTCTGTTTAGCAAGTAAACAGCTGTCTTAAGTGCATAGCCCCAAAAGGATTTTGGAAGAGTTGCATGATTCATCATGGATTAACCATGTCCATCAAGGTTCAGTTACGCCTCTCAGATACACCATTATGCTGTGGTGTATATGGCGGAGTCCATTGAGACAATATCCCATTGTCCCTAAGATAATCTTGAAACTCTTGACTTAAGTATTCACCACCCCGATTGGATCGAAGTATCTTAATACTTTTGCCAAGCTGTTTCTCTACTTCATTTCTGAACTCTTTGAATTTCTCAAAAGCTTCAGATTTGTATTTCATCAAGAACACATACCCGAATCGTGAGTGATCATTGATAAAGGTAATGAAGTAGCTATAGCATCCTTGTGCAAGAGTTGACATTGGTCCACATACATCAGTATGTATTAGACCAAGCAATTCTCCCACTGGATTACCTTTTCTGGAAAAGGGTAATTTGGTCATCTTGCCTTTTAAGCATGATTCGCATGTATCAAATGAACCGGGTTCAAATGATTCCAGAATTCCACATCGGTGTAATTTGGTCATGCGTTTCTTACTTACATGGCCAAGACGACAATGACACGTATAGGAGTCTATTCGATTATCTATTCGAGCACGTTTGTTGCTAACTTCGATATTGAAAACGTCACCGGATAAATCTAACGTATAGATACCATTGCACAAAGTTCCGGTCCCATAAAGAACACCATTTAAAGTTATGTAACAACAATTGTTACTAAAAGTTAAATGATAACCCTTTTCATTCAAGCATGAAATAGATACAATGTTCTTTATTAATGAAGGAACAAAATAGCAATTATCCAATTTTAAGACACGTCCAGTAGGGAGCTTTAGCAAATATGTTCCGATGGCAACAGCAGCAATCATTGCTCCATTTCCAACTCGCAGATTCGCTTCTCCCTTGACGAGTCTTCTTCTATTCCTTAGCCCCTGTATGTCATTACATATATGTGAGCTACACCCAGTATCAAGTACCCAGGTGGTTGAGGAAACAGAGTGACATTCAATAATGAAGATGCCTGAAGAGGATGGGGCATCAGATGCCTTCTTCTTCAAGGACTCAAGATGAACCTTGCAGTTTCTTCGCCAGTGGCCCTCCTTGCCATAATGATGGCAAGTGCCTTTTGGTGCTTTTTCAATCCTTTTGTCCTTAGTTAACTTATTGGTGTCCAAAATGGAACACAAATTCAGAGAAGACATGATCGAGTGATTATCCTAGAAATACAAATTGAGATATGTGAGAAGAATGATAAAGAATGCATCAACATACATTAATTAAATCCTATTTATTTTTCGAATTGAATAACCCTTTTTATCAATTCGGGAGATCGTAGGAACATCTCCAAATAGGTCGATATCCAACCATAGATAAGAACAACCATGGCTGTGGCCATCAAGTTATTCTTGGTTATGAAGGTAGGTAATTATACCGATTACATATCACATATATATAACTATTACTTTATGCTATCAACTAATTGAATGTTTGCATAAATCATTGGGTTGTTAACTCATTAACAAGTATGCAACATTATACATAGCACCCAACTACACCTCTCTTTACATCGACCTTGGCTGTGGCACAACAAATCGATGCTCCAAGCTTAAGGCTGACCCATTAATCAAGAAATAGTTTTAATATGGTTGGAGCTCATTCAACCGTTTAGTCAGGCTTGGATGTGTCCAACAACTAAAACTAAGGATTGACCTCTGACTCCAACTATATTAATCATAAACTAATTCCATGGTTTGAACATGTTGAGGTTCAAGCCGGGCATGGATGTGTCCATCAACCCAAACGAGAAACAAAACTCCGGTTCTAACCATATTAATGGAAGGTGTTAGCCTTAATATTTTGTAAGGGGTTTTGGGTCTCATCCTTTCTTTTCTAAGCACATTCATGACATATAATTATGTCATGTACTAACGATTTCCTTAATAAAGTATGTATGTGACTTAATTTATCAAGTCTCATTAATTGAATTAGGAACCGGATTTCCTAATTCTAATTTCATACTTTATTCAAGGAATTATTTTGGGAAACAATTTCCTAAATTGTCATAATCAATTTCGGAAATAATATGTTTAAGACTTTGATTTCTCTAAATCAAATCTTATTAAATTAAGAGACAGATTCCCTTAATTCAACCACATATTATTTTCATGAAAATCTTATTTAAGAAAACTCTATAGGAAACCATTTTCCTAATTAATTTTGGAGACAACAATATGTAAGAGCATCACCTCTTAAATCAAATAAGGAAATTATCATTTGAGAATCACCTCAAAATTTCCAAGATTTGATTACATATTTTATTTATGGATTTATTAATTTCAAGAAATTATTTTCTTTGGGTGGTTCCCGAGGCTCAGATACCCAAAAAAAGAAATTGTTGTAAATCTAATTTGGGACCGCTTCCC
>JAGFNQ010002386.1:0-18619 GCA_024364735.1 Boesenbergia rotunda | reverse complement strand
GAAGTCGGAAATGGATTCCATGTACGAAAATCAAGTATGGGACTTGGTTAACCCACCTGAAGGGATTAAGCCCATAGGGTGCAAGTGGGTTTTCAAGAAGAAAACCGACATGGAAGGTAATGTTGTTACCTTTAAGGCTAGATTAGTGGCAAAGGGATATCGTCAAAAACAAGGAATTGATTATGACGAAACCTATTCGCCAGTAGCTATGCTTAAATCCATTCGGATGCTCCTAGCCATAGCAGCTCATTATGATTATGAGATTTGGCAAATGGATGTGAAAACAGCTTTCCTTAACGGAAACCTGCTTGAGGACGTATACATGATACAGCCTGAAGGTTTCACATCGGTTGATAAAACCAAGGTATGCAAACTTCGACGATCCATATATGGACTGAAGCAAGCATCTAGGAGCTGGAACATCCGTTTTGATGAGACAATCAAAAAGTTTGATTTCTCACAAAATCCTGACGAACCTTGTGTGTACAAGAAGGTTAGTGGGAGTGCAGTCGTATTCCTAGTATTATATGTCGACGACATCTTACTTATAGGAAACGATATTTCAGTCTTACAGACAGTTAAAATTTGGTTATCCAAAACTTTCTCCATGAAAGACCTGGGAGAAGCAACCTATATCCTTGGGATTAGAATCTATAGAGATAGATCAAAACGGTTGCTTGGTCTTTCGCAGTCTACATATATAGACCGAGTGCTAAAAAGGTTTAGCATGTCGGAATCCAAGAAAGGTTACCTTCCCATTAGGCATGGGATCAACCTTTCAAAGTCTATGTGTCCGCGCACAGAAGACGAGAGGATTTGCATGAATAAGATTCCCTATGCATCCGCGATAGGATCTATCATGTATGCTATGTTATGTACTAGGCCTGATGTATCGTATGCTTTGAGCGTCACAAGCAGATACCAGTCGGATCCAGGAATGGATCACTGGGCGGCTGTTAAGACAATCCTTAAGTACTTAAGAAGAACTAAGGATGTGTTCCTAATATATGGAGAAGGAGATATGGTAATACGTGGGTATACAGATGCCAGTTTCCAGACAGATAAGGATGACTCCAAATCGCAGTCTGGATACGTATTTACTTTGAATGGAGGCGCAGTAAGTTGGAAAAGTTCCAAACAAGACACCGTAGCGGATTCCACCACGGAAGCGGAATATATCGCAGCTTCGGAAGCAGCAAAGGAAGCAGTCTGGATCAAGAAGTTCGTCTCTGAACTTGGCGTGGTTCCAACCATTGATGATGCAGTGCCGGTTTACTGCGACAACAATGGAGCTATTGCACAAGCAAAGGAACCAAGGTCTCATCAGCGATCCAAACACGTGCTTCGCCGCTATCATCTGATCAGAGAGATTATAAGTAGGAATGACATACAAATTGAGAGAGTTCCCACTGAAAGGAATATAGCGGATCCTTTAACTAAGGCCTTGCCTCAAAGCAAGTTTGAGGGTCATGTTAGAGCCTGTGGTATTGGATACCGTAGCGATTGGCATTAGGCCAAGTGGGAGTTTGTTAGTGATATGAGAGAAGTGTCCTAAGGCAATCGCCTTATGATTGTAAACATTTATTTCAATAAATGATAATTCACTATTTGAGTATACATGTTTGTGTATTTGATTGGGATCTTAAACTCATCTACTGAATGTCCGCCATACAGTTCACAGCATAAGAGAATTTGTGATGGGATCACAACTAGTGATTATCTCTAAATGTGCAAATGTGAAGTGTTGGAAATATCCCTAGTCGATGAATTGATAAATACGGACATTATCAGTTCTGTTGAGACTAGCATGGGTTATTCTCTATTCAGCTGATTCTCACTGGCTGGTGACATTGGGATGTCCGGAGATAAACATGGATGCTAGTTAAGGGAACTAGTTCATTGGAGTGACTAGCTGTAAGACTTCATATGGGAATCTACATGTAGATATGTCAATGAAGATCTTACTGCGGCTTAAGTGCGATGTTCCTTTGACTTGCGGTGTTCAAGTCATCTTGGTCATAGAGACTTATACTTTGACATCTTAAGCAAGCATCTCCAAGGAGGTGTGGACCCAGGATGATCGGGTATAAGCCGAAGTGCCCGAAGATGTTTGAACAGCCTACAAAGGATTCACCACTCCTTGCGAGGAGATGTATACCCAGGCCTATCGTCGGATTGTTACTCAAAGCCTCTGGCCAGAGCATATCATGTTTAGAGTGAGAGTCTCTAAAATACATGAGAGTAATTAGAAATCCAAAGGACGAGTAAGACATTACTTGGGCTAGGTGTGACGTAGTCAGCCTAGTGGGGACTGACACCATTGACCGTGTCCTGAACCAAGTGTGTATAAGGTGGTGAAGGGAATGGGGCACGATTCATTAGAGCTGCTGAAGGGTTTCAGAATAATTTCTTCTGAGGTCAAACCGTTGATCTTTCGATTAATTGGGGATCATGATGTACTACTAGGTGCCACTCATGATCGTTCTATAATTAGTTAATTATAGACGGCCAACATAAATCGAAAGCCTATTTAGTCACACGCACTACGAGTAATCCGAGGGATTTAAAACGAGTTGAAAATTTGATTTTCCGATCAAGAGAAATAAGTCGAATCTGAGTTAGTCAGAGGCGTAATGGAAGATAAAAGTGGCTAAGTCTTTTGAAGGCTTTTTGGGCGAATTAAATGAGTTTAATTCGCGGCGGTTCGGGTTGGTTTTGGCCGGCCAAAGAGGGTGCCAAAACCCCTTTGGTGGCCGGCCACAATAAGAGGAGAAAACCAATTAATTTTGGTTTAATTAATAAGATAAATCCAGCGCGATTTATTTTATAAATTATGGATAAATAAATTTGTATAAAGAAATTTATATAAATAAATTTATAGAAATTTATTATTTTATGGAAGATTAAAATAATCCATGAATTGGGTTTATTTTAATTTTATAAAATCAATTATGAATTGATTTTTCCATAATAAGAAAGTTTATAAATTTCTTATAAAATTTATTCTATAATTTAAAGAGAAGAGGAATTTGTTTTATTATAAATTGGTTATAATAAAATTTGGTTTAAACGGAATAATTCATAAGAATTTATAGGATAAATTTCTTATGATAATTAATTAGTTTTATTATAAAGTTAGTTATAATAAAATTCATAAGAGAATTTATAGGATAAATTTTCTTATGATAATTAATTTGTTTTATTATAAATTAGTTATAATAAGACTAGGCTTAAACGGAATAAGCAATAAGAAAATTTATAAGATAAATTTCTTATAACTAATTACGTTAATTCCGTTAATTCCGTTAATTCGGTTTAGAGGGAGACTTAGCAAATGAGTTGCTACTATATAAAGGAACCAAAGGCTAGCCCTTATTCCTAATCAAGAGATTAATTATTCTCTCCCTCTCTCTCTCTTAATCTCTTCTCCTCTCCCTCTCCCTCTCTTGCCTAGGGCCGGCGCCCACCCTAGTGGTTTAGGGCCGGCGCACCAAACAACTTCCCCCTTTGAAGTTGGCGTGAGCAATCAAGAAGAAGGAGAACCCGAACAAGAAGAAGAAGAAGCGGATAGCGACTCCTCTCTTCTCGGAATTCGATTCCGTTACTTCATTGGTTAGTTTCCTAATTTCTCTCTTGTTCTTCTAGTTGTGCCTTCCGAGAATCTAGTAGTTCTCGTCGGCACAAAACTCGTGACTTTGCGAAGTCATCCCGAAGAGAACTCGGCGTGGACGCGAATAGAGGCGAAGCTTCCAAGGGACGCTACGGTTGGATCTCGTCCCTTTTCTTCGAGTTACGAAAGTTACAAAGTAAATTAGTTTACTTTTCCGCAAAGTTTTATTTTATGATTATGTCAACACACCATAAGGTTGCATGCTAGATACGAAGTTAAAATAATTTTGGAAATTATTTTATGCAAATTCTTCCGCTGCACGTAAAAATTTTGAATTTTACGAACTCGTATCCTTGTCGACATGCACCCGGTCCCAACACAGACGACGAGGGAGTCTTCCCCCTTGAACTACCCTCCGCTACCTCCTTTCCCTTAGCAGATTTTCTAAAGAGCCGAATGGATCATGATATATGATTTAATGTATTTGGTAAGATTGATCATACGAATAGGTTGAATCAAAACAAGAATTGATCATATATAGGATGAGACCCAATCAAAAGATAGAAGAGGTGAAAAATTGATCATTTGGTTGGAATGGAAGTCCACGGAAACACCAAGTAAGTCACGGCACAATAGCAAGAATAAGAATAAAACTTGGTTAGCTTCCCAAACATATATTCCAAGAACTATTGTGAAAAGAAAACTGAAATCAACACTTACTTAGGCGCCATGGGTGTGTTTGAGCAAAGGAGGAAGAAGCTGGTTCCTCATGGTTGAGAGAGGCACGCTCAATGAAAACTCTCGGACGCAGAGAGTTTGGGGCAAGTGGAGAGCTCGCCGGAAGATACCAGAAGGGATCTTTGCAAAGGTTCGCACGCGCGTGAAGAAGGTGTTGGGACCGGGTGCATGTCGACAAGGATACGAGTTCGTAAAATTCAAAATTTTTACGTGCAGCGGAAGAGTTTGCATAAAAATAATTTCCTAAATTATTTTAACTTCGTATCTAGCATGCAACCTTATAGTGTATCGACATAATCATAAAATAAAAGTTTGCGAAAAGTAAACTAATTTACCAAGTACCTCGCGTAACTCGAAGTAAGGGACGAGATCCAACCGTAGCGTCCCTTGGAAGCTTCGCCTCTATTCGCGTCCACGCCGAGTTCTCTTCGGGATGACTTCGCAAAGTCACGAGTTTTGTGCCGACGAGAACTACTAGATTCTCTATAGGCACAACTTGAAAGATCAAGAGAGGAGTTAGAAACTAACCAACAAGAAGCAACGGAATCGAATTCCGAGAGGAGAGGAGTCGCTATCCGCTTCTTCTTCTTCTTGTTCGGGTTCTTCTTCTTGTAGTGGCTCACGGCAACACCTCCTTGGTGTTGTGATTGGGCGCCGGTCCTAGAGGAACTAGGGTGTGCCGGCCCTAGAGAGCTAGGGTGCGCCGGCCCTAAGGAAAGAAGAAGAGAAGGAGGAGAGAAGAGAAGAGAGAGAGGGAGAGCTCCAATAATAATCACTTGATTACTCGATTGGAATTAAGGGCTAGCCTTTGGTTCCTTTATATAGTAGCAACTCCTTTGCTAAGTCTCCCTCTAAACCGAATTAACGGAATTAGTTATAAGAAATTTATCTTATAAATTTTCTTATTGCTTATTCCGTTTAAGCCTAGTCTTATTATAAACAATTTATAATAAAATAAATTAGTTATCATAAGAGATTTATCCTATAAATTCTCTCATGAATTTTATTATAACTAACTTTATAATAAAACTAATTAATTATCATAAGAAATTTATCCTATAAATTCTTATGAATTATTCCGTTTAAACCAAGTCTTTATTATAAACAAATTTATAATAAAAATAACTTTTCTTCTCTTTAAATTATGGAATAAATTTTTATAAGAAATTTATAAACTTTCATATTATGAAAAAAATCAATTCATAATTGATTTTATAAAATTAAAATAAACAAATTCATGGATTATTTTAATCTTCCATAAAAAGAATAAATTTCTATAAATTTATTTATATACATTTCTTTATACAAATTTATTTATCCATAATTTATAAAATAAATCGCGCTGGATTTATCTTATTAATGAAACCAATTAAATTGGTTTTCTCCTTTTATTTGGTCGGCCAAACGCAACCCGGACCGTCGCGAATTAAACTCATTTAATTCGCCCAAAAAGCCTTCAAAAGACTTAGCCATTTTTAGCATCTAATGCGCCTCTGACTAACTCAGATTCGTCTTATTTCTCTTGATCGGAAAATTCAATTTTCAACTCGTTTTAAATCCCTCGGATTACTCGTAGTGCGTGTGTCTAAATAGGCTTTCGATTTATGTTGGCCGTCTATAATTAACTAATTATAGAACGATCATGAGTGGCACCTAGTAGTATATCATGATCCCCAATTAATCGAAAGATCAACGGTTTGACCTCAGAAGAAATTATTCTGAAACCCTTCAGCAGCTCTAATGAATCGTGCCCCATTCCCTTCACCACCTTATACCCACTTGGTTCAGGACACGGTCAATGGTGTCAGTCCCCACTAGGCTGACTACGTCACGCCTAGCCCAAGTAATGTCTTACTCGTCCTTTGGATTTCTAATTACTCTCATGTATTTTAGAGACTCTCACTCTAAACATGATATGCTCTGGCCAGAGGCTTTGAGTAACAATCCGACGATAGGCCTGGGTATACATCTCCTCGCAAGGAGTGGTGAATCCTTTGTAGGCTGTTCAAACATCTTCGGGCACTTCGGCTTATACCCGATCATCCTGGGTCCACACCTCCTTGGAGATGCTTGCTTAAGATGTCAAAGTATAAGTCTCCATGACCAAGATGACTTGAACACCGCAAGTCAAAGGAACATCGCACTTAAGCCGCAGTAAGATCTTCATTGACATATCTACATGTAGATTCCCATATGAAGTCTTACAGCTAGTCACTTCAATGAACTAGTTCCCTTAACTAGCATCCATGTTTATCTCTGGACATCCCAATGCCACCAGCAAGTGAGAATCAGCTGATTAGAGAATAACCCATGCTAGTCTCAACAGAATTGATAGTGCCCGTTTTTATCAATTCATCGACTAGGGATATTTTCAATACTTCACATTTGCGCATTTAGAGATAATCACTAGTTGTGATCTCATCACAAATTCTCTTATGCTGTGAGTTATATTGCGGACATTCAGTAGATGAGTTTAAGATTCCAATCAAATACACAAGCATGTATACTCAAATAGTGAATTATCATTTATTAATATAAATGTTTTACAATCATAAGGCGATTGGCTTAGGACACTTCTCTCATATCACTAACAAACTCCCACTTGGCCTAATGCCAATTGCTACGGTATCCAATACCACAGGCTCTAACATGACCCTAAAACTTGCTTTGAGGCAAGGCCTTAGTTAAAGGATCCGCTATATTCCTTTCAGTGGGAACTCTCTCAATTTGTATGTCATTCCTACTTATAATCTCTCTGATCAGATGATAGCGGCGAAGCACGTGTTTGGATCGTTGATGAGACCTTGGTTCCTTTGCTTGTGCAATAGCTCCATTGTTGTCGCAGTAAACCGGCACTGCATCATCAATGGTTGGAACCACACCAAGTTCGGAGACAAACTTCTTGATCCAGACTGCTTCCTTTGCTGCTTCCGAAGCTGCGATATATTCCGCTTCCGTGGTAGAATCTGCTACGGTGTCTTGTTTGGAACTCTTCCAACTTACTGTGCCTCCATTCAAAGTAAATACGTATCCAGACTGCGATTTGGAGTCATCCTTATCTGTCTGGAAACTGGCATCTGTATACCCACGTATTACCAAATCTCCTTCTCCATATATTAGGAACACATCCTTAGTTCTTCTTAAGTACTTAAGGACTGTCTTGACAGCCGCTCAGTGATCCATTCCTGGATCCGACTGGTATCTGCTTGTGACGCTCAAAGCATACGATACATCAGGCCTAGTACATAACATAGCATACATGATAGATCCTATCACGGATGCATAGGGTGTCACGCCCCGAGACCCAGGAGCCGCTGATCCAATAGAAAATCGGACAGCACCTCCCCTATCCGGCGGACAATTTACACATACACAATATATATAACAATCCACGCAGTTTAAATATTTGCACAACCACGCAGTTTAAAGGGCCACAGGCCTCAGATATAAGCAGAAACAACAGTTATATGAATATAACTATCGAAAAACTAAATCCGAACTCACCTGAGCTGCCAGGGGGCAGGAACAAAACCAAAACCAATCGAAGTCCAACATAGGACTCAAAAGTACAATACCATCAAATAAAACATGAATACGTGTTCGAAACACCACAACGGAAGCATAGGAAACACTACAGGGTCCATAAGCAAAACAAACATAAAATAAAACCAAGCGAAGCTCCTCTGGAGCTAGGGACTGGCGGCTCGGGATCTCCTCGCAGACATCAACCTGAAATAAACATATATGGCAACGGGGTGAGTCCATAACTCAGCGAATACCCAACAGATATGCATAGAAAGTTATACTAACAACAAGAGTTCTGCTAATACAGTCTTATATCAACAATAGGGAAAGACTGGAACTGAAAACACTGGGTAGGTACATACCTGAATCCATCTAACCTGTACAGAGGGTAAGAAATACCAACGGAAAACCAATAGGCATATAAACACAGATAACAAGTCTCCAGAATATGCGATGTCAAACAAGTGCAGCAAATAAGTGCAGCAAACAATGCACGATGCAAAGTATGCACATGGTGCAATGACATGTGTCACCCCTGACACCAGACAGATCAACGTACACCTGTCATAGGGACGTCTGAACGGGTAGGGCTCTGACAACTGTACACCCTGCCATCACTGCTCCTGAGTGACCAGGTGGACAGGATGCTGGCGGAGACCACGCTCCTAACCCCAGGCAATGGGGGAGTCAAGCTCTCATCTCCTCGTGGCTCAGTACGAGAAGGGATCCCTGGCTGCTACCACGCCCGCGCTCACTCTCCAAATAGTGGCCGAACGGAGCAATACAGGGCAAATGCACACATCTACGGTATCCACTAACCCATGAGTGGCCGTGTGTGCCCGTCATGTACCGGAAAACGATTAGGCTCAACCACAAGGGAGTCGCTGATCGCCGGCATGCAACAGTGCAAGGATGGTGTATGATAGATACACGTATCTCCCTCCCAAGTCCTCAGTATACTAAGTCTCAGTCTGAAATCCTATAACAGGAAATACAGGTATCCTACAAGGTATACTGAACTGAAATACAGATCCCTCAAGGTCAAATGCAAGAGATACACTACGATATCTAAGCATACATGTAGAGATGACAATACTAGAGACTGTATGGAACTAACCGCATAATAACTCAAGGATAAACAACAGGTATCCAGAACTGACATAATAAACAGGGGTAAACCACAATATCCAGATCAAACATAATAACCAGGGATAGCGTAGGATCTTACTGCTATCTATAACATTCTATGCATAACAAAATGACAATATCAAGATAGATAAGTCAAAGGGTACCCGCCTCAAGAATGTAGTCCGAATCAATTGAGAGCCTCCCATCCAAGAAGTCCAGCGTAAATCGATCAGTGTCCTGTATCAAAGGACATATTTTACATTGCTTATTACAAAATAGTAACCAGCTAACAAGCCCCTAAACCATATCATGGTTAATCTACTCAACCTATTTCATTTAATTACATCTAATTAAATGATAAGTTCCTAACTACTTCGTGTAGTTATGATTTAGGTTAACTCGTAGATTTTATACTCAACCAAGTATTCGGTAGAACCCAAGAAACAACCCAACACAGGTTTAATATCTACACCAGTATCAATGCATTCCATACTAAACATGCCATAACAGATCATCATCCATCACATTCAAATTCCAATTCCTTACGAATTAATCAATTACATCCTCACAATCCTTCACGAATCAAAGCATTCTTAACTTCTCAACATGATCAATTAGATAGATAAACTTATCCTCAATCTACTAATCATTTCATAACTCTCACCAATAAATCGATTAAACAAATCCAATAATCCATTATATCATTACCAATTACTATTAACTTGATCCAGATTAATAATTCTCCTATCAAATGAATTATTAGTAAAACCAGTAATTAATCAAATCTAATCCGTAACTCAATTCAAACCGGAAAAGGAAAATAAATACGAGATTACCTCTACAAATCCAACCGCATCCCATCATCCAAAACAGATCACGAACAAGATCAAAAACCCAATTCCAACATTAAATGACTATCAAATACTACATACCAAAATCAATGCTCCCATTCATTAAAGACTCACGGCAGAATGATGAAACAAAGCTAAACACAACCTCTCAACCCAAACCTAATCACACAGCTCACAACATTCTTCAAGAACATGATGAAGACAAAACTTTAACAAAGTAATAGGAAATCCTTAATCCCAACTCATAACACAACTCATCCTAAGCTCACGGTAGAGAAGTAGAAGATTAAGTGAAGCATGCTAATTCCCCAACCTTACACAATTGCAACACGGTCTATGTTCCTACCAAAACAATTGATCACCCACGCCAACTAGAATTCTCCAACACAGCCCCAATACAACACTCATCTTCCACAGATCATCCAATCTAACACAGATCTAGGCCATAGAAATATCAACACATTCAAATTTAAATCCTAAATCAGCAACCTTACTAACCTGTTGTAGGTCATACTCCTTGGTTCCGGATCTAGCAAGATCAGATTATTTGTCGCAAAGAGACGTTCTGGTTGGGCACAATTGTGAACTCTGCTCTTGGTCTTCGGTGAAGAAGTTTCCTTGCTGAAGATCGGAGGACTGTTGCAACCAAAAGAGGAAGGCAGGGACTCGGAAGCAAATAATATGGATCGTCCAATGCATCGGCGAACCAAGCACTTCGATTTGGCGAAACTCAAAACAATTAAAACCCAACCACTCCCCTAATCGTGATCGAAGAAGGGAAAGACCAGATCCTGCCTTCGACGATCCTTTCGACAGCCTGCTCATCCCTTGGCTCTCGTCGTCTAAGGCACGAACAATGGCACATAGATGTAGGGTTGAGCATCCAACAAGAGTGAAGAAGAGAGACTGTGGCGCCGGTCGATGCATCGAGACAAAGAGGGGAGTAGAAGGTCTCGCGTGCGGTGCAAAGGGGTAGGGCTTCGGCGACAACGAGATTGGGGAAGGAGAATGGGGATCGGGCGCAAGAGGAGTTGGCGGCGCAGTTTAGGGCTCGCGCGTGGAGGAGAAGAAATAAGAGTTGGTTTCGGCCGATTAAAACCTAGGTCAGATTTTAATCAAATATATATATATATATATATATATATATATATATATATATATATATATATATATATATATATATATATATATATATGAAGCTTCTCCTCCAATAAATCGAATAACCTAATTATATTCATCTATTTATCCGATTTATCCTTGTAAATTCCACCAAGGGTTCAGAAAAATTTCTGAAAATTTCCTGTAATATTTTACAAAGTTATTTCTTGATTTGACCTTTAGTATTATTTCCCGTATTTTACATAGGGAATCTTATTCATGCAAATCCTCTCGTCTTCTGTGCGCGGACACATAGACTTTGAAAGGTTGATCCCATGCCTGATGGGAAGGTAACCTTTCTTGGATTCCGACATGCTAAACCTTTTTAGCACTCGGTCTATATATGTAGACTGCGAAAGACCAAGCAACCGTTTTGATCTATCTCTATAGATTCTAATCCCAAGGATATAGGTTGCTTCTCCCAGGTCTTTCATGGAGAAAGTTTTTGATAACCAAATTTTAACTGTCTGTAAGACTGAAATATCGTTTCCTATAAGTAAGATGTCGTCGACATATAATACTAGGAATACAACTGCACTCCCACTAACCTTCTTGTACACACATGGTTCGTCAGGATTTTATGAGAAATCAAACTTTTTGATTGTCTCATCAAAACGGATGTTCCAGCTCCTAGATGCTTGCTTCAGTCCATATATGGATCGACGAAGCTTGCATACCTTGGTTTTATCAACCGATGTGAAGCCTTCAGGCTGTATCATGTATACGTCCTCAAGCAGGTTTCCGTTGAGGAAAGCCGTTTTCACATCCATTTGCCATATCTCATAATCATAATGAGCTGCTATGGCTAGGAGCATCCGAATGGATTTAAGCATAGCTACTGGCGAATAGGTTTCGTCATAATCAATTTCTTGTTTCTGACGATATCCTTTTGCCACTAATCTAGCCTTAAAGGTAACAACATTACCTTCCATGTCGGTTTTCTTCTTAAAAACCCACTTGCACCCTATGGGCTTAATCCCTTCAGGTGGTTTAACCAAGTCCCATACTTGATTTTCGTACATGGAATCCATTTCCGACTTCATGGCCTCAAGCCATTTGTCCTTTTCTGAACTTTTCAGAACATCTTCATAACTGATAGGTTCGTCATCGCTTATGAGTAACACGTCGTTCGATTCACTTATGAGAAATCCGTATCTCTCTGGAATATTGCGTGTCCTATCAGATCTACGAAGAGGTGGTGTAGTCTTTGGTTCAACTGATAGCTCATCATTATGAGGTATTGGTTGTGGGTCTAGACTAGGTGTCTCTGTAATGTCTATTGGAGTTTCTTGAACTTCATCAAGTTCAATGCCACTCCCACTGTTTTCTTGTAAAATAAATTCTTTTTCTAGAAATACAGCATGCCTTGAAACAAACACCTTTTGTTCCAAGGGATGATAGAATTGGTAACCCTTCGTTTCCTTAGGGTATCCAATAAATAGACATTTATCAGACTTAGCATCCAATTTGTCTGATACAACCCGCTTCACATAAGCAGGGCACCCCCATATCTTAAGGTGAGTTAAGTGAGGTTTCTTACTATTCCAAATCTCATATGGAGTAGTAGAGACTACCTTGGTCGGGACTCTATCTAATAAATAAATAGCTGTCTTAAGTGCACAACCCCAAAAGGATTTTGGAAGAGTTGCATGATTCATCATCGACCTAACCATGTCCATCAAGGTTCGGTTTCGCCTCTCAGATACACCATTATGCTGTAGTGTATATGGCGGAGTCCATTGGGATAATATCCCATTGTCTCTTAGATAATCTTGAAACTCTTGACTTAAGTATTCACCACCCCGATCGGATCGAAGTATTTTAATACTTTTGCCAAGCTGTTTCTCTACTTCATTTCTGAACTCTTTGAATTTCTCAAAGGCTTCAGATTTGTGTTTCATCAAGAACACGTACCCGAATCGTGAGTGATCATCGATAAAGGTGATGAAGTAGCTATAGCCTCCTTGTGCAAGAGTTGACATTAGTCCACATACATCAGTATGTATTAGACCAAGCAATTCTCCCACTAGATTACCTTTTCCGGTAAAGGGTAATTTGGTCATCTTGCCTTTTAAGCACGATTCGCATGTATCAAATGAATCGGGTTCAAATGATTCCAAAATTCCACATCGGTGCAATTCGGTCATGCGTTTCTTACTTACATGGCCAAGACGGCAATGCCAAGTGTAGGAGTCTATTCGATTATCTATTCGAGCACGTTTGTTGCTAACTTCGATATTGAAAACGTCACTGGATAAATCTAACGTGTAGATGCCATTGCACAATGTTCCATTCCCATAAAGAACGCCATTTAAAGTTATGTAACAACAATTGTTACTAATAGTTAAATGATAACCCTTTTCATTCAAACATGAAATAGATAAAATGTTCTTTATTAACGAAGGAACGAAATAACAATTATCCAATTCTAAGATGCGTCCAGTCGGGAGCTTTAGCAAATATGTTCCGATGGCAACGGCAGCAATCCTTGCTCCATTTCCAACTCGCAAATCTGCTTCTCCCTTGACGAGTCTTCTTCTATTCCTTAGCCCCTGTATGTCATTACATATATGTGAGCTACACCCAGTATCAAGTACCCAGGTATTTGAGGAAATAGAGTGACATTCAATAACGAAGATACCTGAAGAGGACGGGGCATTGGATGCCTTCTTCTTCAAGGACTCAAGATAAACCTTGCAATTTCTTCGCCAGTGACCCTCCTTGCCACAATGATGGCAAGTGCCTTTTGGTTTCTTTTCAGTCTTTTTAGCCTTTTTCTTCTTTCCCTTATTCTATTCTTTGGCCTTCCTCTTAGAACTTTTCTTCGAGGAACCAACTAACAGAACTGCCTTTTGTTCCTGCTTTACAGAAGGCTCTACAGACTTCAGCAGGTTGACTAACTCAGGAATGGTAGTTTCCAGCTTGTTCATCCGATAGTTCATCACAAATTGCGAATAACTTTTGGGCAAACAACTCAGAATTAAGTCAATACTTAGTTCATGATCCATTGCAAAATCGAGTGTGTTTAGTCGCTCAATGTACCCCAACATCTTTAGCACAAACTGCGAGGCAGAAGTGCCTTCTTGCATCTTAGTTGTGAAGAGGAGTCTGGAGACTTCGAACCTTTCGGATCTTGCCTGCTCTTCAAACAACTCATTAAGATGGAAGATGATGGTATAAGCATCCATATGCTCATGCTGCTTTTGCAGCTCAGGTACCATAGAGGCTAGCATGATGCAACTTGCAAGTTCAGAATCGGTCACATGTTTCTGATAGGCCACCAATTGGTCTGGAGTTGCATCTGCTGGAGGATTTGAGGGAAGTAGTTCTTCAAGGACATAAGCAATCTTCTCTGCCTTGAGGACTATCCTCAGGTTTCGAAGCCAGTCCATGAAGTTAGGCCCAGTTAATTTGTTGGTGTCCAAGATGGAACGCAAATTCAGAGAAGACATGATCGAGTGATTAACCTAGAAATACAAATTGAGATTATGTGAGAAGATTTATTAAAGAATGTATCAACATACATAAATTAAATCCAATTTATTTTTCGAATTGATTCACCCTTATTATCAATTCGGGAGATCGTAGAACATCTCCAAATAGGTTGATATCCAACCATAGATAAGAACAACCATGGCTGTGGCCATCAAGTTCTTCTTAGCTATGAAGGTAGGTAATTATACCGATTACACATCACATATATGTAACTATCACATTATGCTATCAACTAATTGAATGTTTGCATAAATCATTGGGTTGTTAACTCATTAACAAGTATGTATCATTATACATAACACCCAACTGCACCTCTCTTTACATCGACCTTGGCTGTGGCACAACAAATCGATGCTCCAAGCTTAAGGCTGACCCATTAATCAAGAAATAGTTTTAATATGGTTGGAGCTCATTCAACCGTTAGTCAGCTTGGATGTGTCCAACAACCAAAACTAATGATTGACCTCTGACTCGAACTATATTATTCATAAACTAATTCCATGGTTTGAACATGTTGAGGTTCAAGTCGGGCATGGATGTGTCCATCAACCCAAGCGAGAAACAAAACTCCGATTCTAACCATATTAATGGAAGGTGTTGGCCTTAATATTTTGTAAGGGGTTTTGGGTCTCATTCTTTTAAGCACATTCATGACATAAAATTATGTCATGACTAACGATTTCCTTAATAAAGTATGTATGTGACTTAATTTATCAAGTCTCATGAATTAAATTAGGAACCGGATTTCCTAATTATAATTTCATACTTTATTAAAGGAATTGTTTTGGGAAACAATTTCCTAAATTGTCATAATTAATTTCGGAAATAATATGTTCAAGACTTTGATTTCTCTAAATCAAATCTTGTTAAATTAAGAGACAAATCCCTTAATTCAACTACATATTATTTTCATGAAAATCTCATTTAAGAAACTCTATAGGAAACCATTTTCCTAATTAATTTTGGAGACAACAATATGTAAGAGCATCACCTCTTAAACATATTTTATTCATGGATTTAATTAATTACAACAAATTATTTTCTAAGGGTGGCTCCCCGAGGCTCAGATACCCAAAGAAAAGTAATGTGTTGTAAATCCAATTGGACGGCTCCCCGAGGCTCAATCCAATCAAACATGACAATTTCAATTAAAATTGGGAAATTAAATTACAACAACTAACTTTAAATTGGACGGCTCCCCGAGGCTCAATCCAAAATAAAGAATTTTATTGTCAATTTAAAAATCAATTCAAATTTAATTGTCAATTAACTGTCCATGAATTTGTCTAGACTTTCTTAAAAGAAAGTGCCCAAAATTGCGAGATTTCGAAAATTGATTTTCAGAATAATTGTAAGTTTCTGGTACAAAGGAAACTTACATATTTCCAAAATTGGAAAATTTCTAAAATAGAAAATTTCCAAAATTGGAAAGTTTCCAAAGATGGGAAGTTTCGAAATTATTATAAAATTTCAGAAAATAGAAAATTTCAAACGTTTGCGAAATTTCATGAGGATTTCCAAACTTTGAAATTCCTAAATCTAAAATTTATTATAATTTGAAAGTTTCCATAATTGAAATTTTTATTCCGAAATTGAGATCATGACAAAGTTTTCCACAAAACAATTATTTGATTAAGTCGAACACTAACCGACTCTGATACCACTGTTGGGACCGGGTGCATGTCGACAAGGATACGAGTTCGTAAAATTTAAAATTTTTACGTGCAGCGGAAGAGTTTGCATAAAATAATTTCCTAAATTATTTTAACTTCGTATCTAGCATGCAACCTTATAGTGTATCGACATAATCATAAAATAAAAGTTTGCGAAAAGTAAACTAATTTACCAAGTACCTCGCGTAACTCGAAGTAAGGGACGAGATCCAACCGTAGCGTCCCTTGGAAGCTTCGCCTCTATTCGCGTCCACGCCGAGTTCTCTTCGGGATGACTTCGCAAAGTCACGAGTTTTGTGCCGACGAGAACTACTAGATTCTCTAAGGCACAACTGAAAGATCAAGAGAGGAGTTAGAAACTAACCAACAAGAAGTAACGGAATCGAATTCCGAGAGGAGAGGAGTCGCTATCCGCTTCTTCTTCTTCTTGTTCGGGTTCTTCTTCTTCTAGTGGCTCACGGCAACACCTCCTTGGTGTTGTGATTGGGCGCCGGCCCTAGAGGAACTAGGGTGCGCCGGCCCTAGAGAGCTAGGGTGCGCCGGCCCTAAGGAAAGAAGAAGAGAAGGAGGAGAGAAGAGAGAGAGAGGGAGAGAATAATAATCTCTTGATTACTCGATTGGAATTAAGGGCTAGCCTTTGGTTCCTTTATATAGTAGCAACTCCTTTGCTAAGTCTCCCTCTAAACCGAATTAACGGAATTAGTTATAAGAAATTTATCTTATAAATTTTCTTATTGCTTATTCCGTTTAAGCCTAGTCTTATTATAAACAATTTATAATAAAACAAATTAGTTATCATAAGAGATTTATCCTATAAATTCTCTATGAATTTTATTATAACTAACTTTATAATAAAACTAATTATTATCATAAGAAATTTATCCTATAAATTCTTATGAATTATTCCGTTTAAACCAAGTCTTTATTATAAACTAATTTATAATAAAACTAACTTTTCTTCTCTTTAAATTATGGAATAAATTTTATAAGAAATTTATAAACTTTCTTATTATGAAAAATCAATTCATAATTGATTTTATAAAATTAAAATAAACCAATTCATGGATTATTTTAATCTTCCATAAAAAGAATAAATTTCTATAAATTTATTTATATAAATTTCTTTATACAAATTATTTATCCATAATTTATAAAATAAATCGCGCTAGATTTATTTATTAATTAAACCAATTAAATTGGTTTTCTCCTTTTTTGGCCGGCCACCAAAGGGGGTTAACACCCTCTTTGGTCGGCCAAACCCAACCCGGACCGTCGCGAATTAAACTCATTTAATTCGCCCAAAAAGCCTTCAAAAGACTTAGCCATTTTTAGCTTCTAATGCGCCTCTGACTAACTCAGATTCGACTTATTTCTCTTGATCGGAAAATCTAATTTTCAACTCATTTTAAATCCCTCGGATTACTCGTAGTGCGTGTGACTAAATAGGCTTTCGATTTATGTTGGCCGTCTATAATTAACTAATTATAGAACGATCATGAGTGGCACCTAGTAGTACATCATGATCCCCAATTAATCGAAAGATCAACGGTTTGACCTTAGAAGAAATTATTCTGAAACCCTTCAGCAGCTCTAATGAATCGTGCCCCATTCCCTTCACCACCTTATACCCACTTGGTTCAGGACACGGTCAATGGTGTCAGTCCCCACTAGGCTGACTACGTCACGCCTAGCCCAAGTAATGTCTTACTCGTCCTTTGGATTTCTAATTACTCTCATGTATTTTAGAGACTCTCACTCTAAACATGATATGCTCTGGCTAGAGGCTTTGAGTAACAATCCGACGATAGGCCTGGGTATACATCTCCTCGCAAGGAGTGGTGAATCCTTTGTAGGCTGTTCAAACATCTTCGGGCACTTCGGCTTATACCCGATCATCCTGGGTCCACACCTCCTTGGAGATGCTTGCTTAAGATGTCAAAGTATAAGTCTCCATGACCAAGATGACTTGAACACCGCAAGTCAAAGGAACATCGCACTTAAGCCGCAGTAAGATCTTCATTGACATATCTACATGTAGATTCCATATGAAGTCTTACAGCTAGTCACTCCAATGAACTAGTTCCCTTAACTAGCATCCATGTTTATCTCCGGACATCCCAATGCACCAGCCAGTGAGAATCAGCTGATTAGAGAATAACCATGCTAGTCTCAACAGAATTGATAGTGTCCGTTTTTATCAATTCATCGACTAGGGATATTTTCAATACTTCACATTTGCGCATTTAGAGATAATCACTAGTTGTGATCTCATCACAAATTCTCTTATGCTGTGAGTTGTATTGCGGACATTCAGTAGATGAGTTTAAGATCCCAATCAAATACACAAGCATGTATACTCAAATAGTGAATTATCATTTATTAATATAAATGTTTTACAATCATAAGGCGATTGCCTTAGGACACTTCTCTCATATCACTAA